>BSBM01000167.1:0-537500 GCA_027924585.1 Larix kaempferi
CCACCATTTTTCTTTTTTAGGAAACCTGCTGCTTGTTGGTATTCTGACCATCTTTGTTGTTACTCCACCTATTGTAGCACAGCTGTTGCAGTGGGTGTTTTGAGTTGGTTGTTGGCCTGAGTGCCTTGCTCTTTAGCTCTCCTTCTGCACACTCGGTTGCATTAGGATTTTTGAGCTGTTTTTATACTCACCTCAACCCACAGAGATTTAGACACCATCTGTCACCATTGAGTCCCCGAGACATTCTCGGCGCCTCAGGGGCGAGCCCCCACAGCACGGTTCTCTCGACACCACTCGTCATAGATTCCGATCATTGTCCGTTGATACCACTCATCACAGATCTAGAGCCTTGTCACTTGACTCCACCCGTCAGCGACGTAGGTCTCCGTCACCAGATAGTGACGCACCTTACTTTACCTCTGATTCTGACGAAGAGTCTGAGAACCCTATTTATACTGCCCCTACTAGCCCCATGGCTGGTACGACTTCCACTCCATTTGCCATAGGGACCATTGGTGGCACATCCACCACTACACCAGTTACTACACCTGTTTTTGGTATGCCCTCCATGGGGCAACCATCTACCGTTCCCCTCACGGTACCTATTCCCACAGCGGGAATACCTATCCCCACTACATCAGTGGCTCACACTACCAATGGTGGTGCTGGACCATCCTCCACTACCTCAGTTCCCCCACTTGGGGGCACCACCCCTAAATTTTTGTCCCCTCCACTTGGGGCACTGGCCCCAACTTGGTCCATAGCACTACTGTGTCACAGCCTTCTTCCAGTTTGCCGTTCATGGCTAGCCTCAACCTACCTGACCTAGTCAGATTAACCAACGATCCTATTCGACACGACCCTATGTGGCCTCATATGCCTACCAAACTACCCTCTGACATCCCTAAATTCGAGGGTAAGGCCGGTGAGGACCCACAGAACCACATCATGTCTTTTCACCTATGGTGTTCCTCTAACTCCATTGTGGATGACTCTGTTCGCCTCCGTCTCTTACAGCGCACCTTCACTGGCTCTGCAGCCAAGTGGTATATTGAGCAGCCTCATGGGACCCACGCCACCTTTTCTTCCCTGGCCTCGACCTTCCTGCAGTTCTTCCAGTTGCCAGTCCGCTATGACCGCGGGCGTTGAGATCCTTCTATCTTGTAGACAAAACACAGCTACCCATATCACGGACCACATCCATGAGTGGCGTAGACGCCGTAGCTTATGCAAGATCAAACTTGACGACCGTATCTTCCTAGATTGGTTCCTCAAATCCCTTCTCCCTGTTATCGCTAAGGATGTAGCTTCAGAAAGACCCCAGTCTGAAGAAGAGGCCATCCTTAAGGCCACAACAGTTTGACCTCATTTACGCCCAATCGGGTTACCTTTATACCATTATACCTGACGCCCCTCGCGGCGAGTCCTCCCATCACGATGCGCCGGGGGCATCCCATGCTGCTGATGGTATCATTGGCCGTGTTTCTTCGCATCCCCAACCATTTTCTATAGCACGTCCTACCCCTGGCCCCGACCTGTCGCGGGCTACCTCCCAGTCTGGAGCAACCAACTCATATGCTCCCATGACACATCACCATTCCCATGGACCCTCATGTCCACCTCAATGCTTCGGGTATGCGACTCCTGCTTATGCTCCTCCAGTCGCCCCTGAGCCTTACTACCATCAGCAGGCTGCCCCAGCTCCTGCGCCTTCACAAGCCCCACCCGCTTATTATCCGCCCCAGGAAGCCCCTGCGGCACATCCACAACCTGCTCCGCAGTCCTATCAGCAACCCCCTCAAGTTGCTGCACCTGCTCAGCCTCAACCTGCATATCATCCTCCGCAGCCTGCTCCAGCACCTGCGCAACCTCAAAATCCACCTGCTGCCCAAGGGCAAGTTTACGCCCAACAGAACCCGCAGCAAAACCAGAACAACCAACGTAACCAGGGCCAACAGAACCGCGGCAAGGGCCGTAATCGGGGAAACAACCAACCTGCAGACCAAGCTGGTCAACCGGCTAATCCCCCTGACAATAACAACGCGGCCCCCGCTAATCAAAATCCTGATCGCCCGCCCAAGCAGGCCAAAAACCCCAATCTGCGAACAAACCACCCTTGTTCTATTTGCGGGGTCTATGGACATTACACACATGCTTGCCCACACTTGGAGCGAGCTCGGCAGCTCTGGGTTGACGAGGCCCATCGCCAAGGGCATGCGGCTCCCCAAGCGCCACCCAACCCCCCCCAACCTCAACAACCCCCTTTGGTGCTGCAAAACCCATTACCGACCCAAGGCGTAGTGAACACTCAGCCGTTGGCTCCCCAGCAAGCCAATGCACCCCAACAACAACAGATCACTTACGCTGCTCCTGATCAACCCATGTTTGACTCAGGTACCCACCACTTATTGATGATGTCATCCGCTGACGTCAACCTCCAGACCCATCGGAACCAATATGGCTCCACTTCTGAAGCCACTCCCACGGATAAACCTACTAATGCCCATCCCACCGATCAGGCGTTACGTATACCTCCGCCGCCCATAGACGGCGCTGCGAAAGCACCTCGTTTCCCACTTCGCCGAATCAACAATAACCCTAACGCGCGCGCTGCGTCAAACTACAACATCGTAGACGACCTAGCCCAATCTCCCGCAGCCATGTCTGCGTTGGAAGTCTTGAAGAACTGCCCTTCCCAGCGCAAGACTTTACTTTCCGCCATCGGGGGGATTGACCCAACCGATTCACATTTGATGGCGTTTGATTTAGACCAGTCTGAACCACGCCTACCTTCCAGCTTAGCCTTCCAAGTTACAGTCTCCGTTAGGAATCTTGTTATCCATCGGTGCATCATTGATGAGGGTGCTTCCACATGCGTTATGTCTACATTTGTATGGCAGAAGCTAGGATCCCCTCCTCTCCAGCAGTCCACCACTGCGTTACGTGCCTACGACGGTCGTTCGGCCCAGCCCCAAGGCCTTCTACCCAACGTTCCAGTCCAGTTAGGTGGTAAAACAGTTCTTATTGACATAGAGGTAATCAATGCCCAATTGGATTACAACCTTCTACTTGGCCGCAGCTACATGTATGCCATGCGGGCGGTTGCCTCTTCTGTCTTTCGCACCATGATGTTCCCCCATGAAGGACGCGTGGTTAAGATTGACCAGCTCACCTACTATGATCCCAGTGCGCCGGCGGCACCGGAAAATGTTCTCCCCATGGTTGAACAACCTGTTTCCCCTGCCACCACCTCGTTTGTTTCCTCTACGGGGCCTGGAGTATACTCAGACGCACCGATGACCTCCACCTTTCAATCCATTCCTCCGCCATCATCTACGCCCGAAATGTCTGACTTATGTACCTTGTCCCATGACATCCTACCACCTAACAATCAACCATCCTTGTTGCCTAAACCACCATTGGTACCTAGTCACATTGGTGTTACACCGATCCATACGATCCCCTTCCTAGTTCCTCCAGCAGGAGTAGTAAGCGCCCCGGTCATGGCTACCCTTAGCCTCCCTGGGTTAACCTTGGGATTACCTGTATGGTACCTTTCGCCTCCCGTTCGCCCACCGACACCTGATGTCGTCCTCCAGCCGGTGCAACCCATGGCTACTACCACTCAGCCACCTCCCGGTGTCTCTACCCCTTCGTCCTCCACGACAACTCCTCTTCCTCCTCAACCCACTGGGGGCAGAGGTCCACAACCTTACACTGCTGTCCCACCTCCCAAGACAGTCAAGAACCCTCCAGTGTTTCGTGCTCCTCCCAAATGCTCGCTGTGTGACGAGTTGGGCCATGCGACCCACCAATGCCCACAGTTACCCGCATTGCAGAAGCACATGCAAATGCTCGATGATGACCCCAACATCCCAACAGTCGAACTAAACCCTACTCCTAAGCCTAAAGATAAGTCCCTACGTACCAACCACTCCTGCGCCATCTGCGGTATTTACGGGCACTATTCACATCATTGTCCCGATCTCCCGGATTACAGAGCAGCTCTTTATGAGATGAACAATCTGGATCTTGAGACGGCACCACCTACCATTGAGGAGATCTACCCCCCGGTCTCTCCCCCTTCCGAAGAGGTTAATATCATCTACATGATCTCTTCAACCAACACTTCCACTACCCCCTCGTCAACCGATTTGACGACGCAGACTTTCCGTACTGATGAGGAGATTCTTGAGGCCCTAACTGCCCCGGATTACCCGTGGGATGATATGCACCACCGTTCCTATTTCATCCCAGAAGCGTCTTCCTCTAGCACCGCTACCCAATACGCGGTCGAATCCAAAGACTTCCTTCCCACTAAGGTTGATTGGTTCAAGGACCCTATTCCTGCTCCTGACGCCTTTGAGGAAGGTAACATGGCCAACATCTCACCTGTCATCCAAGTTGATATCGCTGCCCCAGGACGTGCCCCTGAACTCATTACTTTAGGAGCATTCTGCAGTAAACAAGAGATTGAGGACTACATACACCTTTTCAAAGAATTCCGTGATGTCTTTGCCTGGTCCTCTACCGAAATGCCTGGGCTTGACCCCACCATTATAGAGCACCACCTTGACACCTCTGAGTCAAGGGGCATAATAGATTCCCTCGACCCTGGGATAGGGGGCATGATCAATCATTTTGAACCTTCCCCATCACATCTATCTCAGTACGTCAATGAACCCATTGTTCAAACCAACACCTATGTGATCCACAATCACAAACCCCATGCACATAGCATGGGGGCAGGTCATTAACCCTGCTTACTTTTTCACACTTGTGATCTCAACCATTTTTGAGGTCACATATCACTTGTAGATTTGATTTGATTTGATACACTTAGTATTCTTCCCCCATGGGTCATCATTTCTCCCCACCATTGCATCCTTGGCTTGGTGGGCTCACCTTTATTTACAACCATTTTTTAACCTAGTTAGTTCCTTTGACCATTCTGGAGTCCTTATGACCTCCGTTTTGCACCATTTGCACTGCCGGATTCATTTTTCCGTGCCCGTGATGATGATTGAGATCATTTCTCACTCTCACTAGGACCAATATCAACATTGTGTCCAGATGCCACTTGTCGCCTCGGTTTGCGTGCCACATCGGCCGTTCTCCGTTTTTCACATGTTTTATATCATCGGATTCATCTTTCCGAGCTGGTGATGATGCTTGAGATCATTTCTCGCTCTCACCCCCCGATTTTTTGGGTGTTTTTCCAAAACGCCCTCGTCGCCTCGGTGTGCGTGCCACATCGGCCGTTACCCATTTTTGACATCCTTTATATCATCGGATTCATTTTTCTGAGCTCGTGATGACGCTTGAGATCATTTCTCGCTCTCACTTGGTACAATTTCAACATTGTGTCCCGACACCTTGCTACCTCGGTTTGCGTGCCACATCGGCTGCTATCGGATTGTTCCACATTTTTACATGAGCCTTTCACTCCTGTCATACTGCAAATGTTTCGTTATTTTGCCACCATTTCATCTACCCCGCAAGGAGGTCCATCAGTGTTCCCACCTACCCTCGTTCTTGGTCATCATTACTCAACCTTGATTGAACACTTCCTCCTTGCCTGGCCATTCCTTTTGTTCGGTATAATTTTATCCCTTTTTCGGGGCCGAACAAGTCCTTTACGAAAAAGGCACTTAGGGAGTTTCTGTTAAGCTCTTTTCTGACTCCTAAAAGAATGAAAAGATCGCCGAGCAATCTTGCTTCCTTTCATGCTCGTTAAAGTACCTGAAAGGGCGTCTATCTGGTATAAGTTTACCCCTTTTCCGGACCTGGTAGACTAATTACGAAAAAGGAATACTCTAGTCACACTAGCTAGAAGAGTTCTTCATTGCATCCTTTTATGCTTCTTTGGGCCTTGGAGACTAAATCTACGAAAAAGCAACCCCCTGGAGTCGTCTTACTTGCTTTCAGACTCTCTAAAATTGAAAGCAACCATGAGCATGCACTGTCCTGGGCTCGTAAAATCCACACGACAGTACCATTCCACTATCTCAGAGTCTTCTTATCGCTTTCAGACTCCTTAAAATTGAAAGCAACCACGAGCATGAACTGTCCTGGGCTCGTAAAATCCACACGACAGTATCATTTTATCCACCCACTTCTTCTAGTTCCTTAACCCTCGAAGAAGTATCCTCCCGTGCCTCATGGCACTATGATCGATCATCTCGGCAGCACCCCCAATCAGGTCGCCTTTGTTCAGAGTATTCTGCAGTCTCCTGCCATTGTACACCAG
This sequence comes from Larix kaempferi, assembly GCA_027924585.1. NCBI lineage: Eukaryota > Viridiplantae > Streptophyta > Pinopsida > Pinales > Pinaceae > Larix > Larix kaempferi. Next base: position 6,251 of record BSBM01000167.1, read on the forward strand.
CTTGAGTCTCCCTCAGCCAGTTATCCTCCCAGATCCATTACAGCTATGATCCCTTTTCCCTCAGTCAGTTTCATATGCTGCCAGATCATTCCCATTATCATACTCTGAACAAAGGAAGTTTGAGTCCACCCACTCTACTTGCCCAGTTGTCCCACCACAGTTTATCAGTCCTGCCATCAGCACTATCACATTTCGGTCTTGTACCTCGCGCTCCTGTCAAGGAAACATCATTGCCTTGATAGGGGCAGGTCTCCCTCTGTCGACAACAGCTCCTCTATTCCAGAGGATAGGCCCAGAGGTCCCTACGCCTTGGACTTATCACCATCTGTGGTAAGTGCCTACGGATCATTCTGAGAGGAGACATCATTGCCTCTCTGAGTGGTTGTTCCTCACATGCTCGACTTCAGCACCTTGATCGCATCGTTGAGGATCGCGTAGGATTATATTCCATCAGTTTTTTGTCGAAGACCCCGGATTTCCCCCGACTCTAGCACATTGGTGAGTCACTTTGGAACGCCCAGTTGTATGTTCCCGTGGATGTCCGGGCTGCGTTGGCGTTTGTATTCGGAAGCCATCCAGTTCCATGCTTCCTTGAGTACCCAGTTTCAGTTCCAGTTCAGTGTACCATGGAGAGTTTGACCCCAGTCACTATGATCCAGCAGCTCATCAGTTCCTTTGGTACCACACTCAGTAGCACTGTTGATTGTTCCGGTGCACCAGTTCTGCAGTTCACACATGATCCGCTCAGCAGTATGCCCCAGATTTGTGTCCCCTCTAGACTCTTATGATGTACACAGTGGTCATGTATCTTACAGGTCCCCCTTTTCGGGCCTTACAGTTACGTTTATGTATCTTGATACGAGCATGGGTATGCCCGCCTCATCCATATATTGAGATTATTCCTCAGTCAGTATTTGAGGTCATGTACATTTCAGGTCCCCATTTTTGGACCCCATTGTTGTTATTATGTTATATCCTCATACGAGCATGGGAATGCCCGCCTCGTCCATATGATCAGATGATTCCTCATCCTTTATTGAGGTTATGTACTTTTAGTTCTTGCAGTTGTTCGGGATCGTTGTTCCGGGCTTCAGTTTGTTTCTTCTCTCCTCTCCACTCCCAAGGAAAACCATTCATGACTTATGATGTCCATCGGCCATACGATGAGCTCCTGCCCTCGCACATCAGGGGGCAATCTGTTAACGCCCAAAAAGTGCTCACTAGCTCATTTACCACATTATATGGCCCATTTGTCCATTTTCCTACCATATTTCCATTAAAAATCCCAAAAAATCCCATTAAAAAGCCTCCAAAAGGCCTAAAATGCCTCCAAAAGGCCACAAAACCATCAAAATAGCCTAAAAAAGGCTAAAAAACCCCCTTTTCCTCCAAAAATAGCAAAAATCCCCTAAAAAGGGAATAAAAATATAAAATAATGAGGAAAAGGAGGAAAAAACCCTATACAGCTGCATAAAACCATGTGTTTCCCAAAACCATGGGTCAGCACTCCACCACCAAAAAACTATAAATAGGTGATGGAGATCCCTTATTCCATATCCACAATCACAAGCACCCTTACTCTGCCAAAATCTCTCTCGAAACCCTAGTCCACCTTTGAACTAGTTTCACCTTGAGAGCCACCTTTGGCCCATTCCCAACATTGGAGAAGGAGAAGGAGCATTCTTGAAGCTTGGAGCATCCTCTTGGACACTGCAAAGGGCTTCACCAACCTTGACACTCAAGGTAACATCAATACAAAGTCATTCTTTCATTTTGGTGTTTATGCTTCATGCTTGTATTAGAAATAATTTAATGTTTTGTTTATTGCATAATTAGTTTAATATTCTGAACTGCTACTAAGGAGTCCATTCTCCTTAGTAGGTGCTCATTGGCACAAGCTAGGGGTAAAACCCTAGCTACAAAAGAATTGAGAGGATGAAGAGGAGTGGTTGCTGATGAAGCTATGATTCGAAGAAAACATCTCAGAACATAAATGTATGTCTCGATTTAATGAAGAACAAAATGCCCAGAAACTCAAGCTGTAGCAGCACAGAATAAAAATGAAAAGGGTATGTACTGATATATCTGAATCAGTGTTATATAATTGACTGAAAAATTCTTAACAATTTAGAAGAAAAATGTGTGGCTTGATTTAATGAAAAATAGAATGCCCAGAAACCCAAGCTGTAGCAGCACATAACAAAAAATGAAAAGAGTATTTATTGATTTATCTGAACCAGTGTGATATAATCGACTGAAAAATTCTTGCTAGGGTGGAAGGGAGGTGTTAGGGAGGATTTTTGTCCTCATATTTCAGTGGGTGCTAAAGAAGAAGAGTTGGTGCTCTTTTACAAGTGGGTGCTTGTAATCCAAAGGTTGTAGCCTCATTTGAGTAGAAGCTCAAAGATAAAAATGATGTACAGAAGTTGAAGCTTTCCTGACATCCTAAGAAGAAGAGGTTTTTTCCCTTTATGGGTTTCCTCATGAAAAATCTGTGTCTATATGTATATTTGTGTGATTGAATGATTATACTGTGCCTATATATTAAATCTACTACAATGAACTTTCTGCTGTTAAAAGAATGAATGTAAAGGTTCTGATAACACCCTGACTACTATACGATATCAAGGAAAAGATTTCTAAAAATTGTTTAAGCTTATTAATTAAATGATTCACCCCCCCTCTCAGTTAATTGATACTTTCAACAAAATCAACTCTTTCTGTTAATCTGTTAAGGGAGGTTGAGATTCAAGCTTTTCTAGGGTTTTCCCTTTTACTCTCTCTGGTGTGGATTAGGGGATCAAATATTTGGGCTTCCCGTTGAAGCCAAATGCCTATAAGAAACAGGATTGGCATTGGCTTCCTGAAAAACTACACAAAAGACTCAAAGTATGGAGTCATAAGTGGCTCTCCAGGGTTGGTAGGTTGGTTCTGGTTAAGTCGGTCTTGGAGGCAATACTGGTCTACTAGATGTATTTATCCTGGATCCCCAAGGGGATCTTGGAGAAGGCTAGGAAGATCTATTTTCGGTTCCTTTGGAGTGGTAAAGACAATATGTTTGTGTCACTATGGGTAAGGTGGCAACAGATTGCAATCCCTAAAGCTTTGGGAGGTTGGGGTCTAAAGAACATTTTTCTATTCTCTAAATCCTTGGCTACTAAGGGCGGATGGAGGATATTGAAGTATGAGAGTATTTGGACCAAGGTGGTCATTCAGAAATACATTGCTCCGGATTCTGTTGTTTCCTGGGTGAGGAATCTTGAGAAGACACATGTGGGGGGTTCATTGATCTGTAATGCGGTGATCAATTCATTTTCGGTGCTTGGAACCCATTTGGCGTGGAACGTTGGAGATGGAAGGTGTTTAAGGGTGGGTGAGGATCCATGTTTTGGATGTGTTGGGCATCATCTTCTGTCAGGAGAGACAGTGGCAGCATTGCGGGCTCAGGGATTTACGTTTTTGTATTAGCTAGCGGAACAGGTTAAGGATAGGCCTTCGGTTTAGTCTTGGAGAGCGGTGAGCACTCTGAACCTCTCAGTACCTGATCAAATGGCCGTGTCTTGTTATTATCTTGAACTCAATAGATCACAAGTAATTTTGAGAAATGGGGAAGATTATTTGGTATGGGATGGAGATCCTTTGGGAAATTACACACCTAAGGGTGGGTATATTTGTCTTAGTGCTTTTGAAAACATTAGAGAACCTGTTTGGTGGTGGAGGAAATTGTGGAAGATTAAGTGTCCGCCAAAAAATCGTTTGTTCATGTGGAACGTTCTTGAAAACAAAGTTCCAACCTAGGACAACCTGCAGAAAAAGAATAAGCATGGTCTAGGGTGGTGCATTCTATGTAAAGCTGTGGATGAGAATGTCACTCATCTTTTTATTAGGTGTCCTTATATGATTGAGGTTTGGTCTTCATGTTGCTTTCAGTCAATTGTTCCGAGCATGGGTATGCCCACCTCGAGGTAGTTAGACATATTGTCAATATTTGCTTGCAGCTCTTCTCCAATTCTCCTTTAGATATCCTTGCAGACTTATTATTTGTAAAGTGTTTTGGCCATCAGATTCCTTCTGACCTCACACTTTAGGGGGCATCTGTTATACCTCAAATTTCCACAGCATTTGTAAGTGAGAATATACATGTTTCACCACCATGGAAAACATGATGTTTATGCCTCCTAAGGGTGTTAGGACCCTTCATTCTAATGTTGGTACCTTCCCTAATAACACTTGGAAGAAAATCCAACAAGCAAGGGGTCGAAACCCACATTAACCACCTCCAAAAATTAAGTCTTTTGGAACTACCGCGCCCTGCATGCCTATGGGGGAGCGGTAGTGTCAAACTACAGCATTCTGCATTCCTATGGGGGAGCAGTAGTGTCAAACTACAGCATTCTGCATGCCTATGGGAGAGCAATACTACCGTGCTTTGCTTAGTTATAGGGGAGCGGTACTACCATGCTTTGCTTAGTTATAGGGGAGCAGTAGTTTTGGTTTAGGCTTATCCCTTTTATTTTCGATCTTGGATCTCATGGAGATTTTCTTGGGATGAGGTACCCCTTCGAATCCCATCTCACTTTCCCTCCTTGGCATGATTTAGATCTTTGATCCACATATTATTCACTTAGATCCATAATCTCCTCTTAGTGGTTGGCCTCCCAAATCCTACTTAAAGAGAGCCATCCATGAGCTAGGGGGGGTGATCTTGGAAACACTAAACCTGTGATCCTATGAGTCTTGCAAGGGTGATGTTGGAGAGTTTGGAAGGAGGTGCTGCTACTTTGGACATCAAGGTATAACATTGTAATCAACTTCTTTTGGCTTTCTTATCATTAATATAACTTAGCGTATTCCTCTCATTTTCATGTCTTTAATGACGAATGCATGAAATTGTCTCTATTTATATAGTTAGATCTTTGTTTATACATATATTGCGTTGGAGAAGGTGTTGTCTTTCATTTGTGAATAGGTTCATAAGTCCATAATCAAAGGCTGGAGCTGTAGCAACTTAGGAGCAGCAGGACAACCATCAAAGTAAGGTATGCCATCTACTTGCTTTGTATTTCCATAGCTTGTTAGCTGATGTGTGAGCTATATCTAGGAGGACTATAGTGTCTATTTGTTTCATCTCTATCTTGGGTAGGCAACTAGGGGCCTTTTCTAATCCCAAGGGGATATCTACCTATCCGTAGGGATATTTTCTCACAACACCCAACAAGGATGGATGATAACCTAAATGGCTTGCACTAGCAAAGGATAAGATAAGATAAGATAATTTTATTAATGTCCAACGAATGACCATAAAAGGTTCAAAGAAAATAAATAGAAATACAAATATTGGCAATTATAAAAAAATAACACTTGCTGACTTAGGTGACTAATTACATGAATAAATCTCCTTTTCATATCAGATATTTCCTCCAGAGCTTCAACAAGGGAATTAAGCTGGTATTAATGTTTCTAAAATAGTGCTCGATTATATTCATAACATCACACACAATCAACAATTAGGGTTAGCTCAAATAGTCATGAGCCAGACATGAGATATCCCCCCCCCAAGAGGTCACAGGTTGAACTCTCTTGATCCCCGCAAGGTTAGGATTCATAATTAGGGCCAATGTTTTACCCTGTTTACCATCCATGAATCATGGGGAAGTACTCAGAGGGTTTTCCACCAAGTTGTTCCTTGATTAAAAAAAAATCACACACAATCAACTGTTTTAACTTTAGTAGGATATCCAGGAGAGTGTTGAGTTTTTATAGATATCTAAGGGGTCAAACCCTAGATCTAACCTCTTTTCATCATTGCTTGACGTAGATATAGTGTTTCCCACCCTCTCTCTTATGCCTTCTGTTTATCTTTGGCATTGAACACCTCATATCATGGTTTTTGTTAGAGTTGGTTAGACTTTAGAGGAATATTTTTATTTGTTTACTATTCCTTAGGATAGATCTAGGGTTTTGGTAGATCTATTATTATTTTATTGTAAAGGAAGTTGAGCTCCTCTCCTATATAAGAGAACCTCTTCCTCTTTTGATTTTGTACTCATGGTTGGATTTTGAGAGATCTCTCCATTTTGGACGCTAATAGACATATATTTCATGGTGCAAATTGTATTGTAAGGTTTATTTTTCCATTGTAATTGTGGTTTTCCTTGTTCTCATCTTTTAATGTTGCAAGTGATTTGAATTGTAACTAAGGACATAGAAAAGAAAAAATTGACTCATTAGAAGGGTTGTGAGAGAAAAATCCTCCAAATCTTTGTTGATTTATGCATATGATTTTTATTGTTATAGCATCTTGTCATCTTTAAGAGTATTTTCTTACTAATACTTCATTGCATAAATCACACCCTAAGTACAATGTTTTGAGTTGCATATTTATAGGATATTCTAGTGATTTCTATTTATCACTTTGTAGCATGTTCATGTTTATTTTTGGATTGTTAAAGCAGCCCTAATTTCCCTAAACCTTGATGAACTAACCAATTTGTTGGACTAGCTTCCCTTGACTATGTTTTCCCTAGAAATTGGCACTAGTCTTCATGATCATTCCATCACACCCTACAAAAAACTTATTTTGCTAAGCATACTCTTCACCTTGTTCTTCAATCAAAACCTTAGCAATCCTATAATTAGGGGAGCCCCCCTTTGTTGGAGAAGATCCAACCTAGTGTAGGGAGGTAGTTACTGAGGTGACATTGGGTAACACCTTTAGGTTGCAATTGGACTAACCTTGTTCTTCGGGGGTTTAAATTAGACATGCTAGTTCAAGCTATAACATTATAGCGTCATTATCAGGGATAAATCCCTTTTTCCAAAAAAATTGAAGATCATGCTTTATAACATTTTATGAGAGTTTAATGTTATATATTTCTCAAGTCTCACATTGTGTCTCCATGAGAGGATAAAGCCCTTGTTCCTTTGAAGTTTTTGAAGACTAGTTGTTTGTAAGGTGAAGCAACAAACATTTTGAAGGCATTGAAGATTCACTATGGAAACTCCACACATTTGGGTATGAGGTACTTTTGCATTGACCAAGTATGGTGGCTAATGATCCATACGTCTTTACTCAATTTGAATTTTCAAATATCCTTGGATATCCCCATGAGCATGATGGATCATTTTTGAAAAATTTAGAGTATGGCTTGAAATTTGGTGGATATAATCAATCAACAGTAGAGCATGTTGCATCCTTCGTAAAAGTAGTGTCCAGACTCCGATCTAGACTTGATTATTAGGATGAATTGATAGTAAAAAAGATGTATCTACCCTTCGTGGTTATGCCATGCATTGGTTGGATGGTTTGGTCAGAGGAGAGATATCACCTTTTGTAGATTTGGTTGAGACATTTTGCAGGAAATGGAACCGTAAAAAGCATGAGAAACGGATGTCCTATTTTGGACATATCAAGAAAATATTTGAGAACATTGTTGTTGAATAAATCCCTCAAGCACATGAGCCACCTCATGTTTCCATTAAATATAAATCCCTTGAATAGGTCCACGATGAAGACATTGATGCTCCTACTTGTTCTCATTACGATGATGAGGATTTGGTGAGCTTTCCTTCCTCTCTTATTATTGAAGACAAAAACTTTGAAGATGAAAGGTATGAAGATCACTTTGCTACTAATGAAGTTAATGGCAACCATGGGTGTGATTTTATTAAAGTAAATTTTCAGTATTTTTATCATAGGATGGGTGAATATCATTGGATATTTGTTGGCAATCCCATCTATGATTCATCTAATAATGGAAATTTAATTTGTGAAGACGTTAGAGAGCCTATTTTTTATAAGATCTGCCATGATCATTTTTGGCCATTTCCATTCGCTTATTATGATGATTAAGGGCTGCATGAGGAGCTTGTTTACTCTATATATGTTATCTTACTAAGAAGTTGTGAGCTTCTATGTCAGAAACAAAATGATTAATACAAATTTCTTAAGATCTACATTCGGCCATTAAACATTCATTAAGATCTAAAGCCATTTGAGGATTCATCTCAAGCATAATAAGCAACATTCAAACCCTTGAATGAAAAAATTCGGATAATTTCATATTAAAATAAGGAAGAAGATACATATTTACCATGTATATTGATGTGCATCCTTCCTCCATTGCCATGAACTATCCTTTCTCCACCCTTGCCTTTGATGAAGATGAGCTTTCCTTTCTTCAGAATCTCTCCATCATGCATTTGCTCCTCTTTGCCTCCTTTTACCATGCCCCACGTGTCTTTCTTTTATAACATTGGGAAATGGGATTTCAAGTTACTCTTCTCAATGTGGGATAATCATTTTTTATTATTTTCTCTTAAAAAACCCACTTTCCATAGTTTATTAGGCTTTTTTCACAACTTAGCATATTTAAGTACCTTTTAATGCATTTTTGTGCATTTGTTCTCACTATCTGACTGTTAGAGCTGTGATTTGAGCTTTTGGTGAGTAGTTCAATCACTGAACTTTGTCTCTATTAAGCTCCTTCATTCTTTAGTCAATCTTTCCAGTTATAGAAGTAATGATCATATCAGAGATGATTGTTTTCTCTAGTACTTGTTTTTGTCTTCATGTTGTGGGCGAATGGTAAAAGTATGCTTCCACCCTTACCTGGTTAAGGGTGCTAATTTGATTATTAACAAATTTATCTTCAAAAAAGAGTCCTAAATAGAATTAAACTAGGCCCAAGTACTATTGGAAATATTGATTATTTTTCTTGGGATTTAAATAAACTACAACTCTATAATTTATTTATGCATCTTTAAATCAGATTTACAGTGACCTAAATGCTGAAATATATCATCCTAAAACTGGTTTAGAAAGTGATTTTGTTCACTCAAATTCTGAAAATTGCATCTTGCTTAATAATTAAATTTTCCATATTGTAAAGATTTCATTTGGCTGTAATCTTATATATTTGGTGGAATTTGTTAACTGGAATTTTTCTTTCATTTTTATTGGAATTCATTTTAAAGAAAAATCACCTCATAACCAGCATCTTGAGAAATGAATGAAAGAGCCAACCCTTATCTAGGTTGTAGCTCTATCTCATTTTACAATACATGCATTTGGTACATGCATTTTCTAGATCTGTAAACAACACAAAGGGAAAGGATAGATCAACTCAATGCTTTATATGAGATAAGGTAGAATACCGTGTTTGACAAAAATATTTTTCAATGATAGAAGATCAAATGGCATGACATTTTCATCGAGAAGAAGAACTTCAAAGAAGGAGACTATAGGGTTCGCTATATGATTCAAAGTTTAAATATTTTAAAGGTAATTTGAGAACAAGGTAGTTGGGACCATATGAAATATACACTTTCTATGACAACGGATCGATGACTATATAAGGATGGATGATGAAGGAAAGACACCTATGTTGGTAAAATGATACAACCCTAAGTTATATAAGAGGCCATTGTAAAAAATGGAATCCACTACCCAACTACTGAGATAACAATTGGATCTTATTGAAATTAGGATAAAACTCAAACCCATCTTAAATATTATAGAATAAAAAGAGAAAAAAAAGGAATTACAAAAAAAGGAATAAAACTCCAAGGGTGAAAACCAAATGGCACTCTAGGATAGATCAAGGCCTAAAAAGTAGAAATGGAAAGCCTTTATATGTAGAAAAAAAATATATTCATGGTGAAAACCTCCCTGAGACACTCTGGATCATAATAAGGGTGAAAACTAACAATGGAAATCCTTCTATGGAAAAAAGAGCAAAAAGAAAAAGAAAAATGAAACATAGACCTCTATGTGATTTTCATATGACCATCTCTTGAATACATCAATGCAATTTCAATATTTTAGAAGGAACCCAAATAAAGGATCAGCATCCCAATAGCACCTATGGAACACCACACAACTCAAGAGGAGGACAATCTGTAAGAGCACTCAATGAAAAATGGTTGCATATTTTAATATTTAAGGGCTTATTCTCAAGGTATATTATATGGCTATCTCAAAAATCTAGATTCATATCACATTCATATTCCATGGAAAATATTTACAAGTTTTGCATATATCAGCATTGAGCAAGAAATCAAGATGGCACAAGGAGAAACATTGACTTAAACCCAAGAAGATAAATCCTATGCGCAAAAGCTTAGGTTTCAAGATATAAATCCAAGCTACAACCAGCATTGAGGCATGACAAGTACAACTTAATATTGACTACAACTTAGAAGTGAATTCAAGAAGAAAAAAGGTACAAGTGGTAGACTTTCTTAGCATATTGGCTCCTTGAGTAAATCAATAATCGAAACAACAATCTCCGGGTTTGAAATGTGAGAAACACAAAACACATAAGGTCAACATGCATATACAAGTTTTCTTTTGCAATCCTACAAAGCAATAATAATGAAATAGGAGTTAAAAAAAAATGTTGGGTCAATATGGTAGAGCAATATAGTCTACAATGCAATTCAAGGATACAAGAATTCAAAGTAGTAGTCATTTCAAGGGACGTAAGATTCTTTAGAAAAGTATAATCACAACGCATTCATATATGTCTCTAAAGATTTAAAATTTGGATTGAATTTGAGCCAACGTGCAAAAACAAGTTTACAAAGAACACATATGCTACAAGTTTTTAGAGCAAAAGTTCAAAAAAAGAGTAAAAAAGAAAAAAAATCACCATAAGCACAATGTAAAAACAAGGTGCATGTTTGAAATTCAAGGGAATATATCTCTTAAGTATTATATAAGGGTTCACTTCATACACATAATGGCTCACTCCTTCAAACTTATAAAGGGTTCACTGACAAAGCTTTTCAATATTACTCATGAACTCTTGCAATGAGCCTACACTGCAGGAACTTGCTTGGGTAAAGAATAATTAAATCATTATTTATAAGCTTCGAATAGGGTATAAGAAGAACATTTGGCATGATTCCCTCATCTTGGAGACATCAAAGTTGGTGCTTTGATGGCCAAACCCAAATCTTTGTTCTATCATCTTTTGATTCATGATTTATGTGATATGATTTTCATGGTTTAAAAGGGACCAAGTTTCTTCTAGTCAAAGCGTCTCAACTAGATTGATTAAGGAATCCCCACGAAATCCTCAAATCATTCATAAAAAATATTAAGAATACTAGCATATTGAAGGAGCATCATTCAATTGGATTGCAATCTTTTGACAAAAATATGCTAAATAAAGGTTCGCTAAAGGTAGTCACCAAGAGCATCACAAACTCTATGATTTGTTGGAAGCCATTTTTACTTGCAGGTGGAATTAATACAACTCAAGATTGAAGGGTGGGATTGCACATTGGAAAAAATTTAAATGAGGATGATTACAAAGGTTGCATCATGGAACTCAAAATCAATGAACATTTCTTAATTTGTTTCTGGTTTATAAGATCTTCCCCAAACATTATAACCCTAACTTGGTAGAAGGTAGATGGATTCATGCCTTTATAACCCTAACTGGGCATGCGTCTGCAGCTACCGAAAGAAAATGTTTCCCTTGAGAATTAATGAAGACATTTTTTCCCTTTTCTGTCCTTGTTAGTCTCTTTGTTCCTCGTGGTATCGAGCGTCTGATCTAGGGTCTTTTATCCTCCAAGACCACTGATATCCATGACCATTGTTATCCTCGCGTCTGCTCCTCACAAAATAGCCAATGTCTGTGCTAACCACGACCAATGCTCTACTGCTCCTTTGCCCCTTGCATCCTCTCCTCGCATCCATTGCTTCTCTTGTCCTCTGCTCCGCGGGTAAAAGTATGTAATAACCATGACCACAACCACTGATCTACTACTCCTCTTCCCCTCGCATCCTCTTCTCCTCACGTCCTTTTTCTCATGTCCACTTCTTCTCTCATCCTCTGCTCCATGGGTTTCCTCCAGGGTCGTCAAATGCATTAAGTTGTGGGTGGTACACAAGAGAGATTAAACTCTATGAATAATTCTAAGATTCCTAATGTTATGATTATACTATACCTCTTTAAAGCATATTATAAATTCTCCTAGATATATCCCATACTTATGATTATTTGTGTAGGCTTCTCTCTCCCCAAAGTCAAATGGATCATATGATGTGTTTACTCACTTTCATTTGTTGTACTCATTAATATTTCTACTTATAATTTATTTAATACCTGCAAATTGTTGGCCCGGTTTTGCAACCAGGCTTAGTGCTATGGGCACCTGCTAACTAGTAGCAACAGTTTCAATAGAATTAAACAAGAAACTAACCTAAACAAAACTAATCATGGATCTATGCAAGAATATAAGCAAATAGTGTAAACATTTAAAAAACAAGAACAAGAAAATATTAAAGAATGAATTTGTATTGAAAAATGGGGGGAAAGTAACTGCTTGCGATAATACCTTCAATGATGAAGGTTGATGTTGAGCAACTCCCAAGATGAGTAGCTCCAAGCTCCAAGAGGTCTCCTTCTCCAAGGTTGCTTACAATGGCTAAAATGCTCAAGGGAGATTTCGGCAGCATGAGGATGAGATAATGGATGGATGTGAAATGAGGAGCCCCTACCACCTTTTTATAGGTTTTGGTGGTGGGGAATACCATTTGTGGTTTTGTGGAAACCAAATGGTATTGACCAACATGGTTTAGGTACTTTTCCCTCCTTTTTCCTTTTTTGAATAAAATTAATATTTTAATTCCCTTTTTAATATTTTTGGGAATTTGGACCCTTTTTGAGGGTTTTTTATGCTTTTCAGGAAAAAATAATCTTTTTTATGGAAAAAGGGGTGTACTCAGGTCTTTTGGTGACCTTTTGTTGGTTTCAGGGGCTTAGGTGGTGAAAAAAGTGGACAAATGGGTCATGTGAATAGGGAAATGAGCTAGTGAGCACTTTTTGGGTGTTAACACAAATGACTCTACTAAGGATTCCCTCTATATTCATATATGTTTATCCTCATAGCATAAGGGCATAGTAGATATATCTATGAGGCAAAAATATCAAGGATTTTACAGTGAGTTAGAGTGGGCAGATCAATGTGCCTTTCCCACATTCTCTTCATTTATGAGTTTTTATTTTCTTTCCTTGGTTTTGATAGAGAAGATGCATACTTACAACATATATTTCATTTTTTCAGTGTGGAAACAACAATGGAGGTGAATTTCGGTAAATTTTATCTTCATACTTTGAATGGATGATGTATATCAAGAGGATGGGAAGATAGATTTCATTTACAACAACTAGATATGACTAATGGAGTCAAGAATTTAGGGTTTATCTTGAATCCTAATAAATATGGGATGATAAAATAGAAATGATTACTTTCAAAAGTGGAGAATCATATAGTGTTTTGGTGTTATAGATGATTATTGAGGGGTGATAGATTAGTCTTGAAAAAAATTGTGCTCAAATAAATCCTAGTGTATTGGCATATGTTAGCACACATTCCAAAGGGAATTCTATAAAAAATAAGGAAGATGTGTTTTAATTACCCTCGGAAAGGGAACAATGATTTTAAAGGTTCACACAGAAAATTGGTATTCAATAGCCATATCCAAGGCTTTGGGGTGGGAGGGGGTAAATAATATGTATCTCTCTCTCGAACCTGATAACCTTTCCTAGCCAAACTAGTAACTTAGGATACCTTAACCTAGGACAAACTACCCTATTTTAAACTATACCACCTTACGCTAAGCTAACATATGCTCACTTACCCCACATTACCCTACCCTAATCTATAAAAAAATGTATCTAACCTAACCCACCCTAGTCTACAAGACCACACCATATCGTAGATCCTAACGCAATCTATTCTACCCTATCCTACATAGACTCATTTAAATCAACCTACATTATACTAACTCAATCTTAGGACCATATCCCTAAGCCTCAATATTATTTCCAAATTTCTATGGTTAAGGTTATTCCTTAATTATAATCCGATATCTAAGTTTAATCCTTTAAATCTTAATTCCTAAGCCCAAACCCAAGACTAGATCCATGTAATAAAATATAGCTTTAGAAAAAATCATTTTTAATATAAAAAAGAAGCACACATATGCTATGGTAACGAATATGTTATTGAGGGTTATTTATAAAGGAAAAATACAAAATATAATTTAGAAAATTTATAAGAAAAAAAAATTCTTAATAAATTAATAACTTACTAAAATTAGTATTATTAAAAATATTGTGAAATTAAAATGTAATTTTGTTAAGTTCTTTTAGCTTTCTATTTTATTAGTAATATATGCTAGTTGTGAAGCTTGATCTTCCAGTCTCATAGATTATGTTGTTTCAGTCGTGTTTGTACCCTAGGTTTGGTTATGATCTATTGGCTTACATAACTGTTCTTGAGGTTTTCTATAAAGACCTAGGTTCTACACAGTTCAAGGAACCATCAAAACCCATTTTCACCGGCCCTTTCGGAAACAATATGCAAAGAGGCTGAGGTCTCACCTGATGCGAAGGAATGGGGGGGTTTCGGAATCAGGTTTCCACAACTAGGTGATGAGTGTTAAACAAATTGGTGAGCAGTGCACTACGGGACTCACGATGCGAACTTCTGACTATGCGAAGTTCCACTTCTTTGCGACAGACACTTAGGCTATCGCGCATCCAAGGACTGCGTGATGCGGGGAAACTCTTCACGACAAGACATCGCAATTGATAAATAGGCTTCCTCTTCGGACTTAACCAACTTCAATGACTATACTTAGAGTTTCCTATCCATTCATCAATTTCCTTAGGTTATTTATCTTATGACTTATGCAATGTGACAAAACCCATGTACTGCGCACTTCCAGTGCTATGCTTCGAGGAAATCGCATGGCACGAACTCCATTGATTCTAGTGTTTACTCAAGAAACTTATGCATTCATTCTAACTTAGAAATACTTATGCATCTAATATTCATCCATATATGTGGTACTTAACATATTATTCCCATCTTCATTATTTATGGCGAATACATATAAAAGTAAGAACATATAAGTTGATAAACAAGATCTTAAGCATTCATTGTAAGCAAATACACAGATTCAAGCAAATAAACAATCACACAACACATAATTTAACATGGTTCACCCCCAGGATGGGAGCTACGTCCACAGGAGCTGTTGTTATATTATCTTGGGAAGGGTACAACAGTTTCGGTTTGCGCACTCAATTGTTGACTCTCTTCTCTCTTTGTAGGTCTCCGTGCATGCAGCTGCGGAGCCTTTACAATCTTCTCTCAATAGAGATCAATGTTCAACAACAAATATTAACAATTCATAAATAGAAGATTAACCCTTTCCCTTACAAAATGTGCCTTTTTAAAGATCATGTCCGTAGGTCATGTCTTTATAATGCATAGGAAAAAACCCTAAGGTTTCCCAAGACTATCGTGGTTTTCCCCTAACCAGACTGTTAGGCTCTGATAGCGACTCCTCCATCATGGCCATCCTCTGTGTGTGGTCACGTTTATTTCATCCTTCCCCCCCGACTGCATGCTGGTTGTCGCTTTCACCTTGCCATTCCTTCTCTAACGGCTTTGTGTGGCCAGTTCACATCGTGTTTCCTCCACTAGTGTGATCAGTTGCTTTCCTTCCGCACCACTCCTTACCCACCTACTAGGGAATCCTGGAGTACTTTCAAAAAAATAGGTCGCTTTCGCAGCTTGACCTTCCCTTCATTCTTTACCAAAAATAGGTTCCCCGCTAGCACTTCACGGAACCGGACCTCAGCTGCGCAGTTCCTTCCCTATTGGTATTGCGCTGCGCTCAAATTTACAGCCTCCAAAGCTCATCTACGCTGCGCTGCAGCTCCAAAACTGTTCTTTTCAAAAATTCCTTACCTGGGCCAGGCCCAATAGGCCCCTAACACTTACATGTTTCTCATCCTCGAGCCACTTTCAACTTTTGCTTCTCCTAGCTGCTCTTCCTCCTGTGGAGCTAACTTAGTAGTGAATTCTTGATAGGTTGCGCTTAGCTTAGCAATAGTATCCTTGGCATCCTTATCAATAGTTTTGATGGTGTCTAACACATGCGGTTCTATATCATCCTCAATTTTCTCTTTGACTGAATCATGCGAGTCATGGAGCTCTGTCAATTTTCCTTCTATCTTTTGCTATAGCTCGTGGGCTTCCTCTTGCAGGGATTGCGATTTATCTCTGACTTCAACCTCCCTATCTCTCAACACTTGAAGTTCTTTTTTCAATTCTCTAACTTCCAGATATCTTTTTAGTCTATCTCTTGGTTGCAGTTCCTTCACCTACGCATCCAGGGTTTCTAATGTAGCATGTTTTTCCTTCACGGTGTTCTTGACTTCCAACAGCTTCAGGTCCTCTTCCAACACAGTAAATGTTCTTGTCGTCTCGTCTAACAAAGTTTGGCACTTAGCCACTTCGTAGGCTTTACTCTCTGCGACAACTTTCACTTTTGCTGCTCTAAGTTGTTGCTGATCAGGTGGTTTCTGTAGCTGATTTTTGCGCTTCTAAGGAAGCAATGTTCGCATTCTCGTATCTTTGCTACTACCGATATTCTTCGTCGTCGGTCCTACTCATCTTGAAGTGCCATGGTCTTCTTTAAGCTTTCTTCCTGTAGTTACTTATAGTTTGCATATAACTTATTGTGTTGGTTCAAAGCAACTACATATCTCTCATGGATCTCCTCCACAACTTGCAGATGTAGATTGTGTAGACCCTCCATTGGGAACATCGCAATGTTGATTTCCACATGTTGGATGTCCTACTCTCTCGAAGCTAATTGTTCGTGCAGTGGTAACATTACACTCAATGGGTCAAGTTTGACTATGTGCGACTTCACTGGAAAGCTCAGGGCTAGAGGTGGTTTCTTTGGCTGCGACGTGTCCCCTAAAATTCCATCTGATTCCGAGTCTTGTGGCAAGGTAAAGCTACGCTGGACTTGCTTGAACTTTTCTGTTATGCTTTGCAGAGTGGTGAGATTCTTATGTAAACTTTCCTAGATTGCCTCATCCTTTTTATATTTGACGGCCAGTAGATCTTCCATCTACGCGGTGACCGTGGATGCAATCATCTCATAATCGTCATCATGGAGCTTTGCATCTGACTGGACCTTTACGGCCTTCTACATATTTTTTTGCACTTTCTCCGATGGGGAGCTTCCTGACTCCTTCGTTTTTCCTGACAATGATTCTTCAGTAATTATCGTCAAAATGGTATTGCTTTCTTCGGAATCACTATCAATGACCATAGGTCCTTCGAACTTCCACTCATCAATCCATTCCTTCATGATGAGGTCTATATATTCTTCATTCATGTGATAGCTCCCTTGGAACCATTCTGGATTCCTTTTCTATGCCTTCGTTGAAATGTGGATGGCATGCATGTCACGTCCCCATCTAGACCCTATCACTTTAACATTTTAAATGATGAAATATTGTTATGAAATCATGGTGAGGAGCTCAAGGCCAAGGCCCCGCCATCGATTTAGTGATGCATATGGTTTGCGTGCTAGCAATGCACATTGGAAATTAAAATATCATGTAATATGCATTTTAATAAAAATACCCACAAATAGCTATGCGATGCAACAAAGAGATGGGGGCATGATTTCACAAGGAATTGGGAGGGAAAACATTCAAACCCTTGAGCCAATAGAGTCAAGCCAAGTGTCAATGAGAGAACCCATCAAACCCTCAACTACCCATGTTGACTTTTGTACCCAACCATTGATTTCTCCCAAGAGTTGGTTGGGGAAGTTAATGCCTTGGGGAATGGGGAGGTATGGCTGTCCAAAATCGGGTATGGGCAAGCCACCCTTCATGGAAAATCGTGTTGGTCTCGGGCAAGAAGGGAGCCACGAAATTGCTCCCTAAGCCATGATTCACCATGGCCTTGCTCTCTCACGCAGCTCTAGCTGCCTGGGCGTTTCCTCCCTCGTTTTGCTGTGTTTCCCTTCATCTTTTAGCTGGGAAGGGGGCATTTTTGTGTTGGTCACCAGTGGGGGAAGAGAGCAGAACGTTTTGGGTCTTCCTGGAGGTCGTTTAGGCCATTGGAAAGGATACTAACCCGTGGAGAGAAATCGTTTTTGCTCCCTGGGGTTGAAATCGAAATTTCACAGTTTGCTTGGGTGAATCCACGAGTTGGGAGAGCCAATGTAGACCCTGTTTTGTGAACACCGTTGTTGTAAATGTGTAACCCTGTCAATGATTGTTTTTGCTGAGATGAAATGGTAAATGGGTTGTGTGTGAACTGGAATGTTCCCTTTCCTTGTGAGAATCATGCCCAGCTCGGGGGTGGCCTTCGGATGGACTTAGTATAAGCTGTCGAAGAGCCTATGGTTGGGTGGAACGTTGCCGCGACATAGCTAGTTGCTTGGGACTACTCTGTTAAAGATAAGTATTCTCTTGTGCCATCTTTCAATTATTTAATTGATGAATATCTTGAATGTATGGCGAATGTGTAAATGAAATTACTTCTGCTGTGTATTGAAAATATTCATGCCTCTTCATATGTAATGAATGCTTACTTAATAGGTACATGGGGCTAGATGCCCGGTTTTAGCCTCACGATCCCCTCCATTGCACTGGTATGATGGGTGGGGACATGACAATGCATGTCAGCATAAAAATTGATAGTGAGAATATATTTAACTGTTACCTACTTGGATATGCATGGTGTGTGAATGATGACATCGCTGATCTGCTCATAATATGCGTGGAACACTTCGTTCGACGCGTGCTGTCTTTCTACCATCATATTTTCCCAAAGTTTCGCATACCTTGGTCCTCCATAGTGAGTGTTGGTAGTGGTGAGGCCAACATAGTGTCTCGGGTCCTTCCATCCCACAAACGCAATCAACACCATCAACCAACTATAGTGGAAGTTGCTTCCGTGTATCTACATTTCAGAATGATTATTTTTGTGATAAATGCCCAAGCGGTTGTTGGAAAAATCACTGTATAATGGCTAGTTTTTTGACCAACAATGAAACAGCTAGTTTCTTGGAGTGTTGCATCGAACTGCGCAGTGGGTCATCACTACTCCGACAGAGTTACTTCACTATTATGAACTTCGCATCTTTTCTTCTTCATTTAATCTGCGCAGCTACCTTTTTGAGCTTCGAAATGTGCACTCTTTTTTTTCAATCCATGCAGCTTCACTTGCTGCGCAGTACATGCATCCTTTCTATCAAACTTCGCATATCGACTCAAAATTGTGTACAGACTCTGCCCTATTTCAACTGTACTTGACACTTAGAAATTCCGTTCTTCTGATCACTAAGGGTTTTGTGAAGTAAGACTACCCTGATAGGGTTTTATTCTACTTCCATTCACCAAACGTGGTAAGTTATCTCCAGCCAACATGGTTAACTGGACTGCGCCACCATTAGTAACATGCATAACAGTATATGGGCCAAGCCAATACATCTTAAATTTTCCAGGAAATTTCATAAACTTGCTATCGTACAAGAGGACTAGATCACCTATCTGAAAGGACTTGTTCTTGATATGGAGATCATGCCATGCTTTTTCTTTGTCTTTATGCACTTGATGGTGATAGCCTGCTATGAAGTGATCTTCCTCCAACCCAACCAAGTGTAGAATACTTTATTCTATTGTTTTTTCATCCTCCATGCCTGTAAATGCAGCTATCCTTAAGCTAGGCACAATATACTCCATAGGAATCATGGCTTCCTGTCCATAGGCCAATCTGAAAGGTTTATGGCCTGTCAACTTCTTACAAGTAGTTCTATATGGCCATAACACAGCTGGAATGCGCATATCCCAGTCATCTTTGTTTAGATTGCATACATTTGTCAGCGCATTCTCCAAAACCTTTTTGAAAGCTTCAACAGTTCCATTTCCTTGAGAATGGTATGGTGTACTCCTCTGATGATAAATGTGGAACTCTTTAGTAAGGGATTCAATAGTTCGATTCAAAAAGTGGGTCCCTTGGTCACTCATCAAAATCTTTGGGCATCCAAATCTAGTCAGGATGTTCTCAAAGATGAACTGCGCGACAGTAATTGCACTATAATCCTTCACTAGTTTAGCTTCTGCCCATCGGGTGAGATAATCAGTCACAGTGATAATGTATCTCACACCATTCCTCTTTCCCGGTGGGTTAATAGGTCCCACAAAATCAATGGCCCATTTGTCAAATGCTTGAAGTGTCAACTGCAGATTTAATGGCATTTCATCTCTTCGCGACGACCTTCCTGTCCTCTGATAGACATCGCAGCTTTGGCAATGTTCCTTTGCATCTTTGTGGATCATAGGCCACCATAGCCCTGCTCATAATATCTTCTGCGCAATTTCCCTTCCTGCGTAGTGACCTCCCAATATACTTGAATGTGCATCATCCAATATGAATAGCTTCTCATGTTCCAACACACATCTGTGCATCACTTTGTCTGGTCCCAGCTTATATAATTGACCTGGGATTATAGTGAAGTCTGCTGCTTTGACTACCAACTACTTTTTCTACTGCGTAGTGAAATCTATGGGCGCCAATCCTGTAGTAAAAAAGTCTACAATATCCTTGTAATAATCATCAGCAATCTGTATTGCAAACAACTGCACGTCAGGTAAATTGTCTTCAAGATTGGTGGGTTTTGTTATCTATCCAAGAGTCCTTCTAGGCTGTAAGTCAAAGGAGCCTGGTAACTTAACCTTTTTATCAATAATGGATACGTAGGTGGATCAAGATGAATAACTAAACTCACTGGATGCATACTCAAGACAGTCTTAAATACATTCAAATGATACAAGGCCTTCGAGAGCTATTATCAGATAGGTTGTAAATCGAAAGGATAAGAAGGTAATCAGATAAACAGAACATACATAAAAACATATATATGATGGGCCAACTAACCAATAGTGAATGCTTATGAGATCCTTGCTTAATAGTCAAAAGTAAGAAGATAGTTACCATAGGACATTAAACAGAGGTAAAGAAACGACTTCAACTCATAAACATAGAATAGAGATAAAAGGAAGGTCTGACAATAACAATGAAAGAAGTTTGGAGACTGAATCTATTAAAAGAAAATGTCTTCATGATTTACAGCAGAATAGTGTCTTCAAAATCCAACCTTTTCTTGCTTTCAAGTTCTAGGATTTATAGCCTTTTCAACATCTCTCCAGATCCTAAGAAGCTGGATCGAATTTACTAAAGATAGAAGATCAAAACCATTTTCAATAAACTAGGGAAAAATCATTTTTTAATTTGGCCAAACTACTGAAAAATGGGGCTCAGAGATGGATTAAGTTCTCCAAATCTGTGACACCTGTGTTGGCACCTATAAATTTTTGGCACAAAGCTTAAGGGAAGGACTGAATCCACTGGCGAATTCCTAGAAGAGATGGTTAAAACCCCCTCCATAGTCATGTCTAGGTTGCTAAGGCCTAGAAGCAGCTCAGTTGGAAAGGAAATAATGAGAAAAAGGAAGGGTTTGGGCACTTTAGGCATAAGTAGGTAGCCCAAATAATCAAAAATGGGTAAAAAGACCAATAATCTATAGTCCGAAAGAAAATAAAGTGAAGGATAAAGATCGGACAAGTCCCAACCATTGATCCAGTGTGCGAAAGAGATCTACGGCCCTCGATCACCCTCGCATAGTGAAGTTGCACGGAAAAGATCGCAAGAAGGTGGTCATGAGATATAAACTGCCAGGACAGATGGCAGTCGGAGGATCCCTCGTATGAGCGTTCCGGTGGTAAGTGGAAACCGCCAGAAGGCTTGTGATACAATCACAGAGGAAAAGCAAGGTAGAAGATCAATGGCGCATGCTGTATGGTCAGAGATCTGATGGTGCGGAGAACAAGTTGTTACATCAGCACAGAGTTCAGGGCAGATCAACTGCTCTCGACAAAAGGAGATCAGATCTATGGCTGGTGGATATAAGAGATGCAAGGTTGATAGCATATTGGGCTCCACTAGTGAAAGTGCTGAAAACTAGACACTTGGATAGCTCCCCACCATAGATACGTTAAGAACAAGATCAATGCTTCTCGGTGATCATCGCAAGGTGAAAGATCACCATAGATAAGAATAGAAGGTGGTTGCGAGAGTGCATACAATCTTCCAGATGTCACCACCTGAGCACCTCGTGAGGAAGATTAAGTGGTAACCCAAAACCAGAGGTCGGGTCACGAGACAACCATATCCGTATAAGATGTTCGATACAATGGATGGCTGAGATTTAAAGCTAATAGAAGATCCTATGGCAGAGATGAAAAGATGTCAAAATAGAAAAGTTAGATAAGGGATCAGATCAACGGACTAGAGACAATGCCCAACAAATTGACGGATGGGAAAGAGGGACAGCTGGCGAAGGTGAGCTGAAGTTATTCAGAAAAGTTTTATATATATAATTTGGCATGTGTAAAATAAACATTTCTCTCTTGGACCTGTCGGAGTTGGAAGATTCTGGAAGCACAGAAGCTGAAAAGGATGACAGGGAGAAGGTCGCTCTCAGGTTTCCTGTGACAGGTAGGGTTCCAAAACCCCTTTGTTTACAACGTGCAGTATGTTTTATAGTCATAGAATGGAAAACGAACAGGTTTCTACTAGTTCTAAGGTCAGAGTAACCCTATAGGACAGAGACTATGATGTGTTTGACCCTGACCTTCGGCTCCCTATACTAGAAGTTAAAAGAAGGTTGAAAGCTCTGCTTGAACAAGGGTTAGATGTCCATAGAGTCCATAAGTCCTTATTCATCTTCTTTTGCCTATAACAGATAGTTCCTTTCCCGGAGTTCGTGTCATGGTGTTCATCGAATTACTCAGAACCCTAACAAGTAATAATGAATGCCAAGAGGTCTAAAATTGTCTGTAGTATCAACGCTGCTGTCATCCGAAGTACCCTTGTCGTGCCCGAGTCTCCAGCCCTAACTCCCAAAATTTTCTCTGAAGAGTCAGTTGTTACTCTGTACAGGAAAATTTCCCCTGAAATCCATAAAGCTTTCCTTCAGACTTGTTTAAAACCTGATTTAGAAATTATAGATACCCCTTAGCCACTGGACATCAGCCTTTTTAATGACCACACCCAGTTGGTTTTTTCTTTGATAGCACAGTTTTTAGGTTTAGACTCAGACTTATGGATAATTGAAATACAACTAAGCCTGTTATTCAAGATTAGTGTTAGTTCCCTAGAGGCGGGAAGTGAATCAGTACCATCCCTCAAGTTTGAGGAATTTTTGGTAGAAAAGATCCATGCACAGTTGAGTTGTTTTGAAAATACCATATTTTTTTGGTTTCAGGCATATCTGACTAAGATGATTTTGCATAACAGTACAGACGAGTTAAGGTTCTCTTAGGTACTTTTTACAGGAAATTTGGAGGATAATATGTTCAACTACATGAACTACATTCTATCTGCTGTGTACAAAATTATGTTTGAAGAGGAACTACCCAAGGTGCTACTAGAAATGCAAACTCTGATGCAGTTGAAAGATGAACTAGCCGTTGGTGACTGGTTCTTGCTGAAAGATGTCATAGTGATAAGGGTGTATGGTTTTGTACATGATCCATACCTTTTGCCAGCATTTTTAACCTTGAGGGTTTTTTCCCTTGAGTTCATTTGGCAGAGGCTAATTGCAGAAGAGGAACATTTTGGGAAATATAAGAAAGGTTTTGATATAAAACTCCCTTGGCAAGTTGGCCCTTTTATTGTAAAGTTTAAAGAAGCTGTTAGCGAAGTGGAAAAATTGTTGAGAAAGATGGGGTTCAGAAAAGATGTAGCGATGGCTTATTATCCTCTACATATCATGCCGAAAGGAAGAAGAAAAATGGTTTGAAGGCATTTGAACACCAAGAAACTGAAGGAATGTTGAAGGGGCGAAATATATTGCAATATGAGCCCGAAGAGGAAGATGACCTAGATTTACAAGTCCAAGCTTTGATCATGATAGATGATCCTATGGAAACAAATCAGCTGCTTAACACTCTAGAGGTAGGCGGGAAGAGAGAATTACATGAAATCTTTGAAACAGAAGAAGAAGAATAAAGTGAAAAGAAAAGACTCAAATTGGAAACACCAAATGAGTTAACTATCCTGATATGTGAAACAGATGAACAGAAAGAGGGGTTATCAACCCCAGTTATCCAAGTCCAAGAATATAAATTCCAAGATGCAGCAGGAGGGAGTGAAGACAGTAAATTTCAATCACAAGAAGATATGTTTAAGTATCATGGGGAAAATAAGCAGGCATCTGCACATACACTTTTTGGACTAATGCCCGCAGTAAGGAGTTTATATAAAACAGAGGAATCTTTGATGATGAGCAGGGATATCAAGACACACACTCTCAATATAACAATATCCGATAAAGAAAAGATGACAGAAGCAAGAATGGACTGGAAGAAGATACCCTTGCCAAATAGGATTCAGTTTCACAAGCAAATTGGAGAAGGTCTATATGATGACTTAGTGGAAGAGGCCTTAAAGATCTCTAATTTGGAAGTTACTGTAAATAAAATGGATGCCCATTTAAAACATGAAAGGTCAGAGAATAAAGCACTTCATCAACATGTCAAAAAGCTGCAGTTTGATTTAATTGAACAGGATGGCGGAGGAAAAGTAAGCAAGAAACTGTTAATAGAAAAAAACAATTTGATTCAGAACCTACAGAAGAGAATGAAAATTCCAAACACCCAGTTGATACAAGCTCCCGCAGAGACAAAGTTAATACAAGAAAAAGAATATTTAAGTAGGGATATCAGCAATAATAAAGCTGAATTACTAAGGTTTGCAGAGAAAGAGGGATGCTAGGAGAAAGAGAAGATGAGTTTGAAGATTCGAATTGAAGAATTGAAGAGAAGTTTGTCAAATATATGTGCACAGCAGGCAAGCAAAGGCCCGAGTAAGGAGAAATATGGTACTGACAACATTGTACAGGCCATGTCCCAGATCAACCTAAAGGAGGCTGAAATACGAGAACTAAAAGAGGAGAATCAAAGATTGAAGGAAGAAAATGACGAAAGGGAAAAAGGGACAAATGACCTACAAAAAAAATAAGGAATTAGTAGCGATTAACAACAGGTTTTCTCAGCAGATTACAGGGAGAGCGTCTATGCAGGGATGCAAACATCTGGTTTGGGATTTAATTATCTAGGAAGCTGAGAGGTTTAGACCTTATCTAGATCTCATGAGGAAAAAGGAGAAGATAGTCACTGATGTCTTTAAGAGCTGCACTGCCATGAAGGAAAATCTACACAAAAGGCCAAAGGAGATTGTGTATAATGCTATAAAATTTTTAAATAGTTTGACAGATAAGGATGTCATAGAATTGAGCATCAAGGACAGAGTCACAACCATTGCGGCAGGAAAGCGAATCCTAGGGAAGTATGCGTTATTCGAAGCAGTGGAGGCCAAAGCAAATGAAATGAATGAACAGTTAATAGAGTTCAAAGGACAGTTTGGGGGACTAGTAGAAAAAGGAGTTCCTGCATTTTGGGATGAAAAGCAAAAATTGATTCGCCAAAGTGAACATTAAAAGTTGATGACTAGCAGACGGATGGATCATTCCAAGTTCAAACATTTGAGCCAGCCACTTTCAGGGAAACTCTTGATAGACAAGATGGACGAAGAGTTCGAGATGTTGTACAGAATGATCTCTATTGGTGAAGGGCTTCTGCCCATGTCTTCCGTTGATCAACTTAACATAAGGGTCCTGGAGAAAGAAATGACAAGTTACGACATCCCAGCACCTGAACTTTGGATACCTGTAGAGAAATATGGAAGGATGAAATATACCTATCATGCTCCACTGGCAGCTGCTACCCCTTAAATCTCAGATCTGTGCATTTTTAAGTACCAGTTTATTTTTTATATAAAAGTTTCTGATGTATTTAGGATTTTTATTTTCTAGGACGTGGCAGTGGGTTGCCCGTTATGTAATGAAATTCTGCCATTGGATAGATATTTTAAATATCTTTTATATTTTTTAACATCATACTGGCAAATGGAAGAAAGCAGTTAGGCTTATCTTGTTATATTTTCTGTTTGATGATAGTGACATCTGAACTATGATTAGGTGTCCCTATATTGTAACTAATTTCTGTTTCAAATGGGCCGAGTATGAGACTCCAGGTCACTATAAGTTCCATGTATTTTCAAATGGAAAGGGGGGGAGAACTTTTGGAACTCTGCATATTTTGTCTACTGTTGTTATTTTAAGATATTTCTTGAATAAAATTTGTCAGAAGCTTACATGCATTTTTTCAGAGATTCATGTGTAATCGGTCTGGTAGTCTGTTTTCCTTTCCTATGTGATATGTGTTTCTTTCCTTTGTTAATCCATATTGTTAACATTCCTTCCTAATTGGTTCAATGTAGTATCTAAATGAGATTCATAGAAATTATGCCTTGTTCATTTCTTACCAAGTATTTCACAAAATATTTCTGCTAAAGTTGGTATAGGATTCATCTGTGTATGCCTTATATCAATAGATTGTTCATCTTTCTTCTATTTCACCAATTAAATCACTTTGACTACTAGCTGGTTGCTACCTCGCCTCTATGTGAATGTATATGCTAAGCATTTGATAATAATGTTTATGTTATACCTGAATTGACTCCATTTCCCAATATAGATCCCTATTGTTCTCCAACCAATGGTTTACAAGAGTAAAACTTGTCCTACAGAAATCTGACCTTCTGTGTATGTTCTAATAGAACATCTTGAGAATGAATGTTGGTGTTCCTTTTTCATGGTTCACATCCTTGATTATTTCCAGTTTTTCATTAGTTTATTGAGAGATCCCTCTTAGACTGTGTTGGGTCAGTAACATCAGTCCAAAGATTGGTTAGTGGTTACCTCGAATTACGCTTCTTACAACCTGGGGATCAATTTGGGTTTTAACAACATGTGTATAAACCAAATGAGGTTATTGTATATTGGTTTGTTTTGAGCAAAAACCTCCCTCAGTTTCTTGAGATTCGTTTTCATTTGCTCGAGATCTGTATTTCAAAAACATGTGTCAAATAGGCAAATTCTGGGATCCAAAAATTGGGGCTCAGAGACGGATTCGATTCTCCGAATATGTGACACCTGTGTATGAAATCAAAGAGGTTATTATATATTGGTTTGTTTTGAGAAAAAACCTCTCTCAGTTTCTTGATATTCGTTTTCATTTTCCCGAGATCTGTATTTCAAAACTATGTGTCAAATAGGAAAATTCTGGGATCTGAAAATTGGGGCTCAGAGATGGATTCGATTCTCTCAATCTGCAACACCAGCTTTAGCTTTGGCTTCATCAAATGATAAGGAAAAAGTATCTGCAACACCTTGGTGAAAACCTTAGAGCTTCTCATAATACCTATAATATCCAACATCTTTGAACATTTGACACACCTCAGGGTCTAATTCCAAATAGGTTATGTCACTGAGCTCTTTTCTGAGTATTGCTCCTCCTCTCCCTATCTGTAATCTAACTCTTCTGTGCTTTGGAAAATGAAGAGATAGTAGGCCATGTGACAAGTTTTAGGTGAGTGAAATTATTGCAGAAGATGTGGGTGAAATCAGATCCGGAAATGGTGGCAGCGATATAGGGTTTGAAAGATTTAGTTAAATCATATAAAATCACAATTACTTCAAATCTTAATCACCAGGTTGCAATTTGATTGTTCCCCATCAGTTTTGGCAGCTAACGTTCCATCATTACACTTGTATTTCGGTGCTTGAAGACATTAATTTGACGTGCTGATTGTTTAGCATTCTTTGCGATTTCAGTGGCTTAGAGCGCCCCAAAATTGCGATCTTAGCTGCCGAAAGCGAGTGCTTTTGGTGGCTTATAAAACTTTTAAAACATACTCCTTAGCCACCGAAACCTGTCTTTTGAGATTTTTTACAAATGAAGAGCTGACTCAAGAGCTCTTATAAACTATACGTCCAAATCTCTTCTAAAAGACTCTTTAAAATTTATTAATGCTTCCTCTAATGACTTTCCTATCACTTAATGAAAGTAAATTGAGAAAAATTATTTAAGGAGATAACATCTAGCTCCTTCTTGGGGATGGAAACCTCCCTGCGAGGTTCCAAGAACCACAGATACAATGCCTTTCCTGTAAAACAAAAATTCAAACCTATCCTCTAGTGTTCCATTGGGCTATGGAGTCATTTATACTTCCACCAAATCTTTGCAATCTGTCCACAAATGTTCAACTATAAACCTACTAGCAACGCCTTACATCCATTGGGTTATGGAGTCTAAAATGATGCTTTCAAAACATGATCAAATCTTGCACCCCTACTCATCATTTGAAACTGAAATACCCCTGCCAATAGTGCCTTATATCCATTGGGCATGGAGCCTTTATTTCAAAACTGAAACCACAATACTAAATGCAAGCCTCACACAATATGCAAACTTGAAATGCTCAGCTATGAGCTTATTCATCTATGCTACCCTACTCTAACATGTATCTAGGGTTTTCACCCTAGCTTGTGTGAATGAGCACCTACTAATGAGAAGGGACTCCTTAGCAGCAGTTCAGTAAAAATAGTAAAAGCAATATACTAAATGAAAATAGTAAATTTAAACTAGCATGTGCATAAACAGAAAAGACAAGATAATAAAATGTTTTTTGTATTGATTATACCTCCAATGTGAGGTTGGTGAAGCTCTTGCAGCAGTCTAGGAGGGTTGCTTCCAAGCTCCAGTGTTGTTCCTTCTCCTTCTTCCAAATATGTTTTGGAAATGGGGCCAAATGGGGTTCTCAAGTGGAAATTAGCTCCAAAGGGAGAGCTAGGGTTTCATGAGAATTTTTGGCAAGTGAGGATAGGGATGATTGTGGATGTGAAATGGGGAGCCTCCATCACCTATTTATAGGTTTTTAGTGGTGGAGCGCTGACCCATGGTTTTGGGCACCATATGGTTTAGGTCATCTATATAGGGTTTTTGCTTCCTTTTTTCCCTCTTTTCCCTCTTTTTGTATTTTTTATTCCCTTTTTAGAGGGTTTTTGCTATTTTTGGAGGAATTTAACTTATTTTGGGGGAAAAGGGGGGGTTTTGGCATTTTGGAGGCCTTTTAAAGGTTTTGGAGGCATATATGGTAGGAAATATGGACAAATGAGTCATGTAATGAGGGAGATGAGGTAGTGAGCACTTTTTGGGTGTTAACAAATTGCCCCCTAATGTGTGAGGGCAGGAGCTCATCGTATGGATGATAGACATCATAAGTCTTTGATGGTTTTCCTGGGATGTGGAGAGGAGAAGAAACGAACTAGAGCCTAGAACAACGGTCCTGAATAAACTGCAAAAACTGAGAGTACATGACCTCAATAGTGAATGAGGAATAATCTCAACATATGGATGAGGTGGGCATTCCCATGCTCGTATCAAGATCTATAATAATAACAATGGGGTCCAAAAAATGGGGACGTGAAATATACATGGCCTCAAATAGTGAATGAGGAAGAATCTCAATATATGGACGAGGCGGGCATACACATGCTCGTATCAAGATATATATAAAAAATAACAATGAGGCCCAATAATGGGGACCTGAAGGATACATGGAGAACCATTGTGTACATCATAAAGGTCTAGAGGGGACACAGAATATGGGACAGACTGCTGGCTGACCATGTCTGAGCTGAAGAACTGATACACTGGAATATCAATAGTGGTGGTGAGTATGGTACCAGAGAAACTGATGAACTGCTGGATCATAGTGATGGGGAGTCATACCCTCAATGGTACACTGAACTGGAACTAAACTGGGTACTCAAGGAAGCATATAACTGGATGGCTTCTGAATACAATTGTCAAGCACTCTAATTGCAGATAATTAAATATCAACACACAGAGCGTATGAAATTTATTGTCAACCCGAGAAAGTCTTTTTATTTCAAAGGACAAGTGCACAATATATGCTTAAACACAAACCATCAGAAGTGAATACTTTTATCTTCTATCATCTATGTTCATCCCAAGAATCTACGCAATCCCAATTGCCTTCTAACTGCTGTACTACAATCCTTTTCTATTATGCATCAAGCAAAACGAATATCAGATCTAATCAACGATTGCAGAAAGGAAAACTCAATTGCATTCTAAAGTAATCAACTGTCTAATGAAATCAAGCTGAGAATCATGAAGCATATCCTGAACATTACTCTAGAAATTAATAAAGGAGATTGATGCAACTGTTCTAAGATACTGAATTGCAAAATATAAATCAATCAACACATAACAGGAAAGCTAATTCCTAGGAGCTTCTGGGATTACGTTCAGCTGTAGGATGAGCACAACAGTGTGAACAGAAATTGAATTACATAAAACAAACCTGACTCAGTCGACTGTTATTGATACCATTCCCAATCTCACGATTAAATCATTTACTGAGAAATCCACACAATGAATATTGCTGCTGCGTACAAACGAAAAATCAAATCATCACACAACAGAAAGATGAAATCCTAAATTAACACAGCAATCTCTGTGGAAGACGGGCCCAGTCTTCACACAGAGACGCTGGTTGAACAACGCTCTCTTTAACTCAGAAACAACTCTTTATATTAACAGAAGGACGAGTACATAGTTTCAGCTTGACTGCTAATACAAGATGAATTAATTAATTGCTGTCCAACCCCTTGATCGAGGTAATACCACATATTTATACATAAAGTTGCAACATCTAAACCTATAATTGGGCGGCCATGAAGATCTATGATCTTCAGGCGCCCTAAATAATCTAGCTGTTACAATGCGTGGCAGAACTGAAATATCCAAATATACGAGGAGTTATCAACTGTCCCAAGAGTGGCGGTCCTTCCAGCTCGCAGCTGGATTTGAGCAGCGACATACTTAAGATAGAACTTTATGTTACAGCTGTCCTGCCACGACTGTGCCTTGATTGACGAATTGAGCCCCAAGGAACCTTCCTTAAGCAATGGACGTCCCTTCCTCCGTGACTCGTTCAGCTCCGATCTTCCTGCAGTCCCTTTATCTTACTACCTTCATAATTTGCATCATGTTAGCACGAATTAAGAGATGCACAGCTTAAATCATCACAATCATAAGTATTAATACAATAAAACAATAATCGGCCATACCTTGGTAAATTGGGGGAATATATAAGGACAATAAATTGAATTGCCAAGGTAATTGGTGTGAGACAAGGTAAGGGACAGTGATAAATGATGGTCAAAAAGGGCCAATTCTGGGCTCAACATCTCCCCCCAACTATCCTGTTGCATGTCCTCATGCAACAACCTGCAGCTGAATATTGTACTGAACCTTGTCCAGGCAAGAGGAAAGAATGTAGATAAATCAGGCATCCCTTCTATCCCTTTGAAAAATTTCTGTGAGCAACCCAGCAGTTCCCAACTTTACTGTTCCCCTTCCCCCACTACTTGCTAATATCTGCAGTTCTCTTATGCTTTGCCTGGGGAAGTTGAAAAGACACACTCAATCTGAATCCAATTCAATAATACCTGTAGGAGGTGGAAGCACTGGTTCTTGTGGGACAGTGTCTTCCAGCGCATCTAATCTTATCAAGGGAGTTGCTGGTTCTTGTGTAACAGCAACATCCCTTAAACCTTCTTCAGCAGCTGCCTTTATTGCTTTTGGAGACACTGGTTCTTGTGTAACAGTGTCTTTTTTGTCAATTGGCTGCTGGGATTGGATATCCTTTTCGATTTGCAGCTCCTCCTCCAAGATTTCAGTGTCACCTGAGCAGGGTGTCTGTACCTGTTCATCATCACTCCATTGTATATCAGGAATGATCTCTATTCCCGGGTTATCCTCCAACTGCAGTTCAGGGATTCTTGCTGCAGCATCCAAGGATGTTGGTTCTTGTGTGACAACATCCTGGCTTACATCTTCATCTTTATTTTGCTGCAGCTTCTTTTCCATGAGTTCTGTATCATGAGAGCTTTCTGGGGTCACCACCCAGAGTTCATCGTTGAATGCCAGAATATCCTCTGTCCCAGTTTTTTCTTCTGTCTGCTCAGTCGGTTGGACGGTCAAGTTCAGGATTGCTGGTTCTTGTGTTGCAGCCTCCTGTTTCAACTTGTCACAGTCCTGCATTTCCATTTCCCCTTCTAAAATTATTGTGTCCTGGGAACGTTCTGGGGTTACAGCACAAAATTCTTCACTATCCTCCAGGGTATCCTTTGGCTCCATGATTTCTGTGTCATGAGAACATTCTGGGGTCTCACCATACTCTTTTATAAGCTCCAGAGCATTCTTCATCTCCCGTTCTTCTCCCATTTGTTCTGTGATTTCTATGTCGTGGGAGCATTTTGGAATTGCCATACATTCCTTATAAATTTCCAGGGCATCCTCCACTCCCTGTTCTTCTCCCATCCGTTCTATGACTTCTGCATCATGGGAAGTAGCAGCTGCAGCAAGGATGTTTAAAGGTGCTGGTTCTTGTGTTGCAGCATCCTCTTTCTCCACTGCTTTCCCTTCTGTGGCTGCAGGCTGTTTTGCTGAATAGGTGCTAAGTAAAATTTTATGACCTGCTTCCTCAAAGATCTCCCCACAGGTGGGGCAGAGTATTCGCTCATCCTTTTCTCCAGCTTCAACAGAAGCTGTTTCCTCCACTTGGTCTGCAGCCTCTATTAATGTATACATCTTTCTTCCACCCTGCTTTTGGCAGATTTCCTTCCATGTTTCCAGCTCCTTTCTAAGTGCTTGGAGGTCCTCTTTCAGCATTGCATTCTCATACAAGAGTCCCTCAACTCCCGGCTCTTCTTCTACTGGCCTTTGTGGAGCATCCCTCGGCTTTGGTGTAAGGATTGGGGGTTCAACCTGTGTCTCTAAGGTTGCCCATTTTGTTCTAGCTGCCTCTGCTGCTGTAATTGACCGAGTTCGCTTCCTTCTAATTGGTGCCACTAAATCAAACTCATTGGTGGTCCTCTTCCTTTTCTGCTGCGTTTTCTTTTGTGACTTCCCTTTCTGTAGTGTTTCTTCTCGTGGAGCTGGAACATAGGGAGGCAAAACTGAAGTCAAAGGAACATTTCCCTTCCCCCCATGCTGTTCTTCTTCAATCACAGCTGCTCCTCCTGCCCATTCCGGTGAAGACTCGATTGTGACCAGCTCAATGTCGTCCTCCATTGCTCTAGCTCCGTCATCTTCAGGTTCCATTGTCGCAGCTTTTGATGCTGCTCCAATTTCACCTTCTGCTGTCGGAGCTGCCCTGTTATCTAGGTTTTCCGCGAGGGTTTCATCTACATTGTCCCCTGGCAGCTCTGTTTGAGCTTCCCCTCGCTCTCCTTCAGATGCAGTGTCATCCCCCACTGGTTCTGCTTGTGCTGGGGATTCATATACTTCAAATGGCTCTGCCTGTGCCTTGGGCTGTTCTTCCTCTGTGGTTTTGTCAACCCCTGATGTCCCTGCCTGTGCCCTCTGTTGCTCTTCTTCCGTTTCATCCCTTCCGGATGGTCCTGCCTGTGCCCTCTGTGGTTCTTCTTCCGTTTCATCCCTCCCCCCAACTTCACTGGAGGAACTCCGGTCCTCCTGTTGTGGCGGAACCGGTAATTGCTGTAATGGAATAACCCTCAAGGGAACAGGTTGCTGTGGCCGGGTGATGAATTGCTCCCATGTTATATTATGTTGGGCCAGGGTTCTCATAATAATTAACTTGATGAGGCCATGGTGTGTGAGGGAGGATAATGGGTGTTTTGCAGATTGAACGAATGTTGCCATATGGCGCAAATCATGCAATAGATAAAATGGAATATTTAACAAAATGCCATGACGGAGATGAGAAAGCAAAGGAAGTTCAGAGTTGTACACAGTTTGGTATCTGCCTTCGCAAGTTATGTATTTCTTGAGGAAGATAGCGACCTGGTCCCATGGCTGCAGCAGTGACTTCAATGCAATCCCTCTCCTGGATGCTTCAACTTGCTCCCCTGGAAGTAAAAATTGTTCCCGTGCAGCTGTTGCAGGAACTCGACGGTTAAACCAAGGTTTTCCCACCAATGGGATAGCTGTAACCTCGGATATAATGACCTCCGAAACATCTATACACAGCCCCCACACCGTGGAGTGTGTTTTAGTGAGATTCAATGCAAATTGCAGGGCTGCGTCCCGGTCGAATCCATCCAATCGTTCAAAGAACTCGACCCAGCCAGCGGCTTGAAAAATGGCCAGAACCTGCAAATTCCGTCTAAGTTCCCGGGTATTGAAAGGTTCATGGCGAACTGGAATGCCCATGGTCCTGGCTGCAAGATAGAACTGCTGTTTTGACAGAGTACAGAATCCAGAATAGAAGTTGCAGCGCGGAGAATGCACGAATCGTTGAGCGGAGACGTTGAACAAATGAACTAATTCGGAAAGTTAAGCGCAGAGAGGAGTTTAAAATTTTCATGCCGAATTGGGGAAGGTGGCAGTTATTAGTATTACGTCGTACGAGGGAAAGGTTCAATCGGATATAAATGGTGGTACGAGTGAAGGTACGGCCAATCTCGTTTACATGATATCAATACTTAGTCACGTGATAAATGAAAGCCATACCTCATAAAACTGTGCGTCGGAAGGCTGCGGAAACTGGTGGAGCATGGAGTTGGTGACGTCGTGGAGCCGAACGCGTGTACAATCAGACGTGGAATCATGATGACTTGGATAAGGCACTGATTTCCTTCGCCGGTAAAACACAAGGCGTCGCATCCTCCGGGTTGAAATGATGAGTTCGCCGGCAGGACTGGGCTGAATCAGCGTCATAATTAGCAAGTTTAAACAATCCTTCTGTTAACACGGGAGTTACCACTGCAAATTGCCAAAGAAATGATCACACGGCCGATGAAAAAGCTTGTTGCAGCTGACAAGAAAGAAGTTACAGCCATCGGGAAAGAAGTCGTGGCAGCCGGAAAAAGATTCACAATATCCGGGAAAAACTACGGCTGTCGGAAGAGACTTACGGCTGGCGGGAAAGATTTTTCGAATATGGGAAATATGTCGCAGCCGCTGGAAAGAATTGACAGCTGTGGTGTGGAAGTGACTTGGTTAATGAGGTGGCGGCCGGGAAGTGATGTGGCGACTGCGAGAAAAAGATGTTGCAGCCGCCGA
Organism: Larix kaempferi; assembly: GCA_027924585.1. Lineage (NCBI taxonomy): Eukaryota > Viridiplantae > Streptophyta > Pinopsida > Pinales > Pinaceae > Larix > Larix kaempferi. The sequence goes on from BSBM01000167.1 coordinate 41,185, forward strand.
AATTACAGCCGCCGGGATCGCAGCTGCCGGAGTTGCAGCTATCGGAAAAGATTTGACGGTGAACGGGAAAAATTTACGGCTACCGGGAAATGGAGAATACGGTTGTGGCTGGTAAATGGAATGGCAGCTGCGGAAAATGAGATGGCAGCCGTGGAAGATGAGGTGGCAGCCGCGGAAACTGGAGTTGCAGCCGCCGATGTTGCAGCCGCTGATGTTGCAGCCGCTGATGTTGCAGCTGCCGATGTTGCAGCCGCTGATGTTGCAGCTGCCGATGTTGCAGCCGCTAAAGTTGCAGCTGTCGAAAAAGATTGACGGCTGCCGGAAAGGGCATTTACGGCTCCCGGGAAATGGAGAATACGGTCGCCGGAAAAATATGTTGCAGCTGCCGGAAAATATGTTGCAGCTGCCGAAATTTTTTTTTTTTTTTTTTTTTTTTTTTTTTTTTTTTTTTTTTTTTTTAACACAAGGACGGCACAGAGAGATTTTCATTATGGGCCCCAAACTGATCATTCTCCTGGCGCTTCCCTGAATTTTTTTCTTAAAAGACAACAGCAAGCAAAGAGATCAAATGCAGAAAGAAAGAAAACGAAAATTATACGCTACAGCAAGAAATTATTTATGTACAGCAAATATGATTTTCATTTTAAGATTTGGGAAAGGTAGAAAAATGTTCCTGCTCTGGTGCCAATTGGTAGTTTGGATCAGCAGCAATCTGTGAAATGAATGCATCTTTCGAAATGGGCTTCCGATACAGTCGCAGCCTGTGGCCATTAACAAGTAATGGCATACGGTTTTCATCAATGGTGATCAAGCGAACAGTGCCGTTGTCAAATACCCTGTCAACCACATATGGACCCAGCCATCTTGTGCGTAATTTCCCCTTAAAATCTTTCTTGAATCTAGAGTCGTACAGTAGTGCCCAGTCTCCTTCATGGAAGATTTTCTTCTTGATGAATCGGTCATGCCAGTTAGATCTCTGTTGCTGAAGTAGCACCGTCTGGTCTACCGCAGCTAATCGTTTCTCATCCAGTTCATTCAACTGATTCAATCTTCTTTTCTGAGCTTCTGCTACATCCAGGTTCATTTCAATGGCTGTTTTCAGGGTCTTGATCTCAAATTCAATTGGAAAGATGGCACTCTTACCATACACCAGATCATAGGGAGAAAAGCCCGTGGTATTGCGCCAAGTCGTGCGATATGCCCACAGTGCTTCTGGAAGTCTGTCAGCCCAATCCCTTCGATGGCTTTTAACTGTTTTAGTAAGGATTGCTTCGATAACCTTATTAGTGCTTTCCACCTGACCATTGGCCTGGGGATGATAAGGTGAAGTTATCTTGTGCTGCACATGATATTTCCGGAGCAAGGATTCAAATTGATGTGAAATAAATTGTGGTCCGCCATCAGTAACTACTTCCTTTGGTACTCCAAATCGGGTAAAAACTTCACTGTACAGGAAATCAATCACCGCCTGGTCGTTTGCCTTAGCCAAAGCTACAGCTTCTACCCACTTAGTCATGTAGTCTGTACACACCAAGATGTACACCTTCTGTTTGGAAGGAGGGTTGATAGGACCAACAAAGTCCAATGCCCATCTATCAAACGGTTCTAGTACCACTTGGGGCTGTAAAGGCATCTGGTCTGTCTTATTAGGTTGGCCCATCCTTTGGCAGCTGTCGCAGGACTGAACATATTTTTTAGCATCTCTGAACAGTGTCGGCCAATAATAGCCCATCCGCAACGCCTTATGTCCTGTTCTTTTATCTGCAAAGTGTCCTCCGCAAGGTTCATCGTGACAGGCCTTCAGTATATGAAAGATCTCATCTTCCCTTACACATCTTCTAATTTCAAGATCAGGTCCTGTGTAAAAGAGATGGCCTTTAAGCCAACAATACCTGGCACTTTGCTGAATAATTTTTCTTTTCTCTCGTTTAGACATATGTGGCGGAAGTTTCCCTGCAGCCAAATAATTAGCAACATCTGCATACCAGGGTGAATGAGCTGAGAGTGCGAATAAATGTTCATCCGGGAAAGCATCCTCAACAGGTGAACTGTCATCACTGTTAGTAAATCGTGATAAAAAATCAGCAACAACATTTTCTTTTCCAGGTTTATCTATAATAGTAATATCAAATTCTTGTAATAATAAAAGCCACCTGGTTACTCTGGCATTAGTGACAGGTTTATTCATTAAATACTTAATGGCAGAGTGATCAATATGCACAAATGTAGGATACCCAGTAATGTAATGCCGAAACTTATTAATAGAATAAACAATAGCAAGAAATTCTTTTTTCAGTAACAGTATAATTTAGTTCAGCAGGGGCTAAGTTTTTACTCACATAATAAATAGCATAAGGTACTTGACCATCCTGCTGTCCTAGTACTGCTCCAATGGCGGTATCAGAAGCATCTGAAGAAATGTGGAAAGGTATGGTCCAATTAGGTCCCCTTAAAATAGGGGCTGTGGACAGTTTCTCTTTAAGCTTATCAAATGCTGTCTGGCATGCTGTACTCCATGCAAACTGCACATCCTTCATTAACAATGAAAACAAAGGAGAAGCCAGTTTGGAGAAGTTTTCTATGAATCTCCTGTAATACCCAGCATGTCCCAGAAAACTTCGCACCTCTTTCTGAGTTGAAGGGGTTGGTATATTCTTTATCACCTTAATTTTTGAAGGATCCACTTGAATACCGTTAGTAGAGATGAAATGTCCTAATACCACCCCCTCACTCATCATCATGTGGCATTTTTCAGTGCTCAGTGAGAGGCGAGCCTGTTCACAGCGAATTAAAACCTTCTTCAAATTTTCCAACGCTTCATCAAAATCCCTGCCATAAGGAGTGAAATCATCCATAAAAATTTCCATGCTATCATTTACCAATTCAGAAAATATGCCAATCACAGCTCTTTGGAACGTTGCAGGTGCATTGCACAACCCAAAGGGAAGCACCCTGTAAGCGAACGTTCCCCAAGGGCAGGTGAAGGTAGTCTTATCCTGATCCTCTGGAGCAATCTGGATTTGATTGTACCCACTGAATCCGTCCAGGAAGGAGAAGAACTTCTTCCCAGATAAGTTATCAAGTACCTGGTCAATAAAGGGCAGAGGAAAGTGATCCTTTTGTGTAGCCTTGTTCAGCTCCCTATAATCGACACAGACTCTCCATTTACCGTTTTTCTTGGGTACAATTACAAGTGGGGAAACCCACTCACTATCTGAAATAGGATAGATGAATCCTGCTTCCAAGAGTTTCTGGATTTCTTCCTTCACTATATCCCTCAGATTGGGGTTCATGCGTCGTTGGGGTTGACATACAGGCCGGGAGTCGTTTTTAATATAGATATGATGAGTGCACAGACTAGAAGGAATACCCTTCATGTCTGTATACTCCCAGGCGAATGCCCCCTTACGTTCCTTCAAGAGATTGGTTAAGCGCTTTTGTTCTTCTGAGGAGAGAGCAGGATTGATGTTCAAAGTTCTTCCAGGCTCTACCTCAATAGGAATACTTCTCGAGCTTTTCAATACTGGGATTATATTTGCGTCATTGGCTAGTGCTTCCTCCGTAAGCTGTTCTTGTTCTTCTTTGCCGAGGGTACTGTTCAGAAGTTGATAAACTTCCTTGTCTACAGAAGCAGGTTCGCTAATGAAATTATTAATGGCATCGTCTTCTGTTTCGTTTTTGAAAGTTAGTGCCTTCCCTATTGTTAGTAATGGCTGAACATCTTCTTCTTCTTCTTGTTCTATCCAAAGGGAGGTTTCAGTTTCTAGACTCGGCCTTGCTGGAGGGTACAGGGTAAGATTTTTGGTTTCCATGCCATCAGATATAGTCATAGATCCTGATCGACAGCTGATGCAAGCATCAGCGGTAGCCAACCAAGGTCTCCCTAAAATCAATGGATGTCCCCCCAGCTGTGATTTTGGCTGTAATACCAGAAAATCGGCAGGGTATTCCCACGAGTCTACTGAAATAACAAGGTCGTCCAAAATCCCTTCAGGTCTGATAGTGGATCTGTCTGCCAGTTCTAAGATAGTAGGGGTCGGTCTAATATTGGTGAATCCGAGTTTTTTTACAGTCTCCATCGTTATAACATTGATCACAGCTCCTAAATCCACTAGTACGTTGGGTATCTGCGTTTGTCCTATGTGTACAGTGACAGTAGGATTGCCGGGATCCTCATACTTAGTTACAGGGGTTTTTCCAGTCATTAAAGCAGATAAATTCCCTATAACATGAACAGTAGGAGGATCTCTGGGTTTCCTTCCCGGTCTTTTAGTGCACAGGTCCCGAACAGTTCTAGCGTAGATAGGTACATCTTGAAGAGCTTGTAAGAGGGGAATCTTAACATAAAGGTTCTTCAATTCTCCTAAGAGATTGAACTGAGGTTGCCCCCCCCTTTGTGGCAGCATCAATCTCTCAGGGTAAGGTGGTTGCCTTACCAACTGGGCGGGCTGCGTGTTATCCACTTCATCGTTCAATGTTTCAGCCCTCCCATCTGAGGGATGCTCAGCATCTTCAATGATAGGAACCGATTCAACAGGATGCTGGGAACTCTCTCCTTTGTCATACACGGTTGGTGGAATATTTTCTGAAGTTATACGCTCTACTACCTTCCCAGACCGTAAGCGAATGTCATTACAAGGTACAGGTGAGAGAGAGTAGGCTGGCATATTGAGAGTTTCCAGTTGCTGGACTGTTTTATTATTTGGGTTAGGGTTAGGTTGGGCAGGCAGCTGAGGCCGTATTGGTATGTTAGGCACAGGATTATTTTGCAGCTGCAGCTGCGACTGCTGAGGTAGGTATTGAGGATATTGCTGAAATTGAGGATATGGAGGATACGGTAACTGTTGAGGTGGAGGTGGTTGAGGAAACTGATTCCCAGGATGGAAGTTCCTCCATCCAGGAGACCATGAGGTAGGTTGATGAGGTGGCTGTGTCCAAGGACTCCATGAATTATAACCTTGCATCGTAGGTTGAGGAGAATTCCACTGAGCATAATTTGAAGGGAATTGTGTATTCACGTTTTGCATATTAGTATTCCAATTATTCAAATTATTCAGAAATGGAAATGAATCGGGAGACATACCTTGATTCCGGGGCTGCCAGGGTTTCTTCTATGCAATAAAGTAGGCTGAATCCACCTCTGGAGTTGATGCCTGCAGAACAGCTTTCACTTGGGGCAGCGTGGGGCATTCTTTCATATCATGATTCAGCTCGCACAATTGACATACTTGAACTTTGTCAAGGGGGCATTCTTTCAGTGGATGAGTCTTTCTACATCGGGGACAAAATACCCCTAGTGTGAGATCCTCCACTGCCTGTCTTTGCTTGGCCTTCAAGACGTCAATCTCTGAAGAGATAGAGCTCATCATTTCTGTTTTAAAGTTTTCAAGAAGATTGCCTATCTCTGCACGTGTAGCTCCTCCATTGGATGACTTCTGAGTTCTGTCGAAGACATCACGTTCCAGGTTATTTCGTTTATTCTGCTTATTATGCCTAGAAGATCCCCTGGAATATCTCTTACATAATTCCACAATTGTCTCAAAAGATTCTTTAGAGATATCCCCCTTTCCTAATAAATTGAGCATGTCTAAACAATCGTCCCTGATTCCTCGAAGCAGGATTATCTTAAGCACATCTAGTCCCATGTTCGTCTGTCCAGCTCTCTGCACATTGTACAGCAACCTCTCTACAAAATCTTCCAAGCTTTCGTCCTCCTTCTGTACCATTTTGAATAACTCTTCCCTCTTGTCCCTGGTGTTGCAATATTCTTGATATTTTTCCAGGAACACTTGCTTCATCTTGTTCCAATTAGCAACAGTTCCTCCCCCAAGGCTCATGAACCAACGTAATGCATTGTCCTTCAGGGTGGCAGGAAAAAGCTTCAACTTTTGAGCATCTGTGACATAATCATAGCTGCGACAGAGGATATCGAATTCAAACAGGAATTCATCTGGATCTTCTGCCGCCCTGCCATGGAAGCGGGGTAACACCGACGGTGAGATGTTTTTCATAGGAGCTGTCCCCTCGAGCTGCTGTATTGGGAATTGCAATGTAGCCATAGTTTCCGGCGGGGAATTATCTTCATGATGGTATTGTACCACTGCTTCTTCCTCTTCATTCTCATGTCTGTTATTCATCTTTTCTTCTGTATCTTCTCCTTCGTTTGTTCCTTTATCCCTTACCTCAGTTGTAACAGCTGCGTATTGTTCGGATGTAACAGCTGCGTATTGTTCGGTTGCAGCAACTGCGTATTCTTCGGTTGCAGCAGCTGCGTATTCTTCGGTTGTAGCAGCTGCGTATTCTTCGGTTGTAGCAGCTGCGTATTCTTCAGTTGTAACAACTGAGTACTCTTTAATTGCAACAGCCGAATCAGCTGTTCCTTCTTTAGCCGGAGTATATGCAGAAATCACTGCTGCTCCTGTATCTTCCACTGTAGATCCTGATGCTAACGCTCCAGGATCAGTAGGGCCTCTTTTGATAGGAGTCCCCTGTTGACGAGATCTGACAGCTGAATCAGTTTTGTCAACAAGGTCGTCAATGAATGTTCTTCTGCCCAGCGGTGGACCTCGACCACGACCCGAACCACCTGTACTGTTAGTAATTTGTGGGGTTTTGGGGGTCGGGAGGTGATCGCGTTTTACCCCCCTCGTATTCATACGAAGCAGATCATTTCAAAAACAACCAAAAAGACTGACTGAAAGCAATTATCAGATACAACTAATGACTAGTGTTTAATTTTTATCCTTCCCCGGCAACGGCGCCAAAATGTCAAGCACTCTAATTGCAGATAATTAAATATCAACACACAGAGCGTATGAAATTTATTGTCAACCCGAGAAAGTCTTTTTATTTCAAAGGACAAGTGCACAATATATGATTAAACACAAACCATCAGAAGTGAATACTTTTATCTTCTATCATCTATGTTCATCCCAAGAATCTACGCAATCCCAATTGCCTTCTAACTGCTGTACTACAATCCTTTTCTATTATGCATCAAGCAAAACGAATATCAGATCTAATCAACGATTGCAGAAAGGAAAACTCAATTGCATTCTAAAGTAATCAACTGTCTAATGAAATCAAGCTGAGAATCATGAAGCATATCCTGAACATTACTCTAGAAATTAATAAAGGAGATTGATGCAACTGTTCTAAGATACTGAATTGCAAAATATAAATCAATCAACACATAACAGGAAAGCTAATTCCTAGGAGCTTCTGGGATTACGTTCAGCTGTAGGATGAGCACAACAGTGTGAACAGAAATTGAATTACATAAAACAAACCTGACTCAGTCGACTGTTATTGATACCATTCCCAATCTCACGATTAAATCATTTACTGAGAAATCCACACAATGAATATTGCTGCTGCGTACAAACGAAAAATCAAATCATCACACAACAGAAAGATGAAATCCTAAATTAACACAGCAATCTCTGTGGAAGACGGGCCCAGTCTTCACACAGAGACGCTGGTTGAACAACGCTCTCTTTAACTCAGAAACAACTCTTTATATTAACAGAAGGACGAGTACATAGTTTCAGCTTGACTGCTAATACAAGATGAATTAATTAATTGCTGTCCAACCCCTTGATCGAGGTAATACCACATATTTATACATAAAGTTGCAACATCTAAACCTATAATTGGGCGGCCATGAAGATCTATGATCTTCAGGCGCCCTAAATAATCTAGCTGTTACAATGCGTGGCAGAACTGAAATATCCAAATATACGAGGAGTTATCAACTGTCCCAAGAGTGGCGGTCCTTCCAGCTCGCAGCTGGATTTGAGCAGCGACATACTTAAGATAGAACTTTATGTTACAGCTGTCCTGCCACGACTGTGCCTTGATTGACGAATTGAGCCCCAAGGAACCTTCCTTAAGCAATGGACGTCCCTTCCTCCGTGACTCGTTCAGCTCCGATCTTCCTGCAGTCCCTTTATCTTACTACCTTCATAATTTGCATCATGTTAGCACGAATTAAGAGATGCACAGCTTAAATCATCACAATCATAAGTATTAATACAATAAAACAATAATCGGCCATACCTTGGTAAATTGGGGGAATATATAAGGACAATAAATTGAATTGCCAAGGTAATTGGTGTGAGACAAGGTAAGGGACAGTGATAAATGATGGTCAAAAAGGGCCAATTCTGGGCTCAACAACAATCGCCTATGCAAACCCGACATCCACAGGAACATATAACTTAGTGTTCCGAAGTGACTCACTAATGTGCTAGAGTCGGGGGAAATATGGGGTCTTCGACCAATAACTAAAGGGACATATACCCTACGTGATTCTCAATGATGCGATCAAGGTGTTGAAGTCAAGCATGTGAGAAACAACCACTTGGAGAGGCACTGATGACTCCTCTCAAAATGGTTCATAGGAACTCACCATAGATGGTGATGAGTCCAAGGTGCAGGGACCTCTGGGTCTATCCTCTGGAATAGATGGGCTGGTGTCGACAGAGGGAGACTTGCAACTAGCAAGGCAATGATGTTTCCTTGATAGGAGCACGAGGTGGAGAACCAAAGTGTGAGAGTACTGATGGTAGGACTGACATACTGTGGGGGTGGGGGGTAACTGGGCAAGTAGAGTGGGGGGACTTAAGCTTCCTTTGTTCAGAGTATGATGTGGGGGATGATCGGGCAGCATATGAAACTGACTGGTGGGAAAGGGATAATAGCTGTAATGGATCAAGGATGGTGACTAGGATGAGAGATACTCAAGTTGGGATAATATGGTAGAAGACTGCAGAATACTCTGAACAAAAGTGACCTTATTGGGGTGCTGCCGCGATGATCGATCATGGTGCTGAGAGGCATGGGGGTACTTCTTCATGGGTTAAGGAACTAGAAGAAGTGTGTTCAAAATGGTACTGTCATGTGGATTTATACGAGCCCAGGACAGTTCATGCTCATGATTGCTTTCAATTTTAAGGAGTCTGAAAGCGATAAGAAGACTCTGAAATAATGGAATGGTATCATCGTGTGTATTTGTACGAGCCGAAGACGGTGCGTGCTCGTGGTTGCTTTCAATTTTAAAGAGTCTGAAAGAAAATAAGAAGACTCTAGGGGGGTGCTTTTTCGTGTGTTAGTCTCCAAGGTCTGAAGAAGCATAAAAGGATGCAACAAAGAACTCTTCTAGCCGGTGTGACTAGAGTATTCCTTTTTTGTAATTAGTCTACCAGGTCCGGAAAAGGGTTAAACTTATACTGGATAGACGCCCTTTCAGGTATTGTAACGAGCATGAAAGGAAACAACATTGCTCGGCAATCGTTTCATTATTTTAGGAGTTAGAAAAGAGCTTAACATAAACTCCATAAGTGCCTTTTTCATAAAGGACTTGTCCGGCCCGAAAAAGGGATAAAATTATATCAAACAGAAGGAATGGCCAGGCAAGGAGAAAGTGCTCAATCAAGGAACATCAATAAGGACTAAGAACGAGGGTGGGGGGGAACACTGGTGGGCCTCCTTGTGGGATGATGAATGGTGGAAAAATAACGAAATAATTGTAGTATGACTGGAGTGAATGGCTCATGTAAAAATTTGGAACAATCTGATGGCGACCGATATGGTGCGCAAACTGAGGCAACAAGGTGTCAGGACACAATGTTGAAATTATACCTGGGGAGAGTGAGAAATTATCTCAAGCATCATCACTAGCTCAGAAAACTGAATCCGACGATATAAAAGGTGTCAAAAATGGATAGCGGCTGAGGCGGCACGCAAATAGAGGCGACGGGGGACGTTTTGGAAAAATACCCAAAACATCTGGGGGTGAGAGTGAGAAATGATCTCAAGCATCATCATGGGCTCAGACAAATGAATCTGATGATATAAAGTATCTCAAAAATGGAGAATGGTCGAAGTGGCATGCAAATCGAAGTGACAAGTGGTGTCTAAAAAAATGCTCAAAAAATGATTCAAAAAAATAAGAAAATGAGTCGACCATCATGATAGTCTCGTCGTCCTGATTCTAGTGGTGGAAACGGTTTTGAAAATGGACTCCGTATGGGTTCAAAATGGCCAAAACAAGAAACGTCAATGGGGTATAAATAGTAAGTGGGCCCCACATGACAAGTGTTAGTTGGACTTGTTGACTTTGACTTGACATCAGAGTAGACTAGAGCTCAGTTGGTGTTTTTGGACGATCCGACCGGTCGATTTCAGATCCGGGAGTTGCAAGTATTCCGTTAAACTCATACTTGCATTTTTTGTTAGGTTCAAGGGGGTGGTATGTCCCCATGGGGGTCTTGTACGGTCCACGAGGGTGTCGACCGCGGGTTTCTAGGGCAGAATCGCAGTTTGGGAGCGCAAGTTCCAGGTTGAAACACGCGGTCTGGGACCGCGAGTTCCGGGTCGAAACACATGGTCTTGGACTACGAGTTCTGGGTTTTAACACGCAGTCCTAACCCATGAGTTCGTTGGTGAACATGTGGTCCTAGACCGCGAGTTTTAGGGGTGAACACGCAGCCCTAGACCGCGAGTTCGGCGCCTACAACCACGATCTGAGATTGCAGCAAGGGGCCCTAAAGCCACAATCTGGATCGATATTTAGGGTTATTCTAGGGGGGGGAAGGGGTATTTATTTGACGTTGGTTTGATGAGTTTGCATTATGTGATGGACAGGATGCCAGTAGTGCTGAGCGGGAGGTCCCGGACGACATAGTGGAGGTCATCCTAAGGGATTGGCATGTGTGGTCTACTTTGGGGTTGTGTGAGCTTCTGAAGTTCGCACAGGTTCTCATGATTCGTTCAGCAGGACTATTGTTGAACGGGTTGGTGGGCTTCTCGGAGCCCGACATACAGGATTTCAGGGTGCATGGGGAGAGGGTGGATCTCACCCTTGTAGATGTATATTTCTTGATGGGGTTTCCCTGTCTGGGTAGGGTGGCTGATAGCAGCCACAAGTGTCTGCAGACGTGGATGTGGAGGATATGTTGGAGTATTACTGCGTTCCAGAGGCTATAGTGCATAGGAATGCACTATGGATTGTGGACTTGCGGGAGCCATCAGTGCAAGTGATCGCGGTGTGTGTGGTTTGAATTTTGGGGTCCCAGTGACCCAAGTGGGTGTCAGGGGGCCAGATGCAGCTGGTGGAGCGGGTGCTGGATGACATCTCCTTCGCGTGGGGCCAGATGTTCCTCACCTGTGTTCAGCGGAAGCTAACCAAGGTGAAGGACGTTGGCAAGGGATTTTGCTATGGGTTGTTTCTCTGTGCCTTCTTCATGGAGCGGGTACCTACATTGTTGTCGCGGGTGCCGATCAGGACAGTAGGACTTAGGGAGCCGCACATGGTGTGGTGGGGAGAGATGATGCGCCGATGTTAAATTTTCAGAATTTACTTCAATCTGATCAAGGATCTTAACTAAGAGAACAACATGTATAGAAAATCTATAGCATATCAATCATGGACACAATAATGCAAGCACACAAGAGACACAAAGTTTACTTGGGGAAAACCATAAAGGTGAAAAACCCCAATAACTTCCTCAGAGATAGATAGAGCAATGATACAACCAGAATACAAGAGATAGTCTTCTCCTAGCAGCAGATCCTCCTCCTCCACAAGTGCGCCACTCTCCAAAGTGTGAGTGAGAATAGAATGTATAAAATGAGAGAGACACACTCTCTATTTATACACTAACTTGACTTGACCTTTACTCAACTAGGTCAGCCTCGACTTAACCACTTAACATAATGCTGACTGGGCCGACACCCAATAGGGTGGTCTAATAACCCTTTGACCCACATGACTTATACAGGGCCGACCCCAACAAGGTGGTCTAATAACCCATCAAGTATAAGTTACGACACTTACAATATAAATGACGACACTTCTGTATAGAGGAATAATAACATCTCTATAGGAATACAATATACATATATGTGAAATACATTCCAAAGTTACATATACATCAACACTCCCTCTTAACTAGGAAGGTATTTCTCGACACAGGTCTTCTAGCACAAGTCTTCTTCTCTGGATCATCGTCACTGGATAATCATCATCGAGTCATCATCATCATCACTGCTGATGCTATCTCAATCAATCTCTGAATCTACTCGTCATAGGAAGTTCTACAAAGCCAGTCCTTTTTCATACTAGATGTAGGCCCACCACCTGCAGGTCTTCATCATTTGTGCGAACGGTCTGATAGAGGTTGCCTCTAAGGACTAATTTTATGTGCGGATGCAATACCGGAAAGAGTATCCTAGGAACATTTATGTGCCTAAGCACGACCGGAAAGATCTCCCAGGACTGAGTACATGCATCTCCTCCACAATACCTTTAAAGAGCATCCCAGGAACATTTATGTGCCGCAGCACGATCGGCAAGATCTCTAAAGAGCATCCCAGGACTTATTACGAGAACACAGCTCAACCTCTTGGATCTCCAGGACTGATTACATGTGGCTAGAAAAAACCTTTAAAGAGCATCCTAGGAACATTTATGTGCTGCAGCACGACCGACAAGATATCTAAAGAGCATCCCAGGACTAATTACGAGCACGCAGCTCAACCTCTCGGATCTCCAGGACTGATTACATGTCTCCGTAGTAATACCTCATCCTAGGATTGATTACGAGCACACAGCTCAACCTATTGGATATCTGAGGACTGATTACATACTACATAGCAATACCGGAAAGAGTACCCCAGGAACATTTATGTGCTGCAGCACGACCGGCAAGATCTCCCAGGACTGATTACATGTTATTTGCACAACCTGCCACATATCATCTCTGACCTCCAAGTATCAAACTGATACTCATGATCCAATAGATCATCATCGCACCAGGCATCATCCTGATGCCCATGATCATCCTGATCATCATCACTCCAACATCCTGCTGCATGTCATCTGGAGCAACATCCTGAAGCTCGTCATCCATGATCATCCTGATCATACAATGCATCTACCTGATGCATACCAAGTATCTACCTGATACATATCATCATAGATGATTCACCTGATCATACAGTGTATCCACCTGATACAAATACAAATACATGATACATATCACCATACATGATCCACCTGATCATACAATGTATCCACCTGATATATATACAGATACATGGTCCAAGCATCCAACATGATGTATATACAAAAATACATACAAGTGATCCAACTGATCATATCTAGCATTCAACAGGATGAGTACATACATATACATATAAATGATCCAACTAATCATATCCAGCATCCAACATGATGCATATACAGAGCAGTAACTGGAGCATCGTCCTAATGCTCATCATCCGGCGCTTATATCCACAGCCATGTGAAGGATCCTCCTTCCAACATGCTTGGAATGGATTCTGCAAATGTGTCCATCACTTCTTCCTCGAAGTGTCATCAATCTGAATAACACCAAGCCTCTCCCTGAAGTACTCGAACTTCACCCTGGCTAGTGGATTCATCAGCACATTTGCAATCTGCTCGTCCATCGCAATGTACAGGAGCTTCACACCTCCTCTCTGCACCATATCCATGATATAGTGATATTTGATCTCTATGTGTTTCGACCTGTCATGAAACAGTGGTTTCTCGGACAGCTTCACACAAGTCTGGTTATCACAAAATATACTAGTAGCATCCAACGGGAGATCAAATAACTCAGACAGTAGCTTCCGTAGCCATACTACCTCACAACTAGCTGAATAGGCTGCAACATACTCTACCTCAGCTGTACTCAGTGCTATGCAGGACTGCTTCTTGCTAAACCAAGAGATCACAAAATATACTAGTAGCATCCAACGGGAGATCAAATAACTCAGACAGTAGCTTCCGTAGCCATACTACCTCACAACTAGCTGAACAGGCTGCAACATACTCTGCCTCAGCTGTACTCAGTGCTGTGCAGGACTGCTTCCTGCTTAACCAAGAGATCACACCTGATCCCATACTGAAGTAGCATCTAGATGTGCTCTTCCTATCTGCAGCACTGCCAGCCCAATCTGAATCAACATAACCCTGCAAGTTAAACTTTTGATTCGCTTCATACTTGATCCCATAATCCACTGTACCCTTCAGGTACCGCAGAACATGCTTTACAGCAACCAGGTGAACACTCCTCGGATCTGTCAGGAACTGGCTCAATGTGTTCACCACAAAGCAAATATCTGGTCTTGTGTTCGTTAGGTACATCAAGGACCCAATCATCTGACGATACATAGTGACATCAACTGGGTCAGATGAAGCATCACACAGAAACTTCAGGTTCGATGCCATAGGTGTGGCCATGGCCTTGCATTCCATCATCCTGAACCTCTTCAGGATCTCTACTGCATACTTCCCTTGTCCAAGGAATATTCCATCTACACTCTGCCACACCTCCATGCCAAAAAAAAATAGTGCATCATCCCCAAGTTCTTCAACTTGAACTCGACAGCAAGCTTCCGCTGCATGTCGGCAATCAATATATCTTCACCTGTGATAAACAAGTCATCCGCATACAAAAGTAGTGTCACTGGATTGCCTTCCTCAACCTTGTAGTAAAGGTTGGAGTCCGCTTTACTCTTGGTAAAGCCCAAACTGGATAGAAAGTTGTCTATCCTACCATACCAAGTTCTGCACATATATGACTCCCTGTCATGTGTCTTAGAACCAAGTGGCTGCTCCACATACACTTCTTCTTCAACTACAAAAAGTTGTCTTAAAATCCATATGGTGTATCTTCCTATCATCACTGCAGCCAGAGCAAGTACTGATTTAATGGAAGTGTATTTGGATACATGAGCAAAAGTCTCTATGCTACCACCTGCAGCATGCTTGATATTGTAGCTTCTCTTGGAAGTCACTACAGACTCCCCTTCAGGTCTTGGGATTGCATCCCAAACATCTTTGTGATCGACTGGTACTCCTCGATCATGGCATTCTTCCCAGATCCTGGGAACTTTAATATATTCAATAGATAATTTTGTTGCTTGAACAAATGTTGTAGTCCTTCTTTTGTAGGTGAAGGTATACGGTCTTTCCTACAAACAAGTTAAATTGCATGATTAGAAACATCTCATAATTTTCAGACAAATTCTTACACATAAAGAAATATGTCATACAGTCATGCAATTATCTTAGCCAATGCTTCAATACAACATTCATCCATGTTCCACAACTTTCTAGATACCTTCCAATCTCTACCAGAACATTGTTAAGAGTGTGCACAACTCCCAACATGTCAGCAAAGAGGTTTCATTCTAGATAAGTAGTAATGGAATGTTGTACAGTTCCATAGGCCACTTACCCATGTATATTAGTAGTATACTGTTCATCAATGCAACTATTCTAATATGCATAATACACAACCTAATTCTAGGAACATTAGTATATACATTATTGAACAGTATTATTTAAATAAAATATGCAAGTAATGACAATTCAAATACTTATCTTTGTTTGTTTGTTGGGTTGACTCCCTCTTAGTCTTTGCTTCTTTTCTGCAACTCCATTCTTATGTGGATTGTGAGAAGTGGTAAACCCCCTTTGAATATATGCATCCTTGCAGAAACTATTGAAGTGTGCTCCTTTTCTTTGTTGCAGGAACAACTGGAGTGTGCTCCTTCTTGATCTTTGCTTCCTGGATTACTTGTCCTTGAACTTACATCCATCCTTAATCACTATGCATGCTTATTAGTATCATCATTGTGTTATCCTTGAGGTCTCATACATAATCACACGTTTATTAGTATAATCTTAATACTATCAAAACACAATAACTTAAACATGTATAGTCATGATCATTTACAACTAATAAACATTAGTATTCAAGTTTTCAGGGAAGTCTTCTTTTACTCATGCATATTCTTATTTGATCATAGTACTCTTCTAATTAGCTAAATCATTAATGCATAAACGCGTGATTACTCAAACCTATACCTTCATGATTCTTCTGGTTAGTCATATCATCAATTATGGTGAGAAACATAATATGCATACATCCATGACTATTCAAACCTATGACTTCATGAATAATCATTATCAACAGCACAACAGTATAAGATCCTAACACAAGGTAGGATTCTAGCTTGATATAGGAAAAACATACCTAGATTGGCATGCTAGCTAGTTATGTCTAACATACCCGCATAATGTCTTCCGGTTCTCTTCAGTGACTTGTGCTAGTAACCTGCATGTCTCATAAGTTAACCATTATAGAACCAAGTTATACATACCTTGAAAGTAGATCTTCTATGTGATCCATGACAATGGATGAATCTTTGTCTTCATGTCACCATGAGCATATGTTCTTGAAGTAGAACATTGTTTTGACTTTCGTGTTGTACCTTTTGTGTTAGCAAACAACATAAACCTCATACAACATCACAATGCATTAGTACAATCATAAGTGTCAAAACCTTAATCAATGAATATCTTCTATTAAGGTGATACGACAAGTCCAGTAATTAATCAAGATTGTGCTGTAATGATATGAAGACAAACATATGATAAACTTAACCATGAAACATACCTGTAAGCCATACTTGTCAAGATTTCTTGTAATCTTCTTATGGAAGGCCTTAGCCTCATCTCCCTCTGAGACAGGAACTTCTTCACTTATGCAGGTGACCAATCCATCTTCTTCTAGGATTAACCCAATCCACTTGATTTGAAAGAACTGGACCTGGAGCTGGATTAGGGTTTGTCAAAGAAACCCCAAAAATTCAAACTTTGAATTTCAAACTTCCGAAATGATAGAAATATGCGCCTTGATGAGCTGATCAAGTTGGTATATTCAGAATTTGAAAACTGCAAAGTTTCACCCTTCGAAATTGCCTTTTAGATTTTCAGATTCACTGGGGAGGACCCTGAATTAGGGATTGAGTTTCACGGAGCTTCATCCAACCAAAATATTTGATTCAAAACTCTAAGATTTGATTTTTCTGATGAGCTTCCAGCCGTGGTCACAGATTTCAGAAATTCAAATTTTTGTAGAAGCCCTAATTTTCCATCTTTCCGATCAAAGTCCCGAACTAGGGTTTGATCAAGCCCGGCCTTTTTCCCAACCAAAATATCTGATATTGGTCTCTAAATTTCAATTTTGATCAGTAGCATCCAGCCATGGTCTCCGATTACAAAAATTCCAACTTTCTCCAGAGCCCTAAATTCCGGAAGCCATGAATGAAGGTACTCAAAAATAATTCTGTTTTGACAGAAATATGTACCCGATTGTTTTTGGTGTAACTCCTAGCTTTTCAATCCACAGGGTCTGAAACATTTTCATTAGATAGCCCAACCTGTTATCTTTCCATCTCGATTGGTCTAACCTCAATTGGATTCTCTGAGAGAGAGAGTTATGCCAAGTGTCGCAACATGACCAGTTTATGGGATAATACAAGAGAGAGAACTTGTAATGCATGCCACATGTCACTGTTTCAACTTCGGCCTTTGAAACATTTTTTCAAGATATCCCAACCTGTTATCTTTCCATCTCGACAGGTCTGACATCAATTGGATTCTCTAAGAGAGAGTTATGCCAAGTGTCGTAACGTCACCTGTTTATGGGATAATACAGGAGAGCGAACTTGTACGGTGTACCACGTGTCACTAGTTCAACTTCTTCCTCTAAAATTTTTTCGTGAGATATTATAGTCTGTGTACTACCTGTCACATTTTATGAAATTTCATTTGGATCTTCCTAGCCTAGGTTATGACCTTTTTCCCAAGGTCACCTGATTTTGACTCAGATCTGGAAGAGGCAGAAACCCTATATTGTACAGATCATAAATCACAAAGTACAACGAATTAGAGGTTGTCCTTTGGAAACAAGGTACATGGGGATCTAATCTTCGACCTGTAAA
The DNA here is from genome assembly GCA_027924585.1 of Larix kaempferi. Classification (NCBI taxonomy): domain Eukaryota; kingdom Viridiplantae; phylum Streptophyta; class Pinopsida; order Pinales; family Pinaceae; genus Larix; species Larix kaempferi. The sequence goes on from BSBM01000167.1 coordinate 59,008, forward strand.
AGCTTCAGATCTGAAAACTTTGCCAAAATGGATTTATAGGAAAGTGCTACGATGAATGGTTTTTTCTATATCAATCCCTAGCATCGTAAGTGCAACAAGTGTCATACATGCCATATCATGCCTTCTTTCAAGTCAGCTTTGATACCATGTTAAATTTTCAGAATTTAATTCAATCTGATCAAGGATCTTAACTGAGAGAACAACATGTATAGCAAATCTACAGCATATCAATCATGGACACAATAATGAAAGCACACAAGAGACACAGAGTTTACTTGGGGAAAAACATAAAGGTGAAAAAATCCAATAACTTCCTCAGAGATAGATAGAGCAATGATACAACCAGAATACAAGAGATATTCTTCTCCTAGCAGCAGAGCCTCCTCCTCCACAAGTGCGCCACTCTCCAAAGTGTGAGTGAGAATAGAATGTATAAAATGAGAGAGACACACTCTCTATTTATACACTAACTTGACTTGACCTTTACTCAACTAGGTCGGCCTTAACTTAACCACTTAACATAATGCTGACTGGGCCGACACCCAATAGGGTGGTCTAATAACCCTTTGACCCACATGACTTATATAGGGCCGACCCCAACAAGGTGGTCTAATAACCCATCAAGTATAAGTTATGACACTTACAATATAAATGACGACACTTCCGTATAGAAGAATAAAAACATCTCTATAGGAATACAATATACATATATGTGAAATACATTCCGAAGTTACATATACATCAATTGCCGATGGGGTGGTGGCGAGGTTGGGAGGTACTTCAACCAGGAGCTCTACCTATAGTGGTTGCAGATGCCATTGATGCTGGATGATTATCCATACAGATATATGGACTATACAGGAGATCTAGAGGCACCACGGCCTCCAGGTCAGGCGTGGGGACCAGATGGTATGTATCTACTTGCTTGATTGTTGTTTATGTTAGATTTTGTGTATGATAGGTTTGAGATATTGATATGCTGGTACTGACTGATGTATGATCTGCAGATGTTGGCCCGAGACTACCATCGGGACATATAGACCGCAGGGGGCATGTGGCGATACCAGCCCTGCCAGGCTGACGGGAGGTGCGTCGACGGGATGCTGAGGGGACTCTGGAGTCCTTACGGGTGCTTCTCGATCATTTGCTAGTTGGAGTGACTGATGATGGGTGGTAGGACTTGGATTAGGAGGTGATTCCAGAGTGTCTTGGGGTAGCAAGGGATTTTCGATCAATCGCGATTCGGGTGGCCATTTTGGCAGAGAGGGGTCGGGCACATGATCTGGCAGGGGATGAGGAGCTGCTAGAGGAGGAACGGGGTGAGGACTCGGAGGCGGCCGATGCAGGCAATGATGGAGGGTATGAATCTCAGTAGGGAGTATAGAGGACTCCCCCCCGATGTTTATGGACCCTCGGGGTTTTTTTGTAGCTACGGCTTGTATTCTATGAGGCTTGTCGATGTATATATATTTTTTGTATAGCTGAGTACGGAGGTACTCAGGACATGTGTATAACATTGACGTTTATTTTTTGATATATATATGCACATAGATGCATCTTTTGCGATTATGATTTAGTGTATGCACGTGGATGTGCTTGTGGTGTGTTATATGTTTGTATTACACGTGGATGCAAGTAGTGTAGGTTAGGCACGTGGATGCCCCTTGTGTATTTTGTTTTATGTATTGCACATGGATGCAACATTATGTATGTAGGATAGGCACGTGGATGCCCCTTGTTGTAAATGAAATCTTTTTGGGATTTTTATATGTTTTTTTTATGGGATGATATGATGTGATGATGCATGATAGATGATTTACATGGTGTGATTGATATGCTAATCTAGGATGTTGTTAGCCATTTGATCTGTGACACTATTCTAAGCTCTTGGGTCATGGGTGAATGTTATGGATTCAAATTGTCGGCTGAGCTATTTTGTGCGCAGGAACTTTCTAAAGAGGCAAGGATCACACACCTGGTAGCAGTTGTTGAGCTGGGAGACAAGTAGCTGGGAGTCAAGGAACACATGAAGGTGACAAATGCCCATCTGAAGGGCAACAGTCAAGAGACCGGTCACAGCGTCATACTTTGCCTGGTTATTGGTAGCAGCGCCTATGCACATTCTGTCGAGGTGGATCAACTCATGTGAAGGGGAATATAAGATCCATGCTGCAGAGGCCAGGTTTGGAGACCAGCGGCTCACTCCATTGGTGAAGCCAATGTAATGAGGTGGAAGATGGTCCATCTGTAATCATGCAAAAATTATGAATGTAAGGTTGTGGTAAAAAAGGTGAAAAACAAAAAGAAAGCAAACTATACAATATGGACCAATGGGGATGCAGGTTTGTTTAAGGATAAAAGCGTTTAAGATGCAATCCATTATGGGGGTTGCGCAAAGGGTGTCCTTCGGAGTCAGTTAAAATATATGCCCCATTTTCGAGGCAGGTCTGCACGGTGTAAGGGCCTTGCCACATGGATTCAAACTTTCCTTTACTGGTCTTGTCATGGGCTTGGTCATAGGCAAGAACTAGGTCTCCTTCATGGAAAGTTCGAGGGTGGACATGCTTGTCGTAACTAGCTTTGGAGTAGTTCTTGGAAGCTTCAATGGTTTGGAGGGTGGCGCGACGGTCTTCATCAGCTTGTTCCAATGATAGCAGACGTTGTTCGAGTGGGGAGGTGTCTGGGAGAAGCTCGATGGCAATGTGTAAGGAAGGTATCTGACACTCGATGGGGAGGACAGACTCTACACCATGAACTAAATGAAAAGGGGTAAAACCGGTGGCGGTCTTGGTTGATGTACGGTAATCCCATAACGCAGGGGAAAGCATGTGATTCCAATTAGACTTATGTCGGTCAACAGTGCGTTGGAGGATGGTTTTCAAAATTTTATTGATGGCCTCTACTTGGCCGTTCCCCTGGGGGTAGTAAGTAGAGGAATACTGATGTTCGAACTTCAGTAGAGTGGAAAAATCACACCAAATGGAATCTTCAAAATGTGAACCATGGTCTGAGACTAGCTGTTTGGGGACCTCGAATCGTGTGATAACATGGTTAAAAAAGAAATGGGCAGCGATGTCAGCTTTACAATTGAAGGTGGGCATGGCTTCATGTTAAATTTTGAGCATTAATTCACAATACTCTAGTATCTTCACTGAGAGTATAACATATACAGTATATCAATGCATAACAATCACAATAAGCATGACAAGCATCACAGGAATCAAAAGCATGAGAGACAAGAGACACAGAGTTTCCGTGGGGAAAACCCTAAGGTGAAAAACCCCACAACTTCCTCAGAGATAGAGAGAGCAATGGCTCAACCAAAGTACAACCAAAATACACTTGAGATAGTCTCCTAGAAGTAGATGATCCTCCTCCTCACTAGTGCGCCACTTTCTGAGTGAGAGAGATATAACTTTCCAAATGATCTAAATAGAGATCTCCTGATATCTATTTATACTAACCTGTTTTCCCAGTGACCTTATGGGGCCGACTTGTCTAGCTAGGTATATCCACAATATAATATATATTTCAGGGCCGACCCCACACATGGTGGTCTAATAACCCATCGGCAAGTACACACACTTACGACACTTGTCAATCCACATGACGACACTTCCTTATAGATGAATAACACATCTCTAATAAGGGTACAATAAATATATATGAAATACATAGATGAAATACTTCTGAAGTTACATATACCTCAACACTCCCTCTTAACTAGGAAGGTATTTCTCGACACAGATCTGCTAGACAAGTCTTCTTCTCGGGATCATCGTCATCGATGCATCGTCATCATCATAGTCACTGCTACTACTATCTCAACCAATCTCTGACTCTACTCATCATAGGAAGTTCTACAGAGCTAGTCCTTTTTCATACTGGATGTAGTCCCACCACCTGCAGGTCTTCATCATCACTAGCCATACTGTGGAAATCTCAGGACTTATTACGTGCGTCACAAAACCTTAAAAGAGTCTCTTGACTAGCAAGAACCCTAAAGAGCATCTGAGGCCTTTTTCATCCTGTCCAGATCTCCAGGAATTATTACATGTGATCCCACCACAAAACCTCGAAAGAGAATCCCAGGACTAATTACGAGCACAAGGCTCAACCTATCGGATATCCCAGGGCACAAATTACATGTGGTCACCACAAAACCTCGAAATAGCATCCCAGGACTGATTACGAGCACAAGGCTCAACCTATCGGATCTCCTAGGGCACAAATTACATGTGGTCATGTAAAAACCTTGAAATAGCATCCTAGGACTGATTACGAGCACACAGCTCAACCTGTCAGATCTCCCAGGGCACAAATTACATGCCACAGGACAAAACCTCGAAAGAGCATCTGCCAAATATCCCAGGGCACAAATAACATGCCATAGGAAAAACCTTGAAAGACTATCTGCAGATTTCCCAGGGAACAAATTATATGTCCTCCCAAGCAAAACCTCGAAAGAGCATTTCCCAGATATCCCAGGGTACAAATTACATGCCATAGGTAAAACCTCGAAAGACTATCTGCAAATCTCCCAGGGCACAAATTACATGCTTGTCTGCACAACCTGTTCCACGACCACAGAGTATCAACCTGATACTCACCATACATCATCCTGATGTACACATGATCATCCTGATCATCATCACTGCAACATCTTGCTGCATGTCATCTGGAGCAACATCCTAAAGCTCGTCATCCACGATCATCCTGATCATACAATGCATCCACCTGATGCACACCAATTATCTACCTGATACATATCATCACACATCATCCACCTGATCATACAGTGTATCCACCTGATACAAATACAAATACATGATCCACCTGATCATACCTGATCTACCTGATCATACAATGTATCCACCTGATACATATACAGATACATGGTCCAAGCATCCAACATGATGCATACATACATATAACTGATCCAACTGATCATATCCAACATCCAACGTGATGCATACATAAATATAAATGATCCAACTGATCATATCCAACATCCAACATGATGCGTACATATACATATAAATGATCCAATTGATCATATCCAGCATCCAACATGATGCATACATACATTTATAAATGATCCAACTAATCATACAAAGCAGAAACCAGAACATCATCCAGCGCTTACATCCACAGCCATGTGAGGGATCCTCCTTCCAACATGCTTGGAATGACTTCAGCAAATGTGTCCATCACTTCTTCCTCGAAGTGTCATCAATCTGAAGAACGCAAAGCCTCTCCCTGAAGTACTCAAACTTCACCCTGGCTAGTGGCTTCGTCAGCACATTTGCAATCTACTCGTCCGTCGCAAAATACAGGAGCTTCACAGCTCCTCTCTGCACCATATCCCTGATATAGTGATATTTGATCTCTATGTGTTTTGACTTGTCATGAAACACTGGGTTCTCGGACAGCTTCACACAACTCTGGTTATCACAGAAGATACCAGTAGCATCCAACGGAAGATCAGATAACTCAGACAGTATCTTCCGTAGCCATACTATCTCACAACTAGCTGAACAGGATGCAACACACTCTGCCTCAGCTGTACTCAGTGCTACGCAGGACTGCTTCCTGCTAAACCAAGAGATCACACCTGATCCCATAGTGAAGCAGCATCCAGATGTGCTCTTCCTATCTGCAGCACTGCCAACCCAATCTGAATCAACATAACCCTGCAGGTTAAACTTTTGATTCACCTCATGCTTGAGCCCATAATCCACTGTACCCTTCAGGTACCTCAGAACATGCTTTATAGCAACCAGATGAACACTCCTTGGATCTGTCAGGAACTAACTCAATGTGTTCACCGCAAAGAAAATATCTGGTCTCGTGTTTGTCAGGTACATCAAGGACCCAATCATTTGACGATACATAGAGACATCAACCGGCTCAGATGAAGCATCACATAGAAGCTTCAGATTCGATGCCATAGGTGTGGCCTTGGCCTTGCAATCCATCATCCCAAATCTCTTCAGGATATCTACTGTGTACTTCCCTTGACCAAGGAAGATCCCACCTGAATTCTGCCACACCTCCATACCTAGGAGATAATGCATCATTCGCAAAGTTCTTCATATCGAATTCAGCAGCAAGCTTCCTCTTTGTATCACACCAAGTTCTGGGAGCTTGCTACAAGCCATACAAGGCTTTCTTCAATCTGCACACATGTGACTCCCTGTCAGGTCTTGGGATTTCATCCCAAACATCTTCTTCATGATCGACGAATCATGGCATTCCATTTCTTCATCCCAGATCCTGGGAACTTCAATATCTTCAATAGATATCTTTGTTGCTGGAACAAATGTTGTAGTCCTTTTGTAGGTGAAGATATATGGTCTTTCCTACAAAACAAGTTAAATTGCATGATTAGAAACATCTCATATTTTTCAGAACAAATTCTTTACACATAAAGAAATATGTCATGCAGTCATGTAGTTATCTTAGCCAATACAACATTTATCCATGTTCCACAACTTTCTAGATGCCTTCCAGTCTCTACCAGAACATTGTTAAGAGTTTGCACTACTCCCAACATGTCAGTAAAGAGGTTTCATTCTAGATAAGTAGCACTAGAATGTTGTACAATGCCATAGGCCACTTACCCATCACATGCATATTAGTAGTATACTGTTCATTAATGCAATCATTCTAATATGCACAATACATCTCCTAAGTCTAGGAACATAAGCATAATATTATTTAAACAAAAGTAGGCAAGAAATGATAATTGAAATACTTATCTTTGTTTGTTTGTTGGGTGGACTCCCTCTGAGTCTTTGCTTCCTGGCAGGAGCTGCTGAAGTAGCGTCTTCTACACCTTTCTGTTGTGGAATGTAAGAAGATGGTCAACTCCCTCTAAAAATCTACATCCTTAAAGGAGATACTGGAGTGTGATCCCTCTTGATCTTTGCTTCCTGGATTACCTGTCCTTGAACTTATATTCATCCTTGCCGACATAAATATTCTTGAACCCTGGAAAGTATATTCTGTAAGCCTTCGAGCTTTCACTGTAACCCACAAATATACCCTTCTTTCCTGAAGGATCTATTTTGGTCCTCTTTTCCTTTGGGACGTGATTGTATACTGGACAACCAAATATTTTGAGATGGTTGACTTCAGGTTTCTCACCAAAAAAGACTTCTTCTATAGTTTTGTTGTCCAATATCTTGTGGGGTGTTCTATTCTACACATATACAGCTATTCTAGCTACTTCTGCCCATAGATGCATAGGTAGATCCTAGTCATGTAGCATTGCCCTTGCTGCTTCCATGATTGTTCTGTTCTTCCTTTCTGCAACTCTATTCTGTTGAGGATTATAAGGAGCAGTCAACTCCCTCTTAATCCCTGAATCAACGCAAAGCTTCTTAAATTCACCTAAGGTGAATTCTCCACCATTGTCGGATCTGAATGTTTTGATCTTCTTGTTAGTTTGATTCTCCATCAAGGTTTGATTCTCCATCAAGGTTTTGAATTCCTTGAACTTATCAAACACCTCATCTTTGTTCTTCAAGAAGTATACCCAAGTCTTCCTGGAGAAGTCATCAATAAATGAGACATAGTAAACATACCCACTCAGAGAATTGGATGACATAGGACCACATACATCTGAGTGGATGATTTCTAGGATGTCTTTTGCCTTGCTTTCACTGCTTGGGAAAGCCTTCTTAATGTTCTTACCTTTTGCACATCCTTTGCAAACACCTTCATGTTTGGTCTTGATTTCAGGAAGAGCCTCTACAGCCTTGCTCGCAATTGGAAGTGCCCTATAGTGCATATGAGCAAGTCTTCTATGCCAAAGTTCACTTGGCTCCATGGATTCATGTACCATGGCATGTTCAGGTTGTCCCTTTGTGAAGAACCTGCAATAATTAATTAATGCAAATACACAAGATATCATAAATAATAGAACTCAGAATCACTTTTATATTGATCATGGGCCACTTCGAGGGGGAAACCTCCTTTGAGAAAGCTCAATACAATTAACTTCACAGTCCTTCAATGACCTCAACACACACTTATATACAAAGTCTATGCCCAATACCATGAGTCAAAACCATGGGACATATAATACTACGGGACGACTTACAAAGCATATGCGTCCAATACTATGGGTCAATACTATGGGCTAATATAAACTATAGATCAACAAATACTAAGGGATGACTTACAAAGAATATGCGTCCAACAACAATATACTAACATAGTAAAGAGAAGGGTTGACATAGGTTCCTCACATCCCCTCTCCCTTAGAAAAATCTTTGTCCTCAAAGCTTTGGTTGGAGAAATTGCTGCAGAATCTGAAGGAGTGGTTCCCCGGTAGCATCCTCGGTTTGCATTTCGGGCCACTGATGCCTTTGGAGTGTCAAGGAGGATTGCTTGGAAGGCTATAGATGAAGAAGAACCCTGTCAACTGCGTGGAAAATGTGCTCAGAATGGTGTTGATCGGCTTGTTGTTTCAGGCGAATTCTAGCCATGTGAAGATTGTCCTGTAGAATAAGAAGAATCTGATCGCGGTTTCGAAGAACCGAGTCAATTTCCTGAACTGGGGAGCTGCGAAGGGTGTATGGAAGAAGAACTGGTGGTGTTTTTCCATAGATTGCTTCATATGGTGTCCTTTGGGATGTGGTATTGTACCACCAGAGCGCTGCTAGGAAATCCATAGAAATAGTTGGACAAAGCTGTGTAGGGATGGACAAGGGTTTGAGCAATCCTGAAAGGAGTGTCGTTTCACCCTTGTTGACTTGGAAAGTATCATCGTCAACCACCATCTGTTGAATTTTCATTTTGAGTCCTTGCCAAAAGAAGTTACATTATTCCCGGTCATACATTTTGCAGAACCCAGAGTGCCCTATTGATGAAGAAGCATGGAGTTCATAGAAGAGATAGCCCTGTTGAACATATTGCAACCAATTTGGAACAAGCAGAGAAAGATATGTAAGAGAAACTGGGTCATCAATTGTGCGAGAAGGAGCATATTCCACCATATTGTCCTTACCCTTATTGTAAGCGATCACATAGGGATAACCCATGAGTTGAATAACCCATTTCAGGTGTGTTGGGGAGGAGACCCATTGTTCCAGAAAATTTTCCAGACTCTGGAGATCAGTCTTGATGCAGAAATAATTCCCTAATAGGTATGGCTGCCACTTCTGTACTGCATGCAAAATAGCCATCATTTCCTGCTGAGAGGTAGATGTGGCTAAATTCTTACCGGAAAGGTCTCTTGAAGGAAGCAAGCGCATTGGTTCAGCAAAGATACCTGCATATCTATCCAAGGAAGTAGTGGAGACTGTTGATGGGTGCATCTGAATGGAATTGAGCTGAGCGATGACACCATGTGAATTCTTCTTAAGGATTTTTTCTAGGCGATGTGAACTGATGATGCAGAGAGACCCTGGTTGTAAGCCCATAAATTTGTGTTGTGCCCCATTGACTTTAAACTGCATCCAAAGTTCAGCAAAATCCCATAAGATGGGGCCAAGTGTGAGTAACCATTGAACGCCCAAAACCACATCACATCCGCCTAAGGACAAGGAAAACATGTCAGAGCGTAGGTTATAATCTTCCATAGAGATACACACATTTTGACACTTCCCCTTGCAAGGTAAGGTGCCCCCATTGGCAACCATGACTTCAAAGTTGGAGCAAGGATGGACAAAACAATCATCTTGTTTGGCAATCCGAGGGTCAATGAAGTTATGAGTGCTACCAGAATCAATGAGTATGGTAAGAGGGAGCTTCTTGAAGTATCCCCTGACCCGCATTGTTTGTGGGGTGGTGACGCTGGTTACAGCATGGAGAGAGATCTCGGGTGGGTCATCCTGAGATGGGGTGTCAACAGGCAGGTGTTGAATGTCGACCTGATCATCTACTATATCTATAGCTTCTTCACCAAGTTCTAAGGCAGGCGGAGAATCTACATCCAAGAGATAGAGATTTTGTTGAACACATCTATGTCCCCGAGTGAATTTCTCATCACAATTATAGCAAAGCCCTTTTTCTCAGCGTGCTTGCATTTCTATTTCAGACAAATGCTTGATAGGAGTTGGTTGAGGAGCATGTGTGATGGGAGGTCACTGGGAACCCATATTTCTGAAGGGAACAAAGGTGGGTTTGGAGCGTTGATGAGTTGCGATCTTGTCCTCGGCTAGCTTAGCCAACCCTAGGACTTCCATCATTGTGTTGGGACGAAACATTTTGACCTCTGAGTGGATTTCATCCTTGAGACCACTGATAAAACAACTCCTGTAGAATTCATCAGACAATCCTTATGTGTGATTGGCCAATTTCTCAAATTCTGTCTGATACTCTCTCACTGTGCCAATTTGGTGAAGTTTAGTGAGTGCTCCTATGAAATCATCAAAAGTACTAGGACCAAATCGTGGCAAAATGAGTTGGCAAAAATCTGTCCAGTTTGGCTCGGGATGAGCTTTGATGTACCAACGGTACCATTGAAGGGCTACCTGTTCCAAATGAAAGGATGCAAGTGGAACTTCTCTGGGCATCAAAAGTATTATGCAGACTGAAATATTGTTCTGCTCGATATATCCATCCAGTCGAATCAATACCATTGAAGCGAGGAAAATCAAGCTTCGGCCCACGAAAATTGCTCGAAGAAGAGAACCCGGTGGCTGCAAAAGAATCTGGCTATCTGGTATTGTTCATGGCTGAATGCTAAAGATGGAGGCTGAGAAATTTTTCATTTAGATCTTGGAGTTTGGTTTGGATGGCTGCAAGTGCTTCCTCCATGGTGTGTGCTTCTACACAGGTGACAACCATAACCAGTTTTTTTTTTTTGTGGAATGGGTAGAAAAACACAAACATAAGCTGATTTAGTAAAGGGAAATTTGGATTGGGGAAACAATCTGATGGGTAATTGGGGTTTGACTAGATTTTGGACACTGTCGAAAGGACAAGAAAGCAAAAAGGGGGATTTTAGAAGCGGGGTGATAGAATGAGAAAATTTGGCAGAGAGGGACAAAGAAGCAGAATTCAGAAAGGAACTCTGTGGTAAAATTTGAAGGTGATTGGGTGAAATATGAGGAAGTTATGGCAAACCTTAAAAATAGACAAATGTTGGATTTCAGGCTTTGGGAAGGGGAATTGGGGATAGGGTCCTCAGGAATGAAAAATGCAGAATGGGATGACAGGGGTTCCCTGAAAATTCAAGGGAAACAGAGTGAAAACAAGGGAGATATGGAGAAAAAACTGAATTTTATACTTTTTTTTAATTTCAGAAATGGATCGGCAACAGCGGTGCGGAAGGGATCCGCAACAGATGGATCTGCAACGGTGCGGAAGGGATAAAAAACAACTGAATCTGAAATGGCGACTAGATCTGGAATGACTTTCAGAATAGATCTGAAACGGCTGGATCTAGAACGGAAGTGATTGGCAACAGTTCAACTGAAAATAGATATGGACCCTAGGTATGTACGGCTTCCTAACAGTTCAGGTGTTTCACTCGGCCACCAATGCTGTCTGATGGCTTGCGTATTGGGCAGTACCCCTCACTCCACGGCTCAGGTAAAACTGATAACCGCTTTGCCACAAATGACAGCTCTTGGTTTACCTCACGGTTGGGAACTAGTCAATCAGGTAGGGGTCGTTACCCTTTTCGTTGGAAGGTCCTCTCAATGGGCCAGATTCTTTGGGGTTCCTATGGTACTCCTCACAATGAGTTTTAGGGCTTATGTCCAAGTACTTCCCACAGTTAAGCAGATAGGGATTATTCCCAAATCCGAAGCTGCAACTGATGCGAAAAAAAAATTTGGCAGATTATTCCTAGTGTATTCAAAATTTGAGATCAGCAAAGCTTTACCCTTCAGATTTGCCTTTTTGTCCTCCCAGGTTCACTTTGGAGAGCCCTGAATTAGGGTTTGAGTTTCTCGGAGATCTACCCAGCCAAAAATCTCGATCCAAAGCTCTAAACTTCGATTTTTGCAAGGAGCTTCTAGCTATGTCTTCAGATTTTAGAAATTCCTATTTTTGTGGAAACCCTTATTTTTAGGGCCAAATCTGAAAATGCTTAGAATTGAATTCTGATTGGACATATAGATTCTCCTTGATGAGTAGAGTCAATCTACTATACTTCTTTTCCAAAATTTGTGGAGAGAAACCCAATAAACAAGAAACTCAAGTTTCCATCACTGCAAAATGTCTTCTTCTCAGGGTAGCTCTGATACCATGTTAAATTTTGAGCAATAATTCACAATACTCTAGGATCTTCACTAAGAGAATAACATATACAATATATCAATGCATAACAATCACAATAAGCATGACAAGAATCACAAGAATCAAAAGCATGAGACAAGAGACATAGAGTTTCCGTGGGGAAAACCCTAAGGTGAAAAACCCCACAACTTCCTCAGAGATAGAGAGAGCAATGGCTCAACCAAAGTACAACCAAAATACACTTGAGATAGTCTCCTAGAAGTAGATGATCCTCCTCCTCACTAGTGCGCCACTTTCTGAGTGAGAGAGATATAACTTTTCGAATGATCTAAATAGAGATCTCCTGATCTCTATTTATACTAACCTGTTTGCCCAGTGACCTTATGGGGCCGACTTGTGTAGCTAGGTACATCCATAATATAATATATATTTCAGGTCCAACCCCACACATGGTGGTCTAATAACCCCTTGGCAAGTACACACACTTGCGACACTTGTCAATCCACATGACGACACTTCCTTATAGAGGAATAACACATCTCTAATAAGGGTACAATAAATCTATATGAAATACATAGATGAAATACATTCTGAAGTTACATATACATCAACACTTCAACCCATTTGGTGAAGTAGTCGACGGTGACAATGATGTACTTATGGCCATTTGCGGATGAGGGTTTACATTCCATGAAGTCGATGGCCCATTTGCAAAAGGGACCAATGGTGATGACTGGGTGTAATGGAGCGGGTGGTGTCCGAGCCTTAGGGGTAAAAAGTTGGCAATTATGGCAATGTTTGACCACTGTGATGCAGTCGGTAAAAAGTGTGGGCCAGAAGTACCTGGAGTGGATGACCTTTTGGGTGTCGGCCATTCCAAAGAAATGTCCGCCGCAGCCACCGCTATGACAGTCATTGAGGACTTGTTCGGCTTCCTCGTGTGTAAGACAACGATGGAGAATCATGTCAACCCCTCGTCGGTAAAGGACATCGCCCAAGAGGAGATATCGAGAGGGCTAGTGATGGATACGATGGCATCCATCACAATTTATGTCGGGTCGACACTTTTGCGTGCAAAGGTATAACAAAATATCACCATACCATGGGTCATCGAACGGGGTGATGAACAAGTGATTTTCGGGTAACTCATCGGAGATTTGTGGGGACGGCAAAAGGGATGGGAGATCCGTTATGAGCTAGGAAAGCATGAGGGCTTTAGTGCTCTTAGGGGTTGTGAAGGTTAGGTCGTATTCTTGGAGGATAATGACCCATTTAGCAACGCGACCTTGCAGAAGTCGCCGGTTCAAAAGATAGACCATGGGGTTGGAGTCGGCGACAATTGTTGTATGACTGAGTAAAATGTAATGTCGCAACTTTTGGGCAGAAAAGACGATGGCGAGGGCCAACCTCTCTTTATATGGGTAATGTAGGGGTGGTCTAGATGAGGTCTGGCTAACATAATAAATGACATGCTTTTGGCGAGAAGCATCTTCTTGGACAAGGACTTCGGACACGGCGTGGTGGATGCCAAGATGTAAAGGATGAAGTCTTGAGAGAAATCCAGAGGGGAGATCAAAGGGGCTTGTGTGAGAGCCTTTTTAAGGGATTTGAATGCAGCTTGTGCCTAGTCATCCCAAACAAAGGGTATGTGAGTACGAAGTAGGCATAAGAAACCATGAACTGTGGTGGCATAATCGGGAATGAAGCGACGGAGGAAATTATATTTCCCTTGCAAACTCGGGAGCTGTCGGAGCATGCGAGGTGCAGGAAGGTCTATGATGGCTTGGACTTTGAGGGGATCAACAATGATTCCTTTATGGGAAACAATGAAACCCAACAACCGGCCTGCCGGAATGCAAAAGACACACTTGAGTGGGTTCAAGCGGAGTTGATATTTGCAACAACGCAGAAAGACTTGCTAGAGGTCGTTAAGGTGGTTTTATCATTGTCGGGAATGAACTATAAGATCGTCAAGATAGACTAGTAGGATATGGACCAAGTCGTGAAAACAATAGGTCATGGCCCGCTGGAAGGTGGCACTAGTATTTTTAAGGCCAAAAGGCATGACATGATAGGAAAAGGTGCCCCATGGGGTAGTGAAGGCAGTCTTATATTGATCTTCCTTATGGATCTAAATCTAGTTGTATCCAGAGAAACCGTCCATGAAGGATAGGACTTCATGCCCCGCACATGCATCGATGAGTTGGTCAATAAATGGCATGGGGAAGTTGTCTTTGGGACAGGCTCGGTTTAAATTGTGGATGTCAGTACATACTCTGATGATGCCTTGTTTCTTGTTAACAGGGATGGGGTTAGAAACCCAAGTGGTATATGCAATAGGATAAATGAATCCTGTTGTGCGAAGTTTCTCAATCTCTGCTTTAATGGCGGGGAGCCTTGATGGGTGAATGGGGCCCTATTTCTGGCGAACGGGAGGGGGGTACATATGGCCATGTGTTAATGTGGTGTTCTATAATAGCGGGTTCAAGACCAGGCATTTCGGTATAGGACCAGGAAAAGACATCAGGGAACTCTTGGAAAAGTTTTTTGTACTCGCCAATCTCGTACTCGGTGCAGGAGGCTCCTAAAGTAATGAGTTTAGGGGCACCTCCTAGGGCAGAGATATCAATTTGGATTGTGGGTGAGATATTAGCCATGTTACCTTCCTCAAAGGCATCGAGAGTGGGAATGGGCTCTTTAAACCAGTTGACCTTAGTGGGGAGGAAGTCTTTGGACTCAATCGAAAATTGGGTGGCTGTGGTGGAGGAAGAGATCTCCGGGAGGAAATATGAACGATGGTGCATATCCTCCTAGGGGTAATCAGGGGCAGTAAGAGCCTCGAGAATCTCCTCATCATTGTGGAAACTTTGTGTTGTCAAATTGGTTGACGAGGGAGTGGTAGTAGAAGAGATCATATAGATGGTATTAATTTCTCCAGATGATGGGGATACTGGGGGGTGGATCTCCTCAATGGTGGGGGGCGCCGTCTCAAGGTCCAAATTATTCATCTTCTAGAGAGCTGCTCTGTAATCTGGGAGATCAAAACAGTGATGTGAGTAATGGCCGTAAATACTGCATATGGCACAAGGGTGGTTGGTACGCAGTGATTTATCACGAGGCTTAGGGGTAGGGTCGAGTTGGACAACCGGGATGTTGGGACCGTCGTCAAGCATTTGCATGTGCTCTTGTAATGCAGGTAATTGTGGACATTGATGGGTAGCATGGCCCAACTCATCACACAATGAGCATTTGGGAGGAGCACGAAACACGGGGGAGGGGGGGGGGTTTAACCGTTTTGGGCGGGGGTAAAGTAGTGTATGGTTGTGGGCCTCTGCCTCTAGTGTGCTTTATAAGAGGGGGTGGATTAGTAGATGAGGAAGGGGTAGTGACACTAGGAGGTGGTTGACTAGAAGTGGTGATGGGTTGCACCGGTTGTAGGATGACATTTGGTGTCGGAGGGGTAATGGAAGGCATGATGTACCATACAGGTAATCCTAAAGTTAAACCAGGGAGGCTAAGGGTAGCCATAACTGGGGTGCTTACTACTCCCGAAGGGGGGAATACGAAGGGGATTGTATGGATGGGTGTAACACCAACATGGCTAGGTACCAATGGTGGTTGGGGTAGCAACGACGATTGATGGTTGGTTGTTGGGGTATTGTGGGAAAGGGTACATAAATCAGATACTTCAGTTGTGGGTGACGGGGGTGGAATGGCTTGGAATGTTGACGTCATCAACGTATATGAGTAGACTCCGGGTCCCACTGAGGAAACCAACGAGGTAGCAGCACCGCAAGTAGGTTGTTCAACCATGGGAAGAACATTTTCGAGTGTAGTGGGGGCATTGGGATCATAATAGGTGATTTGGTCAACCTTGACCACGCATCCGTCATGGGGGAACATCATGGTAAGAAAAATGGATGAGGCAACCGCCCACATGGCATACATGTAACTGCGGCCAAGTAAGAGGTTATAATCAAGTTGGGCGTTGATGACCTCTATGTCAATAAGCATGGTTTTACCAGCCAAATGGATGGGTACATTAGCTAAGAGACCTTGGGGTTGAGCTGAACGGCTGTCGTAGGCTCGCAACGCAGTGGTGGACTGTTGTAGAGTAGGGGATCCCAACTTCTGCCAAATGAGTGTGGACATAATGCATGTGGAGGCACCTTCATCAATAATGCACTGATGGATGACAAGATTTCGAACATATACAAAAACTTGGAATGCTAAAGTGGAAGGCACGCGTGGTTTGGATTGGTCCAAATCAAAAGCCATCATTCGTGAATCATTTGGGTCAATAGCACCAATGGCAGAAAGCAAAGTCTTGCATTGTGTAGGAAAGTTTTTTAAGACCTCTAACGTAGACATGTCTGCAGGGGACTGAGCTAAATCATCTACAATGTTGTAATTAGACACAGCGTGAGCATTGGGGTTATTGTTGATGTGGCGAAGTGGGAAGCGAGGGGCTTTGGAGGCACCATCTAGTGGAGCCAGGGGTATGTGTAACGATTGATCGGTGGGATGAGTGTTCATGTTTTTTGTTGATGTATATGTAACTTCAGAATGTATTTCATCTATGTATTTCATATATATTTATTGTACCCTTATTAGAGATGTGTTATTCCTCTATAAGGAAGTGTCGTCATGTGGATTGACAAGTGTCGCAAGTGTGTGTACTTGCCGATGGGTTATTAGACCACCATGTGGGGTCGGCCCTGAATTATATATGATATAATGTGGATGTATCTAGATAGACAAGTCGGATCCATAAGGTCACTGGGAAAAAAGGTTAGTATAAATAGAGATCGGAGATTTCTATTTTACACACTCGGAAAAGTAACTCACTCTCACTCAGAAAGTGGCGCACTAGTGAGGAGGAGGATCATCTGCTACTAGGAGACTATCTCAGTGTTATTTGGTTGTAATTTGGTTGAGCCATTGCTCTCTCTATCTCTGAGGAAGTTGTGGGGTTTTTCACCTTAGGGTTTTCCCCACGGAAACTCTGTGTCTCTTGTCTCTTATGCTTTTGATTCTTGTGATGCTTGTCATGCTTATTGTGAGTGTTATGCATTGATATACTGTATATGTTATTCTCTCAATGAAGATCCTAGAGTATTGTGAATTAATGCTCAAAATTTAACATGGTATCAGAGCTAACCTGAGAAGAAGACATTTTGCAGTGACGAAAACTTGAGTTTCTTGTTTATTGGGTTTCTCTCCACAGATTTTGGAAATGCAGTATAGTAGATTGACTCTACTCATCAAGGAGAATCTATCCGTCCAATCAGAATTCAATTCTGAGCATTTTTAGATTTGGCCCTAAAAATTAGGGTTTCCATGAAAATAGGAATTTCTGAACTCTGAAGACATAGCTGGAATCTCCTTGCAAAACTCGAAGTTTAGAGCTTTGGATCGAGATTTTTGGCTGGGTAGATCTCCTGAAAATGCAAACCCTAATTTAGGGCTCTCCCCAGTGAACCTAGGAGGAAAAAAAGGAAAATCTGAAGGGTAAAGCTTTGCTTATCTCAAAATCTGAATACACTAGGCTGATCAGCTCATCAAGGCGCATCTTTCTATCCTTTCAAAAAATTGAAATTCAGATTTTGAATTTTTAGGGTTTTTCTGACAAACCCTAATCCGGGACCAGATCCAGTTTTCAGCATTTCAAGTGATAACTTCCAAGCTTGGAAGTATAGGATTGGGTTAATCCTGGAAGAGAATGAGTTGGACTCATATGTAAAAGAAGACATCCCTATCCTAGAGGATGAAGAGGCTAAGGTATTGCATAAGAAAAACTTGGTCAAGGCAAAGAGAATCATTGTTGATTCTATCAAAGACCATCTCATACCCCAGGTGTCTTCTCTAAAGACGCCCAAGGAGATGTTTGACTCTTTGACCAAGCTATTTGAAGGCAAGAACATAAATCAGAAGATGACCCTACGGAACCAATTGAAAGGAGTAAAGTTTCAGAATGGAGAAACCATTCAATCTTATTTTTCAAGGGTCTCCCAGATCAAGGAACAACTAGAAGTAGTGGATGAAATGGTGGAGAATGGTGAAGTGGTGATGACCACTCTAAATGGCCTACCCAGGTCATGGGATTCCTTTATTCAAGGAATTTGTGCAAGGAAGAAGTTGATCTCCTTCAACAGATTGCGGGAAGAATGCTCTCAAGAAGAAGCTAGGCTTGTGGCCCGAGAAGAAAAGATGGGAAATGAATATCAAGCTCTCACAGCACATGCCAAGAAAGGAAATTCCAAGAAGGAATCATCTCATAATAGGATATTCTCACACCACCATTATCATAAAGATAAGAAAGATCTCAGATGCTTCAATTGCAATGAGAAGGGACACTTTGCTTCAGATTGTCCCAAGAAGAAGAAAGACAACAACAACAACTTCAACAAGAAGAAGAAGAATAACAAAACAAGATATCATGCTCATGCTGCCAAAGATGATGAACCCCCAAAGAAGAAGGCTAGGGAAGAAAGTGATAGTGATGATGACTCATCAAGTGAAGAAGAATATGTTCTAATTTCTTCTCTCACACGTACTATCTCCCATGGTTGTAATGATTGGTTGATTGACAGTGGGGCTTCCAAACACATGACTGGGTTTAAGGAATCTTTTGTGAATCTATCTGAACATGAATCACCCCATAAGGTGAAACTTGGGGATGACTATCAATACCCAATCAAATGAAGTGGTGAAGCCTCCTACAACCTAGATTCTAGAAAATATTTGAAGATGAAAGAAGTCCTTTATGTACCTGGGCTCAAGAAGAACTTACTCTCCATCTCTGCATTAGATGCAAAAGGTATGAGGGTTGCACTTGTGGATGGCCAAGTATTAATGTGGCCAAAAGGAAAGATCATAGATGATGCAGTAGTGATTGGAGAGCAAGAGGGAGGTTTGTGTAAATTGAAGCGACAACCTGAACATGCCATGGTACATGAATCCATGGAGCCAAGTGAACTTTGGCATAGAAGACTTGCTCATATGCACTATAGGGCACTTCCAATTGCAAGCAAGGCTGTAGAGGGTGTTAACACCTAAAAAGTGCTCACTAGCTCATTCCCTTACTCACATGACCCATTTGTCCACTTTTCCACCATCTGAGCCTCTGAAACCAACAAAAGGTCACCAAAAGACCTTAGTACACCCCTTTTTCCATTAAAAAAGATTATTTTTCCAAGAAAATCATAAAAAACCCTAAAAAAGGGTCCAAATTCCCAAAAATATTAAAAAGGGAATTAAAATATTATTTTTATTCAAAAAAGGAAAAAGGAGGGAAAAGTACCTAAACCATGTTGGTCAATACCATTTGGTTTCCACAAAACCACAAATGGTATCTCCCACCACCAAAACCTATAAAAAGGTGGTAGGGGCTCCTCATTTCACATCCTTCCATTATCTCATCCTTATGCTGCTGAAATCTCCCCTGAGCACTTTTAGCCATTGAAGCAACCTTGGAGAAAGAGACCTATTGGAGTTTGGAGCTACTCATCTTGGGAGTTGCTCAACATCAACCTTCACCATTGAAGGTAATATCGCAAGCACTTGCTTGCCCCCCACTTTTCAATACAAAAATTATTTCTTATGTTTCTTGTTCTTGATTTTTGAAATGTTTACATTATTTGCTTAGATTCTTGTTTAGATCCATGAAAAGTATTGTTTATTTAGTTTATTGTTTTTATTTCTATTGAAACTGCTGCTACTAGTTAGCAGGTGCCCATAGCACTAAGCTTGGTTGCAAAACCGAGCCAACAGTTTTGGCGACTCCGCTTTGGTTTGAACTTTAGATCTCTAGCTTTGCCATTAAATCTTAGTTTTTATGAGTTTTTAATCTTTAGATCCATAGATCTACCATCTTAGACAGCAGATCCATTGCTGTTCTGAGATTTGGCCCCTTAAACAGCCCGAAATTTTCAATTTTCGGGTTCGTTTCTCGGTTTCCGTGCACGGCTTCCGCCTCGCGGCTTTTTTCCAGACAGTCGCGCGGCCCATCGCGACTTTTCTGCGTTTTTCCGCGCGGTCCATCGCGGATTTTTTACAGACAGTCGCGCGGTCCATCGTGACTTTTCTGCATTTTTCCGCGCTGCTCATCGCGGCTGTGCGGCCAAAACCTGCGCGGCTCATCGCGACTGTGCGTCCAAAACCCGCGCGGTCCATCGCGACTGTGCGGCCAAAACCTGCGCGGCTCATCGCGACTGTGCGTCCAAAACCCGCGCGGTCCATCGCGACTGTGCGGCCAAAAACCGTGCGGTCCATCGCGACTGTGCGGCCAAAACCCGCGCGGCCCATCGCGGCTGTTCGTCCAAAACCCGCGCGGCTGAATTTTTCATTCGGCCATCCCGATTTTGAAAAATATTTTTTACTGTACTTTCTGCCCATAGCACATTTTTTACAGTACTAAATTCTGCATAATTTACAGATTTGAAATTTTTTTTACTATTTAAAAGTGCATACCTAGAAATCTTTTTAAAAATTTTCAAGAAAGTGAAAGAAAGATTCATTTTGCATTCTTTATCTAGATTCAAATTTTTTCTTGTTTACTTCTTTAAAATCTTGCCCTTAGCAATTTTTATTGAAAACGAAGAAATCCATTTATTTCTTTTAAGAAAGGAGTTTATTATTTGCTTTCATAAATCCAAGAAATCTTTTATTTTTTGAGTTATTTTTTGAAAAAGCATATTAATTCCTTTTAGTGAAAAAAGTCTTAAATATTTGCTTGTTATTTTTCGAAAAATCCTTTATTTTTTGAAAATTTCCCCTAAAAGCATTTAATTTTTCCAAGTTCAGTTTACAACACCTCACGTGCACTCACACGATCACTTAATTGAACTAAGACTTAAAACTTACCCTAATTTGAACACACTCTTAACCCCACTTGGGGAACACGAAAAGAATTCTTGTAGCTAGGTAGTATTGGGGGGATAGGTGTTCCAATAACACCCCTCAGTTCATACATCTGAGACATAGAAGTTGTCCAATTAGGGAGCTAAAATCTCTTAGTACTTTTTGGCGCGGTCACAACCGGTTTGTGGGAAGGCCTCTCCCCTAGGAGGGTTGAAGTCGCGAGGATGGTTCCGGAAGCCTGAGTGGGATACCGAAACCCATTCAGTAACCGAAGGGCTACCATTCGCAGTTCTCGGGATATCCCTGTATTGGGATATTGCGATCAAAGGACCAAACGGCAGATTTACCTTTTCTCGACGCGTCATGAACGGATTATCCTAGTAGCCTGTCTTTTTAGGATTGATTACCCGGTGTCCCTCCCGGTAGGGGGATATCTAGCCGTTGTCTCTACATTCATATTGTCTGACTTGGATTTCATCACCTTGCAGGGGATATCGTCTGTTTGAGTCACAATACTTTTAGATTAGGTGTTTGCATGATCTTTACCACCTTTTGAGTCTAGTTACACCTATTTTTTCTAGGAGCCGTTTGCATGTTGGTATTCTGACCGGTTGTTGCATTCCTCCACTTATTGTAGCACAGCTGCTAGAATAAGTGCATTTTTTGAGGATTGATTTTTTGGCCTGTGAGCCTTCTTTTTTCACTCCCCTTTTTGCACCCTTGGTTGCATTAGGGTTTTTGAGTCTTTTACATATATATCACCACCTGATACTTAAAACAATTTTTTAAATAAAAAACATATTCTCACCATTGAGAATTCTAGACGTTCTCGTCGTCTACGGGGAAAACTCCCAGAGTTTAGTCCACTTGGCTCTCCACGTCACGGACGCAGAGCATTATCCCTTGATTCGACACATCGTCGATCATCTAGACGGTCATCCGATTCTGACATACCCCACTTCACCTTTGATTTGGACGTAGAATCCGAAAACCCCACAGAGTTACCACCAACCACAATTATGTCTGGAACACTAGTTGATCCACTATATACGTTAACCATAGGTCAGACATCCGCAGACCCTTCTGCGGTAGTACCATCAACGGCAACAGCCACCCCCTTGGGTATGCCCAACATGGGTAACACTCCACATTCAGGAATGCCTAACACAGGACCACCACCTGTCATGGGCATGCCCAACATGGGGATCATACCCCCTTCGGTTTCCACAAACCCTATCCCAGGAATCCCTAGTACGATTCCTAACCCAAGTGTAACTCCTGTTGCACTTGGGAATGCTATCCCAGGAATCCCTAGTGCGATTCCTAACCCAAGTGCAACTCATGTTGCACTTGGCAGTGCTATACCAGGAATCCCTAGTGCGATTCCTAACCCAAGTATAACCCAAGTTGCACTTGGGAGCGCTAACCCATATCAGGCCACACCTTTTGGAGGGCACATACCCTCCATACCTAGCATACCTATAGGCACTACTGGACCCCTACACCATACCACTATGGCTAGGCAAGTCCCGGTTCCGGTCACCACATCCGCTAGTCTACCATACATGGCAAGTCTCAACCTGCCAGATTTAGCTAGGCTCACAAATGACCCCATCAGGCATGATCCTGCTTGGCCCCATATGCCCACTAAGCTTCCCTCTGACATCCCTAAGTTCGAGGGTAAGGCTGGAGAAGACCCCCAAAATCACATCATGTCCTTCCATTTATGGTGTTCCTCAAACTCCATAGTGGATGACTCAATCCGCCTACGGCTTTTACAACGCACCTTCACTGGCTCCGCATCCAAATGGTATATCGAGCAACCCCATGGGACGCATTCCACATTTACCTCCCTTGCCTCGACCTTTCTACAATTCTTCCAGCTACCTGTCCGCTACGATGCAGGCGTCGAGATCCTACTGTCTTGCAGACAGAACACGGCCACGCATATCACTGACCATATTCATGATTGGCGTCGGCGCCGAAGCCTATGCAAGATCAAATTGGACGACCGAATCTTTTTAGATTGGTTCCTTAAATCCCTCCTTCCTCTCATTGCGAAGGATGTAGCATCTGAAAGACCCCAGTCTGAGGAAGAGGCCATCCTCAAGGCCCAACAGTTTGATCTCATCTACGCCCAATCGGGTTACTTATACACGATCATACCGGACGCCCCACGAGGTGACTCTGCACGCGGTGACACACCGGGGGCATCACATGCCGCTGATGGCATTATTGGCCAAATTACACCGCAAGCAAAACCTTTCAGTATGGTGAGCACCATGCCCGCCCCAGACCTTCCTAGGGCTACATCTAGTTCCGGAGCGACGACTTCCTATGCTCCAACAAACCAGACCCATCACGTTCATGGACCCTCTTGTCCACAACATTGCTATGGCCAAGCGCCATCAGCATATGTACCTCCTACATACTATGCTCAACCTACGGTACAGACCCCCATGCAGTTCCCACAACAGCCCATGCATTACCCACAACCGGTTGCACCAGCTAACCTCACACCTCCACCAGCTCAGGGGTACCAACAACCCCAACAAGCAACTGGACCACCTCCACCTCCACCTGCATACTATCTACCGCAACTTGCTCCCGCACCTGCGGCTCCCCAAAATCCCCCCAATGCTCAAGGGCACGTGTACGCACAACAACATCAGCCCCAATACCAAAACAACCAGCGCAACCAAGGTGCGCAACAGAACCGTGGTAGAGGTCATAACCATGGTAATAACCAACAACATCAGCAAGGTCCTCCACCTCCCAATCCTCCGCAAAATAACAATGCTGCTCCTCCCAACCGCAATCCGGATCGGAATCCTAAGCAGCCTAGAAATAATAACCTCATAACAAACCACCCTTGTTCTATTTGCGGGGTCTATGGTCATTACACGCATTCTTGCCCACATTTGGAGCGAGCTCGGCAACTCTGGACCAACGATGCCCATCGTCAAGGGCAAGCGGTTCCTCAGCCACCACCCAACCCTCCACCACCTCAACATCAACCTTTGGTGCTGCAAAACCCCTTTCCAAACCAGGGTGTAGTGAACACTCAGCCGTTAGCCCCCCCTCAGGGAAACGTGCCACCACAGCAGATCACTTATGCAGCCCTTGATCAACCCATGTTCGATTCAGGTACTCACCATTTGTTGATGATGTCGACTGCCGATGCTAACCTCCAAACTCGTTGGAACCAATATGGCTCCACCTCTGAAGCCCCTCCCGCCGACAAGAACACTAACGTTAATCCCACAGATCAAACGTTACGTATACCTCCGGCTTCACTTGATGGCGCTTCCAAAGCACCTCGCTTCCCACTTTGTCGCATCAACAGTAATCCCAATGCTCGCGCTGCGTCGAATTACAACATCCTAGACGACTTAGCCCAGTCTCCTGCAGCCATGTCTGCTTTAGAAGTTTTGCAAAACTGTCCTTCACAGCGCAAAACTTTGCTCTCTGCCATTGGCGCCATTGACCCCAATGATTCACTGTTGATCGCATTCGATTCAGACCAGTCTGAACCCCGCCTGCCTTCCTCTTTAGCATTCCAAGTTTCCGTTTCTGTTCGGAATCTTGTCATCCATCGGTGCATTATCGATGAAGGGGCCTCCACATGCGTCATGTCCACATTTGTTTGGCAGAAGTTGGGATCCCCTACTCTCCAGCAGTCCACCACTGCATTACGAGCTTATGACGGCCGTTCGGCTCAACCCCTAGGTCTGTTAGCCAATGTCCCTGTCCAGCTGGCGGGTAAAACCGTGCTCATTGACATTGAGGTCATCAATGCCCCACTAGACTATAACCTTTTACTTGGTCGCAACTACATGTACGCCATGAAAGCGGTTGCCTCATCCGTTTTTCGTACCATGATGTTCCCCCATGAGGGACGCATGGTCAAGGTCGACCAGCTCACCTATTACGATCCCAAGGCCCCTACCACACCTGAAAATGGTCTCTCCATGGTTGAACAACCTGTTTGTGGTGCAACTAACTCATTCATTTCCTCAGTAGGACCCAGACTTTACTCCGAGGCGTCGATAACCTCTACATTCCAGGCCATTCCACCACCGTCACCGGAGACCCAGGTCGCTAACCTCTGCACTCTTTCACAAACACCCGGTAATCAACCCTCCTTGTTACCCAAACCACCATTGGTCCCTAGTCACATCGGTGTTACACCTATCCACACAATCCCCTTTCTATTTCCTCCTTCGGGTGTAGTAAGCGCCCCGTTTATGGCTACCCTTAGTCTCCCCGGGTTAACATTAGGATTACCCGTGTGGTATATTACGCCTCCCATTCCTCCACCGACACCAAATGTCATCCTACAACCGGTGCAGCCCATTGTTACTTCTACCCAACCACCTCCCGGTATCACTACTCCTTCGTCATCGACGAATCCCCCTCCACTCATCAGGCCCACTGGGGGCAGAGGCCCACAACCATACACTGCGGTTCCCCCACCCAAGGCAGTTAAACCTCCCCCCGTATTTCGTGCTCCTCCAAAATGCTCGCTGTGTGATGAGTTAGGCCATCCAACCCATCAGTGCCCACAGTTACCTGCATTGCAGGAACACATGCAAATGCTGGACGATGACCCCAACATCCCGGTGGTCAAGCTCGATCCAAACCCCATGCCTCGTGATAAATCACTGCGTACCAACCACCCATGTGCGATATGCGGTATTTACGGCCAATACTCCCACAACTGTCCTGACATCCCAGACTATAGAGCAGCTCTCTACGAGATGAACAATTTGGACCTAGAGACGGCACCCCCTACTATCGAGGAGATCTACC
Source organism: Larix kaempferi (assembly GCA_027924585.1). Lineage (NCBI taxonomy): Eukaryota > Viridiplantae > Streptophyta > Pinopsida > Pinales > Pinaceae > Larix > Larix kaempferi. The sequence continues at coordinate 84,880 of BSBM01000167.1, forward strand.
CTCCCGCATCATCCTCATCCGGAGAGATTAACACCATCTACATGATCTCTTCGACTACCACTACCTCATCACTCGATTTGACCACTCAAAGCTCCCGCAATGATGAAGAGGTTCTCGAGACTCCTACTACCTTTGATTATCCCGGGGAAGACATGCACCATCGTCCATACTTCCTCCTGGAAGAGACTTCATCCACCACCGCTACCCAATCCGCGGTTGAGTCCAAGGATTTCCTTCCTACTAAAATCGACTGGTTAACGGATCCCATGGCCGATATTTCTCCCGTCATCCACATTGACATCTCTGACCCACTTGGTGCCCTTCATACCATCACATTAGGAACCTCCCACAGTGAGCATGAGATCGGAGAATACCAACAACTGTTCCAAGAATTCACTGATGTCTTTACTTGGTCAGATACCGAAATGCCTGGCCTTGACCCCGCCATTTATATGATCTCCACTGGATACCCCTCTGTCCGGTCGGCCCCTTCCATTGATCCCTTTGACACACAGGTTGAACCCTTTCAAATCAACCAGGAAACCACATGTCCACAACATGGGGGCATGCCCAAAACCTTGCCTACTCATCATCACCGTGATCCTCGTCGGAGATACTGGGGGCATCCACCCCACAAAGGGAATCCCCCATCATCATATCATTCACTTCAGTATGCCACCACGACCCACAGCCTCATGGTATAACACCCCGCCAGCAGTTGCTCAATGCCCTATTGATCTCTCTATGAGACAACATCTGCACCACATTGACACCTCTGAGTTAGGGGGCATAATAGATTACCTCGACCCCGGGATAGGGGGCATGATCAATCATTTTGAACCTTCCCCATCATCTCTATCTCAACACCTCAATGAGCCCATCGTTCAAACCAACACATATGTGATCCACAATCACAAACCCTATGCACATAGCATGGGGGCAGATCATTAACCCTGCTCACCTTTTCACATTTGTGATCTCAACCATTTTTGAGGTCATGTGCCACATCGGCCGTTCTCCGTTTTCGACGTGCCTTATATAGCCGGTTTCAGTTTTCCGTGCTCGTGATGATGCTTGAGATCATTTCTCGCTCTCACCTTTAGATTTTCCGGGCATTTTCTCCCATGCCCCCTTCGTCGCCTCGGTTTGCGTGCCACATCGGCCGTTCTCCGTTTTCGACATGCCTTATATAGCCGGATTCAGTTTTCCGCGCTCGTGATGATGCTTGAGATCATTTCTCGCTCTCACCTTTAGATTTTTCGGGCATTTTTTCCACGCCCCTCGTCACCTCGGTTTGCATGCCACATCGGTCGTTCTCCGTTTTAGACGTGCCTTATATCACCGGATTCAGTTTTCCGCGCTCGTGATGATGCTTGAGATCATTTCTCGCTCTCACCTTTAAATTTTTCGGGCATTTTTTCCACGCCCCCTCGTCACCTCGGTTTGCATGCCACATCGGCCGTTCTCCATTTTTAGACGTGCCTTATATCACCGGATCCAGTTTTCCGCACCGATGATGATGCTTGAGATCATTTCTCGCTCTCACCTTTAGATTTTTCGGCCATGTTTTCCACGCCCCCTCGTCACCTCGGTTTGCGTGCCACATCGGCCGTTCTCCGTTTCCGATAATCCTTATGTCACCGGATCCAGTTTTCCGCACTGATCACGATGCTTGAGACCTCTTTCTCGCCCTCATCAATCCATTTTTGTTCGGTATAATTTTATCCCTTTTTCGGGCCGAGCAACCCCTTTTTACGAAAAAGGCACTTAGGGAGTTTCTGTTAAGCTCTTTTCTGACTCCTAAAACAATGAAAAGATCGCCGAGCAATCTTGCTTCCTTTCATGCTCGCTAAAACGTATCTGAAAGGGCATCTACCTGGTATAAGTTTACCCCTTTTCCGGACCTCGTAGACTAATTACGAAAAAGGTATACTCTAGTCACATCGGCTAGAGGAGTTCTCCATCCGCATCATTTTACGCTTTTTCGGGCATTGGAGACTAAACTACGAAAAAGAAACACCAATAGAGTCCACTTACCGTTTTCAGACTCTCTAAACATGAAAGCAACCATGAGCATGAGCCGTCCTGGGCTCACTAAATCCACAGGACCGTACCATTTCAGAGCACACTTTTATCCCTTCTTGGAGCTCATTAAAACTACGAAGAAGGAATCAATGGTGCCTCTTGGCGCCACGACAGATCATATCTACTCATCAGGCAGCTTCCCCATTTTGGTCGCCTTTGTTCAGAGTATTCTGCAGTATGTCACCCTGAAACTCCCTCGACAGCTACCATCAGCTTCACCCCCCCAGAGTCAGTACATACCCTTCAGTCCCCAAAAGATGATCCCCACACCTACAAGTCAGTTCCCTGCGCTGCCAGGTCAACCATGTCATCATGCTCTGAACAAAGGAAGTTTGAGTCTACCCATTTTTTGACCCAGTTATTTCCCATCCCCACAAGTATGTCAGTCCTACCAGCAGTACTACATCACTTCAGTTCTACACCTCGTGCTCCTATCAAGGAATCATCATTGCCTTGTTAGTTGTTGGTCTCCCTCTGTCGACGACAACCACACTGATTCCAGAGGATAGACCTAGAGGTCCCTGTGTCTTGGAATCATTACCATTTATGATGAGTGCCTACGAATCATTTCGAGAGGAATCCTCAGTGCCTCTCCAAATGGTTGTTTCTCACATGCTCGACTTCAACACCTTGATCGCATCGTTGAAACTCGCACAGGGTATTGGTCCGTTCAGTTATTAGTCGAAGACCCCGGATACCACCTGACTCCTCCACATTTGAGAGTCTACCTATGGATACAACCAGTTACATTTTTTCTATACATATCCGGGTTGCGTATGGCGACAGTATTCAGATGTACCCCAGTTTTATACTCCCTCGAGTATACAGATACAAATACTTCCCAGAGATGGCTCACAGTCTTTGAGTCCCTACAGATGTTGGACACCTTCAGTTTCAGCAGTTCAACAGTTATTCCAGTATATCAGTTATTGAGATCAGCCATGATCATGAGTATATCCCACAATCATGTCCCCTCTGGACCATTATGATGTACCAGTATATTTCTTTACGTATTAGATCCCCCTTCTTGGGACTAATTGTTTTGTATATGTCTTGATACGAGCATGGGAATGCCCGCCTCGTCCTTTATCAGAGATTATACCTCATTCATATTGAGGTAATGTAATATTTTTTGTTTTTGCAGCTTCCAAGGGCCGTGGCTCCAGTCTCCAACCGGTCTCTTCTCTCCCCTAAAACCCAGAAAAAGGACAAAAGAACTATGATGTCTATCGGCCATACGATGAGCTCCTGCCCTCACACATCAGGGGGCAATCTGTTAACACCTAAAAAGTGCTCACTAGCTCATTCCCTTACTCACATGACCCATTTGTCCACTTTTCCACCATCTGAGCCTCTGAAACCAACAAAAGGTCACCAAAAGACCTTAGTACACCCCTTTTTCCATTAAAAAAGATTATTTTTCCAAGAAAATCATAAAAAACCCTAAAAAAGGGTCCAAATTCCCAAAAATATTAAAAAGGGAATTAAAATATTATTTTTATTCAAAAAAGGAAAAAGGAGGGAAAAGTACCTAAACCATGTTGGTCAATACCATTTGGTTTCCACAAAACCACAAATGGTATCTCCCACCACCAAAACCTATAAAAAGGTGGTAGGGGCTCCTCATTTCACATCCTTCCATTATCTCATCCTTATGCTGCTGAAATCTCCCCTGAGCACTTTTAGCCATTGAAGCAACCTTGGAGAAAGAGACCTATTGGAGTTTGGAGCTACTCATCTTGGGAGTTGCTCAACATCAACCTTCACCATTGAAGGTAATATCGCAAGCACTTGCTTGCCCCCCACTTTTCAATACAAAAATTATTTCTTATGTTTCTTGTTCTTGATTTTTGAAATGTTTACATTATTTGCTTAGATTCTTGTTTAGATCCATGAAAAGTATTGTTTATTTAGTTTATTGTTTTTATTTCTATTGAAACTGCTGCTACTAGTTAGCAGGTGCCCATAGCACTAAGCTTGGTTTCAAAACCGAGCCAACAGAGGGTCTTCTTGAAATCAAGACCAAACATGAAGGTGTTTGCAAAGGATGTGCAAAAGGTAAGAACATTAAGAAGGCTTTCCCAAGCAGTGAAAGCAAGGCAAAAGACATCCTGGAAATCATCCACTCAGATATATGTGGTCCTATGTCATCCAGTTCTCTGAGTGGGTATGTTTACTATGTCTCATTTATTGATGACTTCTCCAAGAAGACTTGGGTATACTTTTTGAAGAACAAAGATGAGGTGTTTGATAAATTCAAGGAATTAAAAACCTTGATGGAGAATCAAACTAACAAGAAGATCAAAACATTCAGATCCGACAATGGTGGAGAATTCACCTCAGGTGGCTTCAAGAAGCTTTGTAGTGATTTAGGGATTAAGAGGGAGTTGACTGCTCCTTATAATCCTCAACAGAATGGAGTTGCAGAAAGGAAGAATAGAACAATCATGGAAGCAGCAAGGGCAATGTTGCATAACCAGGACCTACCTATGCATCTATGGGCAGAAGCATCTAGAACAGCTGTATATGTGCAGAACAGAACACCCCACAAGATATTGGACAACAAGACACCAGAAGAGGTATTTCTGGTAAGAAACCTGAAGTCAGCCATCTCAGAATATTTGGTTGTCCAGTATACACTCATGTCCCAAAGGAGAAGAGGACTAAACTAGATCCTTTAGAAAAGAAGGGTATCTTTGTGGGTTACAGTGAAAGCTCGAAGGCTTACAGAATATACTTTCTAGGGTTCAAGAAGATTGATGTCAGCAAGGATGAATATAAGTTCAAGGATAGGTAATCCAGGAAGCAAAGATCAAGAGGGAGCACACTCCAGCAGCTCCTGCAAGGATGTCGATTTTCAGAGGGAGTTGACCATCTTCCTACATTCCACAACAGAAAGGTGTAAAAGAAGCTACTTCAGCAGCTCCTGCCAGGAAGCAAAGACTCAGAGGGAGTCCACCCAACAAATAAACAAAGATAAGTATTTCAATTATCATTTCTTGCCTATTTTTGTTTAAATAATATTATGCTTAGGAGATGTATTGTGCATATTAGAATGATTGCATTAATGAACAGTATACTACTAATATGCATGTGATGGGTAAGTGGCCTATGGCACTGTACAACATTCCAGTGCTACTTATCTAGAATGAAACCTCTTTGCTGACATGTTGGGAGTAGTGCAAACTCTTAACAATGTTTTGGTAGAGACTGGAAGGCATCTAGAAAGTTGTGGAACATGGATAAATGTTGTATTGAAGCATTGGCTAAGATAACTGGATGACTGCATGACATATTTCTTTATGTGTAAAGAATTTGTTCTAAAAATTATGAGATGTTTCTAATCATGCAATTTAACTTGTTTTGTAGGAAAGACCATATATCTTCACCTACAAAAGAAGGACTACATCATTTGTTCCAACAACAAAGATATCTATTGAAGATAATGAAGCTCCCAGGATATGGGATGAAGAAATGGAATGCCATGATCCGTCAATCATGAAGAAGATGTTTGGGATGTAGTCCCAAGACCTGACAGGGAGTCACATGTGTGCAAATTGAAGAAAGCCTTGTATGGCTTGTAGCAAGCTCCCAGAACTTGGTGTGATACAAAGAGGAAGCTTGCTGCCGAGTTCGATATGAAAGATTTGGGAATGATGCATTATTTCCTAGGTATGGAGTTGTGGCAGAGTGCAAGTGGGATCTTCCTTGGTCAAGGGAAGTACACAGTAGATATCTTGAAGAGATTCGGGATGATGGATTGCAAGGCCATGGCCACACCTATGGCATCGAATCTGAAGCTTCTATGTGATGCTTCATCTGAGCCGGTTGATGTCTCTATGTATCGTCAGATGATTGGGTCCTTGATGTACCTGACGAACATGAGACCAGATATTTGCTTTGCAGTGAACACATTGAGTCAGTTCCTGACAGATCCGAGGAGTGTTCATTTGGTTGCTGTAAGGCATGTTCTGAGGTACTTGAAGGGTACAGTGGATTATGGGCTCAAGTATGAGGCGAATCAAAAGTTTAACCTATAGGGTTATGTTGATTTAGATTGGGCTGGAAGTGCTGTAGATAGGAAGAACACATCTGGGTGCTGCTTCAGTATGGGATCAGGTGTGATCTCTTGGTTTAGCAGGAAGCAGTCCTGCGTAGCACTGAGTACAGCTGAGGCAGAGTATGTTGCAGCTTGTTCAGCTAGTTGTGAGGCAGTATGGCTACGGAAGCTACTGTCTAAATTATTTGATCTCCCGTTGGATGCTATTGGTATCTTCTGTGATAACTAGAGTTGTGTGAAGCTATCTGAGAACCTAGTGTTTCATGACAGGATGAAACACATAGAGATCAAATATCACTATATCAGGGATATGGTGCAAAGAGGAGCTGTGGAGCTCCTGTATGTTGCGACGGACTTTCAGATTGCAGATGTGCTGACGAAGCCACTAGCCAGGGTGAAGTTCGAGTACTTCAGGGAGAGGCTTGGAATTCTTCAGATTGATGACACGTTGAGGACGAAGTGATGGACACATTTGCTAAATCCATTCCAAGCATGTTGGAAGGAGGATCCTTCACATGGCTGTGGATGTAAGCGCTGGATTATGAGCATCAGGATGATGTTCTGGTTTCTACTTTGTATGATCAGTTGGATCATTTATATATGTATGTATGCATCATGTTGGAAGCTGGATATGATCAGTTGGATCATTTATATGTATATGTATGCATAATGTTAGATGTTGGATATTATCAGTTGGATCATTTATATGTATGTACGCGTCATGTTGGATGCTGGATATGATCAGTAGGATCATTTGTATGTATTTTGTATATGCATCATGTTGGATGCTTGGACCATGTATCTGTATATGTATCAAGTGGATACATTGTATGATCTGGTCGATCATGTATGATGATATGTATCATGTATTTGTATTTGTATCAGGTGGATACACTGTATGATCAGGTGGATCATGGATGATGATGTGTATAAGGTAGATACTTGGTATGCATCAGGTAGATGCATTGTATGATCAGGATGATCATGGATGACAAGCTTCAGGATGTTGCTCCAGATGACATGCAGCAGGATGTTGCAGTGATGATGATCAGGATGATCATGTGTACATCAGGATGATGTAAGGTGAGTATCAGGTTGATACTTTATGGCTGTGGAATAGGTTGTGCAGATAAGCATGTAATTTGTGCCCTGGGAGATTTGCAGATAGTCTTTCGAGGTTTTGCCTACGACATGTAATTTGTACCCTGGGATATCTGGCAAATGCTCTTTCAAGGTTTTGCTTGGGAGGACATATAATTTGTGCCCTGGGAGATCTGCAGATAGTCTTTCGAGGTTTTGCCTAGGGTATGTAATTTGTGCCCTGGGATATCTGGTAGATGCTCTTTCAAGGTTTTGTCCTATGGCATGTAATTTATGCCCTGGGAGATCCGATAAGTTGAGCTTTGCGCTCGTAATCAGTCCTGGGATGCTCATTCGAGGTTTTTCCATGACCACATGTAATTTGCACCCTCGGAGATCCGATAGGATGAGCCTTGTGCTCGTAATCAGTCCTGGGATGCTCTTTCGAGGTTTTGTGGTGAGCACATGTAATTTGTGCCCTGGGAGATCCGATAGGTTGAGCCTTGTGCTTGTAATTAGTCCTGGGATTCTCTTTTGAGGTTTTGTGGTGGGGTCACATGTAATAAGTCCTGGAGATCTCAACAGGATGAAAAAGGCCTCAGATGCTCTTTAAGGTTCTTTCTAGTCAAGAGAATCTTTTAAGGTTTTGTGACGCATGTAATAAGTCCTGAGATTTCCACAGTATGGCCAGTGATGATGAAGACCTACAGGTGGGGGGCCTACGAGTAGAGTTAGAGATTGATTGAGATAGTAGCTGCAGTGATGATGATGAGGACGATGCATTGATGACGATGATCTAGAGAAGAAGACTTGTCTAGCAAGACTGTGTCGAGAAATACCTTCCTAGTTAAGAGGCAGTGTTGATGTATATGTAACTTCAGAATGTATTTCATCTATGTATTTCATATATATTTATTGTACCCTTATTAGAGATGTGTTATTCCTCTATAAGGAAGTGTCGTCATGTGGATTGACAAGTGTCGCAAGTGTGTGTACTTGCTGATGGGTTATTAGACCACCATGTGTGGGGTCAGCCCTGAAATATATATTATATTGTGGATATACCTAGCTAGACAAGTCGGCCCCATAAGGTCACTGAGAAAACAGGTTAGTATAAATAGAGATCGGGAGATCTCTATTTAGATCATTCGGAAAGTCATATCTCTCTCACTCAGAAAGTGGCGCACTAGTGAGGAGGAAGATCATCTGCTTCTAGGAGACTATCTCAAGTGTATTTTGGTTGTACTTTTGTTGAGCCATTGCTCTCTCTATCTTTGAGGAAGTTGTGGGGTTTTTCACCTTAGGTTTTTCCCCACGGAAACTCTGTGTCTCTTGTCTCTCATGCTTTTGATTCTTGTGATGCTTGTCATGCTTATTGTGATTGTTATGCATTGATATACTGTATATGTTATTCTCTCAGTGAAGATCCTAGAGTATTGTGAATTAATGCTCAAAATTTAACATTTTTGTTGGCGGGAGGGGCTTCGGTGGTGGATCCATATTGGTTTCGACGGGTTTGAAGGTTGACATCAGTGGATGACATCATTAGCAAGTGATGGGTACCTAAGTCTAACATGGGTTGATCAGGAGTGGCATAAGTGATTTGCTGTTGTGGTGGCGCGTTTCCTTGAGGTGGAGCCAACGATTGAGTGTTCACTACGCCTTGGGTTGGTAAAGGTTTTTGTAATACCAAGGGTTGATTCTGAGGTGGTGGGGGGTTGGGTGGTGCCTAAGGAGCCACGTGCCCTTGGCAGTGGGCATCATCAGTCCAGAGTTGCTGAGTCCTCTCCAAATGCGGGAAAGCATGTGTGTAATGGCCATAGACCCCGCAAATATAACAAGGATGGTTTGTTTGTAAATTAGGATTTTTGGCTTGCTTGGGCAGCCTGTCAGGGTTTTGGTTGGCAGGTTTCACGTTATTATTATTTGGGGGAGTGGGAGGTTGGCCGCCATTATCTAGAGGGGGGTTGTTCCCATGGTTATGGCCTTTGCCATGGTTTTTATGGCCCTCTTGGCGTTGGTTATTTTGGTTCTGCTGTAGATTCTGTCTTTAAAGACAAAATTCATCGTTTCCTAAGTGGACTGCCCTGGATTGAGCACCACGTCCTCTCTATCCTGCTGGTATGGTAGGAGGGGACATTACACTCGGTGCCTCCGGGGTGAGCCCCCGCAGCACAGTTCGCTTAACATCACCAGTCATAGATGTAGAGCTTCATCAATCGACTCCACTCATCGACGATGCTGAGATCCATCCCCCGACACTGACGCCCCCTATTTTACCTCTAATTCTAAGGCAGAGTCCGAGAACCCTACTTACACTGCACCAACCAGCCCCATGGCTGGCATGACTTCCAACCCTTTCTTTGTAGGGACCATTGGTGGAGCATCCACCACCACCCTAGCTACCACACCCACTTTGGGTATGCCCTCGATGGGGCCCACATCCACCATTCCGATCACTGTACCTATTCCAGTGGCTAGCATACCCATCCCAACTCCACCAATGACTCACACCACCCTTGGCAGTGCAGGACCGTCCCATACTACCTTTGTTCCTCCACCTGGGGGCAACATCCCCAACCCAAACCCAGCCCCTCCACTTGGGGGCATTGGCCCCAACGTGGTCACAACCACTAGTATGTCGCATCCTTCTACTAGTTTTCCATTCATGGCTAGTCTCAACCTTCCTGACCTAGCTATACTGACTAACAATCCCATCAGACATGACCCTGCATGGCCTCACATGCCCACCAAGCTCCCCTCAGACATCCCTAAGTTTGAGGGCAAGGCAAGTGAAGACCCCCAGAACCATATTATGTCCTTCCATCTATGGTGTTCCTCCAACTCCATCGTGGATGACTCTGTCCACCTCCATCTGTTACAACACACCCTCACTGGCTCTGCACCTAAGTGGTACATCGAGTAGCCTCATGGGACCCATGCCACCTTCACCTCCCTCGCCTCGACCTTCCTATAGTTCTTTCAGTTACCTTTCCACTATGACGCATGAGTTGAGATCCTACTGTCTTGCAGACAGAACACGACCACCCACATCACGGACCACATTCATTAGTGGCGTCGATGCCGCAGGCTCTGCAAAATCAAGTTAGACGACCTTATCTTCTTAGATTGGTTTCTAAAATCTCTCCTTCTTGTCATTGCCAAGGATGTGGCATCCGAGCAGCCCCAGTCCGAAGAAGAGTCCATCCTCAAAGCCTAGCAATTTGACCTTATTTACGCATAGTCTGGTTATCTATATTTCATCATACCTGATGCCCCCTGCGGTGATTCCGCTCGACACGATGTGCCGGGGCATCCCATGCTGCCAATGGCATAATTGGCTGTATAGCCTCACATAACCAACCCTTTTCCATAGCTCATCCTAGTCCTAGCCCCGACTTTTCATGGGCTACATCCCAGTCTAGAGCAACCAATTCGTATGCTCCCATGGCACATCATCATCATTCCCATGGACCCTCATGTCCACTTAGGAAACGCTGAATTTTCACCTTATCATCTCGAATGTACTTGACATACCTTAGCAGCTCCAAGAACTTGTTTGCATATTCTTCCATGGTCGATTGTCCCAATCTCAGCTCATGGAACTCTTTGATATTATCATCATAGTACCTATCAGAGAGGTACTTCTTCTTGAAGTATTTCTTGAACTGCTTCCACACGATCTTCCTTTCGTTGATCTTCTTCACTTGCCTGGTGTGTTCCCACCATATAGATGCTCTTCCATTCAAGTTGAAGATGGCTACCCTTGCCTTCATATTTCCCGAGTAATCTTGGACTTGGAAATATTTTCTCATCCCAAGAAGCCAAGCTTCAACTTCTTGCCCAGATTTTACCTCTCCGTCAAATGTAGGAGGTTTTGCCTTCTTAAATTCCCCATGTGAACTGTTCTTGTAGTGCTTCTTCCTCTTACTCATGCGAGATGAAGAGCTTGAACCCTCAATGGATTCTTCAGAGTCAGATGATTCATTAGAGGAGGTTTCTGGCATATATGTTCTGTCTGTAGAAACTCTTCTTGGGCTACTGGCCCTCTTACGGGAATTCCTTCTAGAACTACTCCCACCCCTTTCTGGATTTGATATTTGATGCCCAGAGTTTATTTGCCTTTGGATGTCTGTTAAACTCTGTAGCATGGCTGCATTCAGCTGATTTTGTTCTTCCTGAGCTTTAATCATCCTTTCATTATCTTCTCTGCAAATTTGCAATTCCACCCTTAGGCTTCTCATGGTGGCTGCAACATCTGGAGGGGTCTCTTGATTTCTTCTCCCATTAGATTCTGTTTCAGCATTCTCAACCTGTATGTTCTCCCCCATGGCATTTGTCTCAGGCTCATAGGGATCCTGTGCATCATCCATAATGTTGATTTTCTTGGCCCAACCAAGATCCAAAACTCTTTGACTATATTATCTAGAGTGTTACCCAACTGTAACTGTGACTCTCTGAAATGTGTTCATCAACACAATTGTTAGCTGCATTACATTCTCAGAATTCACAAATTACTTCATGCACGTGGGAAAACATTACGTTGACAATTTGTCAAATCACAAACAACGACATATGAGGGGGAAAAAGAAAAGGGGGTCAAGGGGGCTTTTTTTTTTTTTTTTAGGAATCACGCTGCATCGGGCGGTTCGCTAAATCCTGCCGCAACGGGAAGTTCGCTGAATACTGCCGCGATGGGCGGTTCACTGAATGCTCCCGTAACTGCGGGGTGGTTCACTGAATGCCTTCCGCAATTGCGGGGCCATTCGGCGAAGGCTTCCACAATTGCGGAGTCATTCGGCGAAGGCTCCCGCAATTGCGAAGCCATTCGGCGAAGGCTCCCGCTGTTTCGGGCGATTCTCGGCTCGCCTCCGTTGCGGGGCGGTTCGCAGGACGCTTCCAAAATTTCGGAGAGGTTCGTGGATGCCTTCCAAAATTGCGGAACGATTCAGCGAATTCTTCCGCAGTTGCAGAACGATTCGGCGAAGTCTTCCGAAGTTGCGGAACGATTCGGCGAAGTCTTCCGCAATTGCGGAACGATTCGCCGAAGTCTTCCACAACTTCGGAACGACTCGCCGAACTCTTCCGCGTTTCGCAACGATTCGCGGAATCCTTCCGCAATTTCGGAAGAGAATTCCTTCCGCAATTTCAGAAGAGAATTCCTTCCGAAAAATTTCCTTTTGACGCCGACACTTAGAAATTTTTTTTTTCTCTGCTGTTTCAGAGCAGTTGGCTGAATTCTTCCGCAATTTCGAAAGGATTCGCGGAACTCTTCCGCAACGGGAAGGTTCCCCGAACTCTTCCGCAATTGCGGGAAGGTTCATGGAACTCTTCCGCAATTGCGGGAAGGTTTGCGGAACCTTTCCGCAGTTTCGGGATGACTTCCCGAAACAGACTTAAAACCAAAAATTTCCAAAAACAGGCTAAAAACGAAAATTTCCAAAAACTCTAAGGAAAATTCAAAATCTTCCCTTCTTTCAGTGATGATTGGAGTTGTCCCATAGAGGTCCAATGCTACAACCAGCAGCTCTGATACCAAAATGTAATGTTCCCTCCTACCATACTAGCAGGATAGAGAGGACATGGTGCTCAATCCAGGAAATTAGCCCCATATCCATTCCAGAAAAACTTATTGACACAAGACATGTATATGTGCACCTGTTGATATCTAACATACATTCAAGCTATTCTGTGACAACCATTAAATAGAGACCTTTGCAGATTTATACAAGATCATATGGAAATGCATAAACTTTTAAAAACACAGCGGAAGTAAATTCATTTAACACATCCACATACATTCATAATATTCATCAAATGATACTTGCAAATTTAACACAAGAGAATACTTATCTCAATAAGGTAGTCCCAAGAAACTGGCTATGCAACTGCAACGTTCCACCCAACCATAGGCCAGTTGTGCTCATCCACCTTTTGATACAACTGCCACCCCCCGAGCTGGGCATGATTGCTACAAGGAACCAGGGAACAACAGACTCACACATCGCCAAGCATATCCCAGATGAGCCAAGCCAATCTGCAATTGGGTTTATCAGGCTGCTAGGAAATGGAAAGGAAGAATTGCTAAGCTAGTGAGCTCAACCACAGAGCTATGGGTACCCCTCCCAGATCTATTCAGCTTGGCACTCACAATTCCTACAAACCCAACACAAGGAAGTATTCTCTTCACTGCCACACAGTCCCTCAAGCCATACCTTCCTTTCTAGTGCTCCTAGGGTGTGCATAGAAAAGTAGCCATCCCTCTTGATCTTCTTGAGAGGTTACTCCCTACACTAGGTTTATCAAGCCAATTCTGTCCACTACCACTCCAGTTTCTTGCTCACAAGTTCAAAACAAAACAGGGATGCACCTAACATCAAACTACACTTGCTGAGCATGAAAAAACATTTCCAACAGTGGGATGCATGAAATGGGGTTTCCTGGACTTCAGAAAAACGTGGGTAGACTCAAAACGTATTGGCACTTGGAAATTCGACTGGGGGAGCAAAACCCATTCCAGAAAAATGCCCCAAGGGAAAAAATGACCTCTCCCTCAGTCCCAATTCACGTCCCTCCTTCCCCAGCTGCTGCACAATACCAAAAACGAATTCCTGGGCATGGAAAAATGCAGGGTTATGGTGAAAAACGTGAGGGAAAATTCCAATGAGCTCAGTCTGCGTGAGAGGAAGGACGTAATGGATGAATACTTGCCTTAGGAAGCATTTCGTGGGGTTTTTCTTGCCCAACAAGCAAAAACACGAATTTCCAGGTTGATGGCTTTCCCATGCATGAAATTGGCTGCCATACTTCTTCATTTCCAAGGCATTAACTGCCTTAACCAATTTCTTGGAAGAATTAAATGATTGGGTGCATGAGACAAAATGGGTAGTTGGTGGTTTATAGGTTTCCCCATTGACACATGGATTAATACCATTGGCTCAAGGGTTTGAATAATTTCCCTCCCTTTTCCTTGTAGAATCATGCCCCCATCTCTTTGTTGCATAGCATAGCCAGTTGTTGGTTTTTCATTAAGTTTCATATTTACATGATGTCTTAATTTACATTGTGCATATCTAGCACAAGAGCCGTAGGCATCTACTTTTAATTGCCGATACAAAATGCTAAGTCAATGGTGGGGCCTTGGCCTTGAGTTCCTCACCATGATCAAATTACAATATTTAAATCATTTACGATTTAATACAAAGGGGGTCAAAATGGGGACATTACACCGAGAATGTCTCGGGGACTCAATGGTGACATATGGTGTCAAGTATATGGGGGTTGTGTCGAGTGAAAAAATAGCTCAAAAACCCTAATGCAGCTGAGTGTGCAGAAGGAGAGCACAAAAAATATGGCACTCAAGCCAACAACCAGCTCAAAACATTCACTGTAACAGCTGTGCTACAATAAGTGGAGCATCAACAAAAATGGTAAGAATACCAACAAGCAGCAGGTTTCCTAAAAAATAAAAATAGTGGACTCGCTAGACCAAAGGAAGGCAAGGGATCATGCAAACACCTAGCTAAATAGTATTTTGACTCAACCAGACATATCCTCTGCAACGTGATGAAATCCAAGTTAGACAATATGGATAGTAGAGCCAAGTGGCTAAAGATATCCCCCTACCGGGAGGGATACCGGGTAGACAATCATAGAAGAAAGGCAACTAAGATACCCCATTCATGACATGCCCATAAAAGGTGAATCTGCAGTTTGGTTCTATTGTCGTTTTACCCCCATACAGGTGGTACACCGAGAACTACGAAAGGTATCCTTCAGTTACTGAATGGATTGTGGTATTCCACTCAGACCTCCAAAACCAGTCTGGCTACTTCAACCCTCCTAGGGTAGAGGCCCTCTCATAAACTGGTTGTGACCGTGCCAAAAAATACTAGGGGATTTTGGTTCCCTAATGGACAACAACTATGTCTCAAGTGTAAGCGACCGAGGGGTGTTATTCGGATGCCTGTCGCCTTGACCCTACCTAACTACAATATTATTATGTGTTCACCAAGTGGGGTTAGAATGTTGGTTGTGTTAAGTAGTATTTTAGGGCTCACTTGAATTAGATGACAGAGTTTGTGTGTGTGAGATAATAAACCCAAGTAAAAGTGCCACGGGGTGGGAAACTTTCTAACTAACAATAACAATGCAGAAATTAAACTTTGAAATGCAAAATTTTCTTTTTTCAATTAAAATGCTGAAACATAAAAAATTCTGTAAAGGGAACAAAAATAATACTGCAGAAAAAGGTTATAGGGAAGTATGGTTGCAAATAGGACAGGTGGTTGTGCAGGTGCAGAAAATATTGCAGCAAAGTTCTGGGTTCAAATAGGGAAAAAGTGCAAAAAGCAGATCGCGGGTCTGCAGCAAAACTGCATGGTCAGATCGCGGAAAACAGGTTGCCATTCATGGGCGGATCGCAGGAAAATGGCTGAAATTCGCAGGCGGATCACAGGAAAATGGCTGAAAGCCGTAGGTGGATCACAAGAAAATGGCTGAAAGCCTAAGGCAGATAGCAAGAAAATGGCTGAAAGCCGTGGGCAGATCGCAGGAAAATAGCTGGAAGACGTGGGTGGATCACAAGAAAGGGATGAACAGCCACGGTTGGACCGCAGATAATAGGCCGAGAGCCATGGTTAGATCGCAGGAAACAGACTGAAAACCGCCAGGAGATTGCAGGAAACAGTCTAAGTGCCACGGTCGGATCATAGGTAATAGTCTGAAAGACATGGTCGGATTGCAACTACGGGGACAAAAGATGCGGTTTACAGTAGCAAACTCGACTGCCGAAAGTGGCAGCCAAAAGGAAAAAACAAAAAATAATTGCAGATTTAAAAAAAAAAACTATAACCAGAAATTCAAAGGAACACTAGGGGAGTCACCAAAACTGTAGCTAGGGTTTTCACCCTAGCTTATGCGAATTAACACCTACTAAGGAGAAGGGACTCCTTAGTAGCAGTTCAGTAAAAACAATAAAAGCAATACAGTAAATGAAAACAGTAAATTTAAACTAGCATGTGCATAAACAAAAAAGACAAGATAATCAAATTTTTTAGTATTGATTATACCTCCAATGTGAGGTTGGTGAAGCTCTTGTAGCAGTCCAAGAGGGTTGCTTCCAAGATCCAGTGTTGTTTCTTCTCCTTCTTCCAAAGATGTTTTGGAAATGGGGCCAAATGGGATTCTCAAGTGGAAATTAGCTCCAAAGGGAGAGCTAGGGTTTCATGAGAATTTTTGGCAAAGTGAGGATAGGGATGATTGTGGATGTGAAATGGGGAGCCTCCATCACCTATTTATAGGTTTTTAGTGGTGGATCGCTGACCCATGGTTTAGGTCAGTTGTATAGGGTTTTTGCTTCCTTTTTTCCCTTTTTTCCCTCTTTTTGTATTTTTTATTCCCTTTTTAGAGGGTTTTTGCTATTTTTGGAGGAATTTAACTTATTTTGGGTAAAAAATGGAATTTTTGGCCTTTTGGAGGCTTTTTTAATGGTTTTTTAAGGTTTTGGAGGCAAATAAGGTAGGAAAAATGGACAAATGAGTCATGTAATGAGGGAGATGAGGTAGTGAGCACTTTTTGGCTGTTAACATAACCATTGTACTGATGCTTAATCAAGTAAACTCATGTGTCCAATGAAGCCATGTCAGAAACTGATTTACTGAAACTATTTTTTATCTTAACCGCAAAAATAAAGGAATCCCTATCATGGAGAAATGTACTTTTGTCTGAAAAGAAACTTTTGACATTTATACTGCTCATGGATTCCAAATAATCAGCAATAGGGCCATCAAAGTCACAAAGAAATACATCTCCTTGCTATTGTTCCAAGTGACTGAAATGCTGTTGTTGATTTCCTTCATTGATCTCAATGCTGAATGTGGATTGTTCTTCTTCTGTCAAAGGAAAATTGTTGATCTTCGATCCTTTCTCTCTGGACAGACCCGGGCTGGCGGTAATCTTTTAGACCAACAGAACCCTTAGCTCACTGGCCCTTTCGGCAACAGGTCGCAGAAGCAACCTGAAGTCTCACCCGAAGTGATTCTAATGGGAGGCAGAAGACTCAAGTGTCCTCAGCCAAGTTCCGAGGCATCCAGGGTGGTTAAACCCTCCTTAACCCCTTTCACAGAAGCTGTCTATCTCATTCCATTACTCCGGCTACGCCTCTGTCTTATCGCGGTACGCAGGGAATGCGATAAGTCTTTCCCTATGTGAAACCGTCTAGCGATACCCAAGATATCGTAGGTGCGATATCTTCCCCTTCTAGTTCCTGCGGCAAGCGAACTTTGACCGCTTCCTGGGTTAATAGGTGGTCTTAGCTATCCTTATCCTGGTACTGCAGTTAGCAACAACATTCAGCCTACAAGCCTAACCCTCGCTAATGAACTCGACCCTTGATATCTCGCAACACGTAACTAGGTAGAACATTACTTTGCGCAATGTCTAAATAAACCATTCATGCCTCATATTCAGTTCTTACTCGCACCTTAACCTCTGTTTAACAATTATCTAGTTCGCAAAGAGGTTAGCTATGATTATCGCAATTGTTATACATCATTCAGAAGTTAACTGACGACCATGTACATTACTTATAACAGATTGAAGCATTCATATATAGCACAAACACGTGAATGAGAACAATGGCTACACAATTACAATAGTGCTACTTAGATAAGCACATTGATACTCCCAGGGCAAAGACTACGCCCAGGGGAACTGCGGTTCTTGCTTACAACTCTGGGGAATAAACACAGCTCCGTTCCACTCTTTACAACAGGGGTCTTCTGGGAAACTCCACCTCAGTGGGAGCCCTTCTCTATAGACCTCTTTTCTCTTCTTGCCTTTACAGTGCACTCTCTTCCTCTCGCAATCCCTGCGGATTGCACTCTCTCAACAGGTCGGCCCTTGTCTTCTCAGGGATGTTCAGGCTTGCAACAACAAAAGACTTGACTAGCATCTACCTGATGTCTCTATCGCTATGTGGCCAACCCCTTATCCTATAAAAAGACTACTATATATAGATGGCCCGAAGGTCTCATCGCAGTTACAAAACTGTGGGCCTTATCCCAACAGTGACTCAACCCTAACCACTTACAGTCAACTGGCTGTACTTCCATGGCCGCCTTCTGTCTCGTCGCCGCTTCCTGCAGTCCTTAGTCTTTAATGCATCGGCCCGTCGCTTCTTCTTGGTTCAAGCAACGCTGACTGTGGTCCTTCTTCTTTAATGAGGGTAGCTGAACCCTCTCTTCATCTCCGACGCCTTTATTGCGGTGGTTGAGCTCTCCCTTTGGCCTCTTCTTTGTACCACATGCTTGACTTTTCTGTACCTATCGCCGTGATTCCCGCCGGAATTTGTGCTACGGCGATATCTTTGTCTTACTGCCAAAATTGGTACTTTCTCTCCAAAATTAGTTATCCTTCCCAAAATTAGCAGCTTCCTAAATGCTGCGGAAGTTCTCTCCAACAACTCCCCTAACACTTACTTGTGGCTCGTCCCCGAGCCACTTGCAACAACAACCTGATTCATCTGCCTAAGCTTATCCTTTGCTGCTCGTGAGATTGCTGCGAATTGTGCCTTAAGCGCTTTAATACTTTCATCCATGTGTGTTACTTCTTCCTGCGCTGCGCTGAGCAGCTCAGCGGTTACCAAGGAGTCCTCTGTGCCCTCAATGACTCCTTTACTTGAGGTGAAGCTTTTCACCTTTTGCTCCAGTTCATCAACCAGATGTGCGATTTTGCTTTCATGCGGGCTAACTTCGTTAGCCAGGTTGATCTGCTGTTCTCTGTATTTCTGCACCTGCTGCTGAATTTGTGTGATTTCTCCTTTCTTTCTTATCTTCGCAAGAGCACTCAAGCCCTTGTACTCTTCTTCAGCTCTCGATATCGCATCTTCACAGTGCTTAATGTGCTGATCGAGCTCGGCTTTCTGTGGGAGCTCCTCTAGCTCCAGCCATGTCTTTGATGCATCCTCCAGGATGGCCTCTGCTGCTTCCACCCGACAGTGCATCTGTGTCTGTACAACTCTGAAAGCTTGCACTCGTGCTTCTTGGATCTCCTCTGGAGTAGGTGGCTTATTTGCTTCTAGTGCAGCAATCCTTGCTTCGTATTCTTCCTCCATCTTTCTCTTCTCTTCATCTAGAGCCTTTGCTCTTTCCGCTATTTTTCTGATCTTTTGAGTTATTTCTAACTCAGGCCTGATATCGCACTGCGGAAGCTCTGCTGCGATATTCTTTAAAACAAGAGAGACATCCTGCTCTCGCTGAACATATTGCGTCAACTGGGCACTCTCTGCCTCATGCTGCGCAATGAGCTTCACATTGTCGTTAGATAGCAAAACATTTTGCTCATATGTGACTTGTTCTCTGTGCCTCAGCTCCGTGCCTATCTGCTGGAAAATTTCGTACAACTGATCCATAGGTACCTCTGGTAGGTTCACCTCAAGAGGATGAACCATCTGCACTTCCATAGGTACAGGGAACTTAATACTTCCCGGCGGTATACGAACAATGTTCGTGCGGTCCCTTGCAATGCTTTCTTCTCTGCTCTGCGAACTTTCTGCGACTGTAGTTGGAGCTGGCTGAATCTGCATGGAAGCAGTCTTCTCAGTGATTGCCTTCAACTCTCGCAATTTGTTGTCGAGGCTGATGCGCATACGATCCTGCGATGACTGAATCGCAGCGAATTTATCCCGCATCTTTTCCTGTATTCGGCTGGCGATGAGATCATACTCATCCTCTGTATATTTCCGCTGTGTACAGTCTCTTTCTTTAGAGAATCTAATGCGCATCAATCTCTTACAATCATACCATGATGCGATATGTTCCTTGTGTGTGTACCACCATCTTGCAGGTGTGGCTCGAACTGCAAGGTCAAAAACCTCCATCCTCTGCTCTTGAGGAATCTCTTGTTCAAACTGCTGCAAAAAATCATTGACGTCTGCTAGTCCATCAAAAGTTGGAATATACCTGTTTTCTGTCCCAATCCATCGCAGTGATTTAGTCATGAATGCGCATCTGCGGATAGAAACTTCGTGGAGTCTATTTTGCCAATTCTCTAAGCCAACATCTGAATCTGATGTGCATGAACTATCACATCTCCAGCTGATATGTCCATCAGCTGTAGGATCAATGTAATCTGTCTGATTAGAAGTCATTTGGTACAAATTTTCCATGTTATGCACCTCCTCTTCTGCTTTGATTGGCTCAATGTAGCGAGGACCCTGTAAAGGATCTAATGGTGCGATAACCCGGACTTGAGCATCTTCAAATGTCATCTGCCTTTTCTTTAAGTTGATAACAGCCTTGTTATCAAAAGCCCAATCAATACCTAATAGAGCTGGATAGGGTTTGGTGTCACCAATAATTTCTATGATCTCAAAATCGGCATATGTGTGAACTCCGTCGATGTCCACTGGGACATGCGATAGGCGACCCATCGGTGATATTCTCTGCTGATTAGCTAGTCTGAGATGGATAGGGGATCTGCTTAGTTTTGGACTTCCCATCTGTTCCCATGTCTGTTTAGTCAAGACATTTACTTCTGAACCTAAGTCTAGGATAACCTCATCCATTTCAAATAGTCCGATCTGCGCTGTGAGCCTCATCTCTCTTCCTGTCCTTGTATGGCCCATTATATGGTGAATGGTGCGCTGTGTATTGCTCACAGAAGGGCTCTGTTGACATTGGTCAATAACTTTCTGAAGTTCCTCTACAGCTTTCCCATTTCTTAGAAGTTTCAAACAACTCTGCAAGAAGGACTGTACACTCCCGGTCAATTCCTCTTCGTCACATCTTCCAGATGTGCTAGCCTGTGGTATCTGCGTAGTACTAACATCCTGCGGTGGTTTCCGTGGTATACCCTGAGATGGTAATAATAGTGATCTGGGCGGTGTCTGTTCAGCAAAGGAAGTCTTAGTTTGTTGAAATGCCTCCTTATTCTTCTGTAGATCAAGTGGGATAGGTTTTCCTGGAGCTTTGCGCACCCACTGCGTTCCTGTCGTTTTTTCCACGTCCTGCGATATGTTGCTTGTGGAGAGACCACTGCGAGTTACAATATTGACCCGTGGTTCGGTTTCGTTCTGCTCAGCAGCGATAAACTGAATAGTCTGATTGGTTGCTGGCTTGGCGTCCTTGATCTTAGCTATCAGTATGGGACATTCCTCTATTGTGTGGTCATAAGATTTACAATACTTGCACGTTGTAGTAGGGTTCTGACAGTCCCTAGCGTAATGTCCTGTGCCTCCACAGTTATAACAGGTGATAGTTCCACGGCCACGGCCAGGTTCATAGCCTCCTCCGCGTCCTCGGCCTCTGAAATTTCCTCCACGGCCTCCCTGATTCGGATCAGTTTGTGCACGTACTGCTGGTCCGGATGCTTCTGACTGAACTCTGTAGAGGTCGTGCTTCCTTTCTATCATTAACTCATAAGCTCTACAATTGTTTTCGTCATGTCCCACAGATTTACAGAAGTTGCAATATAGGTTCTTTGGTGTCTGCACATATTTCTGAAGGAGAGGGCATTCCTGAGGACTGTGTCCTCTGGTTCTACAAATCTCGCACCATGGCCCCTGGTTCTGCATCAACGGGTTAGGAGCTCCACTGGCGATATAGTCAGCAAAGACAGGGCAGTTATCCTTACTGTGTCCCTGCGCTTTACACTTAGTACACCAAATTTCATGCGCAACCTCCTTTCCTTTCTTAATTTCATGCAGCTGTAAGGTGAGGTTAGCTAGCTGATTTTGCAGATTAGTGATACCGGTGCTAGTTTCTGCTAGAGGTGAAGCCTCTAGTTTCATTGCCATTTCTAATGCTTCATCTTGTGTATTTAATTTCTGTTGCATTAGCGGAAGTCTGATGTGTGGTAATATTGCTGCGATAAACCATTCTTTATGCTGTTGAGGCGCAAGCTCAAAGCTTACCTGATCAATGAGGGTCTTGAATCTCTGGTCAAAATCCCAAACCGTCTCCGTAGGCAATTGTTTAATATCTTTAAGTTCTGCTATGCATTGTGACTCGGATTTAGGTTTTTTAAACTCTTTAATCATAGCAGTTCTAACCTGTGCAAGCGTCCTGTTATGGCCAGTGGTATACTTCATATACCAAGTTAATGCTCTTTCTCTAAATGTGGTGGCCAGCTGGACAAGCTTGACATTATCATCTTGTATTTGCTTAATGGTCCATATGGCTTCGCATAAGAACCAGTGTTGCTCAGGGTCCTCCGACCCTGTACCTTTGAATGTTGGTAGCTTCATATCATCTCCCATTCTGTTTCTAGATGGTGGGTTCTGGTTTGCTGTATGACTACCACTCGACTGTGTAGATGTGGAGGGTGTAGCGGTAGTATTCGCTGTATAAGAGCTACTGGACGGGGTTCCTGCGGGATTATTCTGAGTTCCGACTGGCTTTTGAGGAGTCCTAGGGTTCTGACTCTGCTGTCTCGGGTGATCTGAGCTGTCTTCTTCAGAAGAAGATGAATCGTTGACTCTATATCTTTTACCACTACGTGTATGTCCAAGATACTCGTAATCACTTTCAGAGTCTACTGACATTACAATATCATGCTACTATTCATCTGAGAGTATATCCAGTACTCCTTTTTCATATAGTAATTGCTTAATGGACAGACTTAGAGAATTTAGGTACTTACCGCGATAACCCTTGAAGAAGTACCGTTCTGCTGCGCTGAAACTCTTTCTCTGATCAACCGCGAACTCTGTGATGAAGCCTTCCAGCAGACTCGTAAGCCAGAAGTCTACTGCGCGTGAGATGGGGTTATCGACACCTTTCAAGGTCTGAATCAGCTCTGCTGTCCAGACAACTTCTTGATTCTTCTTGACACCGCTGTTGTCAGCAAGCTTTGATAACCAACCATATAACTCAATAGCATAAGTTACGAAGAATATCTCGTGGAGATCTGTAAAAATGTGCTTCTGTAGCCAAGCCTCAGTGCTCAGTCTAGGATTCTTGTTTTCTTTTGCAGCAAACTCTCTTTCTTTTGACTCAACCCACTGGTTAAGTTCTTGCTTGGTAGGATGCCAACAGAACATCAGCTCAATGTGTTCAAACCGGCAACGGAACCATTTGTTGATCTTCGATCCTTTCTCTCTGGACAGACCCGGGCTGGCGGTAATCTTTTAGACCAACAGAACCCTTAGCTCACTGGCCCTTTCGGCAACAGGTCGCAGAAGCAACCTGAAGTCTCACCCGAAGTGATTCTAATGGGAGGCAGAAGACTCAAGTGTCCTCAGCCAAGTTCCGAGGCATCCAGGGTGGTTGAACCCTCCTTAACCCCTTTCACAGAAGCTGTCTATCTCATTCCATTACTCCGGCTACGCCTCTGTCTTATCGCGGTACGCAGGGAATGCGATAAGTCTTTCCCTATGTGAAACCGTCTAGCGATACCCAAGATATCGTAGGTGTGATATCTTCCCCTTCTAGTTCCTGCGGCAAGCGAACTTTGACCGCTTCCTGGGTTAATAGGTGGTCTTAGCTATCCTTATCCTGGTACTGCAGTTAGCAACAACATTCAGCCTACAAGCCTAACCCTCGCTAATGAACTCGACCCTTGATATCTCGCAACACGTAACTAGGTAGAACATTACTTTGCGCAATGTCTAAATAAACCATTCATGCCTCATATTCAGTTCTTACTCGCACCTTAACCTCTGTTTAACAATTATCTAGTTCGCAAAGAGGTTAGCTATGATTATCGCAATTGTTATACATCATTCAGAAGTTAACTGACGACCATGTACATTACTTATAACAGATTGAAGCATTCATATATAGCACAAACACGTGAATGAGAACAATGGCTACACAATTACAATAGTGCTACTTAGATAAGCACATTGATACTCCCAGGGCAAAGACTACGCCCAGGGGAACTGCGGTTCTTGCTTACAACTCTGGGGAATAAACACAGCTCCGTTCCACTCTTTACAACAGGGGTCTTCTGGGAAACTCCACCTCAGTGGGAGCCCTTCTCTATAGACCTCTTTTCTCTTCTTGCCTTTACAGTGCACTCTCTTCCTCTCGCAATCCCTGCGGATTGCACTCTCTCAACAGGTCGGCCCTTGTCTTCTCAGGGATGTTCAGGCTTGCAACAACAAAAGACTTGACTAGCATCTACCTGATGTCTCTATCGCTATGTGGCCAACCCCTTATCCTATAAAAAGACTACTATATATAGATGGCCCGAAGGTCTCATCGCAGTTACAAAACTGTGGGCCTTATCCCAACAGTGACTCAACCCTAACCACTTACAGTCAACTGGCTGTACTTCCATGGCCACCTTCTGTCTCGTCGCCGCTTCCTGCAGTCCTTAGTCTTTAATGCATCGGCCCGTCGCTTCTTCTTGGTTCAAGCAACGCTGACTGTGGTCCTTCTTCTTTAATGAGGGTAGCTGAACCCTCTCTTCATCTCCGGCGCCTTTATTGCGGTGGTTGAGCTCTCCCTTCGACCTCTTCTTTGTACCACATGCTTGACTTTTCTGTACCTATCGCCGTGATTCCCGCCGGAATTTGTGCTACGGCGATATCTTTGTCTTACCGCCAAAATTGGTACTTTCTCTCCAAAATTAGTTATCCTTCCCAAAATTAGCAGCTTCCTAAATGCTGCGGAAGTTCTCTCCAACAAAAATGCAAGCTCAAATGTTGATCCGATCCTTTCTGCTCCCCTTCACCATGTCTCTATAATATTATTTCATCATGATGATATGCTGGCTTATCATAGCTAACAATTTTTTCTCCAACAATAATATCTTTGCAGGATATATCAAAACTAAAAAGATATTTATTGGACTTATGAACAACAGATTCGTAACAAGCGTCAATCACAACATGCACATATTTTTGATCATCTCTCTGTTGAAAAGAAGAACTAGGTGAAAATTTAGTAGACACTAAGTCTTCACAAACCTTGAAAACTTCTTCTTCATGGTTACTACCACTTTCCTTAGTCTGCAAATCTAGAAGCTGAGGACTATCCTTAATATTTGTTGCAGGTCCGAAACTGTCACTTGCTGACCTGTCAATTCCTCTTGCTGATGTATACGTTTGTTCTTTGACCTCAAAACATTCAAAAGAAACATGTTGATCTTCATAAACATCTAAAGCAATATATACATTTGATATGATGTCATATTTTTTTATGTCATTACTATCATTCAATACCTCTTGATCTTCATGGTAAATGTCTCCTTCTGTAATAAAAGCTTGATCACTAATCTGATTTTTGTGGAAAGCAAAATCTTTATGATATGAATAAAACTCTTCACAACATCCTTCAAAAAGATGCTCAGCTGGAAAATACTCTTTACAAAAGGAATTAAAAGTTGCATGAAAACTAGCCAAAGAGTTGATACTAGCAATAGGAAGATACCTATACCAATTATGAGCAATGCCCTCTAATGAAAAATTGAAGAGCTGGATCTGAACATCCTCATGCGCAACTTGCAAACGATGCATGCAGTCATGAAAATCCAACAAATGTTTAGCTAGTATTTCCCAATCTTCCCCTCGGAATCCAGGAAGGCTATTTTCCCATTCATCTCTATTAGGCACTGGATTAGGGAAACCAACAATCTTTGAAAAGTCGCAGAAAGCATACCTCTTTGCTAAGATTTTGTTCATGTCATACCAATGGAGTCGCCAATAGATTT
Source organism: Larix kaempferi (assembly GCA_027924585.1). Classification (NCBI taxonomy): domain Eukaryota; kingdom Viridiplantae; phylum Streptophyta; class Pinopsida; order Pinales; family Pinaceae; genus Larix; species Larix kaempferi. The sequence goes on from BSBM01000167.1 coordinate 110,762, forward strand.
CTGAGCAATGGAGTCGCCACTGAATTCGTTGTTCATGGAGTTGCCAGATAGATGATTACAACCAAGAAAAATGTCCAGGATTTGTCTATCATCAAAGCTGGATCTATGTCGTGTCCCAAGGAAGCTGAGCTTCAATCTCCTCTCTCCGGAAACGGCGCCAAAATGTTATCTCTCCAGGAGTCCTTCTAGGCTATAAGTCAAAAGAGCCTTGTAACTTAACCTTTTTATCAATAATGGATACGTAGGTGGATCAAGATGAATAACTAAACTCGTTGGATGCATACTCAAGACAGTCTTAAATACATTCAAACGATACAAGTCCTTCGAGAGCTTATCAAATAGGTTGTAAATTGAAAGGATAAGAAGGTAATCAGATAAATAGAACATACATAAAAACATATGATGGGCCAACTAACCAGCAGTGAATGCTTATGAGATCCTTGCTTAATAGTCAAAATTAAGAAGACAGTTACCATAGGACATTAAATAGAGATAAAGAAATGACTTCAACTCATAAACATAGAATAGAGATAAAAGGAAGGTCTGACAATAACAATGAAAGAAGCTTGGAGACTGAATCTATTAAAAGAAAATGTCTTCACGATTTACAGCAGAATAGTGTCTTCAAAATCCAACCTTTTCTTGCTCTCAAGTTCTAGGCTTTATAGCCTTTTCAACATCTTTCCAGATCCTAAGAAGCTGGATCGAATTTACTAAAGATAAAAGATCAAAACCGTTTTCAATAAACTAGGGAAAAATCATTTTTTAATTTGGCCAAACTGCTGAAAAATGGGGCTCAGAGATGGATTCAGTTCTCTGAATCTGTGACACCTGTTTATAAACAAAAATAGTTTATTGTATATTGGTTTGCTTTGAGCAAAAACCTCTCTTAGTTTCTTGAGATTCATTTTCATTTGCCCAAGATTTGTATTTCAAAAACATGTGTCAAAGCGGCAAATTTTGGGATTCGCAAATTGGGGCTCAGAGACGGATTCAATTATCTGAATCTGTGACACCTGTGTATAAAATGAAAGATATTATTGTATATTGGTTTGTTTTGAGCAAAAACCTCTCTTACTTTCTTGAGGTTCTTTTTCATTTGCCTGAGATCTGTATTTCAAAAACATGTGTCAAACAGGCAAGTTCTGGGATCCAAAAATTGCGGCTCAAAGATGGATTCGGTTCTCTCAATCTAAAACACCTGTAGGAAAACAGAGAGAGGTTATTGTTCTATGACATGTTAGAAACAAAAAAATCCAAGCGATTTGCAAAATGATTCTCCAGACGCTCAGAATCATCATTTTAAAATGATGACTCTGCACAGTAAAAATGCCATTTTTGCAGCAAATATCCTTGCCTCCATCTTGATAGTCTTCATGTTTTTGATAGCTGCAGCAATATTTGACAAGATTAACAACCTTCAAGGTGATGAAAAGGCACTTAAACTCTTCTTTTGACAGTTGGACATCATCTTGACTAAAAATAGAAAGGCTCTTCAACCTTTATCTCCCTTGTAACAACCTCAAACTTAAAAGAAAGAGTGATCTCTATCCCTTTTAATTGTATCATTCATTTAGAATCTTCCTCAAATGATTTGGCAGCGAAAACATTTGATCTGAGAGAAAATATCATCATTCTGCTTGTCTCTGCGCTTTCGGTGGCTTGTGAGCCAAAATTATAACCTGTAGGCCACCTAAAGCTCTGCTTTCGGTGGCTAAGGGAAGCTTGTGAAAGCTTGTCTAAGCTACCGAAAGCTTTTTTTCAAAACAAAGTTCAACATTACAAAAATTCTTTTTTGACCAGCTTCCTGATCTTCAAGGCTACTCATTTGGGGCCTCTATAGCTTGAGCAAGATCTTCCAAACCTGTATGATTAATAGTTTTTTTCCTTTTGAAGCATCAAATACTTGGTGACCTTATGTTCTTTCTTGTTGTCTTCAATTAGCCTTTTGTTCCAACTTTAGTTTTGGCTTCATCAAATGATAAGGCAAAAGTCTCTGCAACACCTTGATGAAAACCTTAGAGCTTCTCATAATACCTGTAATATCCAACATCTTTGAACATTTGACACACCTCAGGGTGTAATTCCAAATAGGCTATGTCATTGAGCTCTTTTCTGAGTATTTCTCCTCCTCTCCCTATCTGCAATCAAACTCTTCTATGCTTTGGAAAATGAAGAGATAGTAGGCCACGTGACTGGTTTTAGGTGAGTGAAATTATTGCAAAAGATGTGGCTGAAATCAGATCCAGAAAAGGTGGCAGCAATATAGGGTTTGAAAGATTTAGTTAAATCATATCAAATCATAATTACTTCAAATCCTAATCACCAGGTTGCAATTTGATCGTTCCCCATCAATTTTGGAAGCTAACATGCCATCATTACACTTGTATTTTGGCGCTTGAAGACCTTAATTTGATGTGCTGATTGTTTAGCATGCTTTGTGATTTCAGTGGCTTAGAGCATCCCAAAATTGTGGTCTTAGCTGTCGAAAGAGAGTGCTTTTGGTGGCTTACAGAACTTTTAAAACATACTCCTTAGCCACCGAAACTTGTCTTTTGAGATTTTTTACAAATGAAGAGCTGACTCAAGAGTTCTTATAAACTATAAGTCCAAATCTCTTCTAAAAGACTCTTTAAAATTTATTAATGCTTCATCTAATGACTTTCCTATCACTTAATGAAAGTAAATTGAGAAAATTTATTTGAGAAGATAACAGGTTCCTCGCCTGACTCAATCCTTGAAAAATGGTCAGGTCCTAAATTCAATCTTCCTAGATTAACCACAATTTTGAAATCATACTCCTGAAAGAGTAATAACCATCTGTAGATTCTCCCCCCCAACACTGGCTTATTGACCAGATACTTCAAAAAGGAATGGTCAGTAAACATTGAGAAGTGTGCACCAAGCAAATAATGCTTGAATTTCTTCAGTGCGTACACGATATCTAGGCCTTCTCTTTCAGTGGTCCTATATTTCTTTTCAGCTGATGAGAGCTCCCTGCTTGAAAATTCAATGGGATGGTCAATGCCTCCCTCTCTTGGCTGAGCTAGCACTGCCCCAAGTGCAATGGATGAAGCATCAACATGTACGTGGAATTGCTTATCCCAATCTATAAAAACTAGGATTGATGCAGTTACCATCTTCTCCTTTAGGGTGTCGAATCCCTTCTCACAATCTGCGTTCCATATGAACTATGCTTCTTTCTTCAGCAGTTTCTCCATAGGCGCGATTATCAACGCATCACCTTTGATGAAGTTTCTATAATATCCAGTATGTCCCAAGGTGGTGCGAAGCTTTTTTACTGAATTTGGTGTTGCAAAATTCACAATCATTGCGATCTTCATAGGATCCACCATCAAGCCCTGTCTACAAACAATGTGTCACAACAGAATTCCATAGGGCACACAAAAGATGCATTTCTTTAAGTTCAATGAAATTTGATGTTGTCTAAACTTGGATAACATCATTCTTAGGTTCTCAAAATGGTTCTTCAGCAAACCAAAGATAGTCCAATCATCAAAATAAACCTCTAAGAACTTATGGATAAAGTCCTTAAATGCAGCTACCACAACTCTGGAAAATATGGCTAGTGCATTCTTCAACCCAAATGGAATCACTGTATATTGGTATGACCCCCATTCAGTAGCAAATGTTTTCTTATTCAAGTCTGTTGGATCAATCCTGATCTGATGGTATCCAGAGAATCCATCCGTAAATTAAAAGGCCTCATTTCCTCCCACATTATCCAATACTTCATCTGTAAAAGGAGTAGGAAATGGGTCATGCAGCGAAGCATCATTCAACTTCTTTAGATCTATGTAGATCCGGATTTCACCTTTAGTATTTTTATCTTGGATAACCATCGGGCGTATCCACTCTGACTCTTCAACTGGCTCGATGATCCCTTCATCAAGCATCTTATCAATTTCTTCCTTGACTCTTTCTTTCTATCTGGGGTTCATTCTATAATGCCTTTTCTTAACAAGCTTCGCACCTGGCTTGAGAGGTATTTTCATAACCCCCAAGTGTCCCAAGGTTCCTTTCATTTCTGCAAAATTCATTGGAAACAAATCCTGATACTCATGTAGAATGTCGGCGATCTGCGCGACCGTCGCATCATCCCAGTAATATCCAATGGATGCAAACTTCGTTTCTTCACTTGTGCCAATGTTCATTTTTCTTATCTTTACAGGTCCACTCATGTCTGGAATTTCTAGTGGAGGTCCCTCTACATCGCACGCTCCTTCAGACTTAGGCATATTGATGTTGCACAGATCGTCCTCGTCACTTTCTTGCTCATATTCTTTGTCTTCCGTGAGGTTATAGCATTCAAGGGCATGTTCTATCATTCTTGCCCATTTTGGTTGTAGGCAAACAGGTACTTTGGCATCTTCAAATATCTTTTCTTTAAGTGTTTCGAATGCCAAGTTTATACTACGGCATTCCTCTCTGAATATTCTTTCTTTGATAACTTGTAAAGCTTCATTTATGCTCAAGCTTTCATCTTCAAAGCTGAAGGTTCTCTAGAAGTTTGCAATCAACATTGGCCAATCTGTGGTTCGTCTACGAAGCTCCGTGTCTGTATACCAATCCTCTGGAATCTGGTCTAATTTATGCACAAATAGGTGAACCAATTTTGTGAGTGGCCTCTTTACCCATGCTTCTGAACAGACCTCTAGGTGATCTCTAGAACTTATCTGTCCATTATACTTTACCATGGCCATCGCAGGATTCTCCATGAATCTGATTTGCGTCATATGTCTAAATTGTTCCCGGGTGGTCAAAGTATGCTTATGCACAACCCACCATCTGGCAGGTGTCTCACGCAGTGCCATATCTGGTGCTGGTATGCGATGTTCAATTGAAAATTATACAGTATATTCTTGAATAAATGAGTAAACATTAGTCGAACTATCATAAGTGGGGATTGGAATTACCTCGGTTCCAATCCAGCGTAGTGACTTCGTGATCTACGTGTATCTTCTTGCAATTAATTCATGCATACAGCTTTGCCAATTTTTCAGTCCTGCGTCAGAGTCTGAGATGCAAGAACTGTCACATCACCAACTAAGTGTTCCATCCGCCATAGGATTAATGTAGTCATCTTGATTCGTAGTCATCTTGTAAATGCGATCAAGATCTTGTGCTTTAGATTCTTCCTGAATCGGTTCAGTGTATCTTTCTCCTTGTGAAGGGTACAATGGCGCTATGACCCTGATATGCTTCCCTTCAAAGATCATCTTCTTGGTCTTCAGTTTTATGATGGCGAGGTTATCCATTGCCCAGTCTATACTCAATAGTGCTGGATAATGTTGATGATCATCCACAATTTTGATAACCTCGAAGTCTACATGACTTCGCACTATATCAATATCAATAATAGCATTGGCTAGTCTCCCAAAAGATATGACTTTTTGCTGGTTTGCTAACCTCAACTGTATATGTGACCATAGCAACTTTGGTCTCCCCATCTATTGCCATGTCTACTTTGTTAATACATTTACCTCTGATCGTAGATCAAGGATGATCTCATCCATCTCATAATCTCCTATCTACGCAATGAGCCTAATTTCTCTTCCTGTTCTTTTATAGGTTTTGATGTGATGAACTGCGCTCTGGGTAGTATCTGTCTCACTGCATGGTTCATATTGGTTTAACAATTTTTGTAGTTCCACTACAACATCTATGCTCTTTAATAATTTCATGCATCTCCATAAGAACTACGCAACAAAGGTGTCTATCTTTGATCTGGTGCACGTTTTGTCATACGCAACTAGCATATCTTCCATATGCATTGTTTCACTTCGCAATGAGATTCTTGGTGACATAGGTGTTGGCTCTTTGAATATATACCTTGCTTCTTCAAAGGTTTCTTTAGTCTTTGATTGATCAAAAACATGTGTTTTTCTACTAGCTTTTCTGATCCAGATCATTTCAAGAGGGGTCTGCTTAGTTTCAAAGTCTCCAGAAGTCTAAGCTTGTGCTTTCCTATATCTTCCTATTGCAGCGCCACTTCACGTCACTGCCTTGATACTCGGATCAGTAACCCTTCTCTCTATTGTGATCAACTGAATGTTTGGATTAGGTACATCTTTCTTTCTCTTCTACATTTATGTTGCTAATACCGGGCAGTCCTCAATAACATGATCAAAATATTTACAGTAGCTATAGGTAGTACATGGATTGATACAATCTCTAGATAAGTGACCTGACTAGCCACAGTTATAACAGATCATCTGGCCTCTTCCTCTTCCTTGTCCTAGGCCAGTATTTCTTCCTCTTGCACGAAATCCTCCATGGCCTCTATATGCGCCTTGGTCATACTGTGCATTATCCTTGTTCTGGGGAGTTTCTTCTTGGACTCTGTATACTCCACCATGCATATGGTCTATATATTTCTTTCTTTCCATCATGAGATCATATGCACAACAGTTGGAATCATCATGTCCAACTGATTTACAGAAATTGCAATATAAATTATTAGGTGTTCTTACATATTTCTAAATTAAGTAATAGTCTTATGGCCAGTGTCTTCTAGTTCTACAGATCTCACATCATGGTGCTTGGTTCTGATTCAGTGGATTTGGTGCTCCCATGTTAAGGTATTCTTGAAACAAAGTACAATTGTCCTTTGTGTGTCCTTCTCCTCTGCATCCTGTACACCAGACTTCTTGTCTTTGTTATTTCCCCTTCTTCATGTCTTGCAACTGTAATGTCAGGGTAGCTAGCTGGGTCTGGATATGAGACATTCTAGTGCTAGTATCACCTATAGGTTAATCTTCTAGCTTCATTGCGATCTCCAAGGCTTCTTCCTACAAAGCCAATTTCTACTGCATCAACGATAGTCTGATATGGGGAAACAATGCAGCTATAAAGCACTCCTTGTGTTGTTGCGGTGCTATGACAAAACTGACCTGGTCTAGCAGTGTCTTAAACTTCTGGTCAAATTCCCAAACTGTCTCATTAGGGTTTTGCTTAATTTCCTTTAATTCTGTTATACATTGGGATTCTGACTTTTGTTTCTTAAACTCAGTCAATAGTGCATCCTTAATCTCCACTAAGGTTCTATTCTGTGCCTTAGAATACTTCATGAACCAGTTCAAGGCTCTATCTCTAAATGTGGTGATCAGCTGCGCTCACTTCACAACATCATCCTGAACTTGCTTTACACTCCATACAGCTTCACATAGAAACCAATGATGCTCAAGGTCCTATAGACCCGTTCCTTTGAATATCGGGAGTTTAATATCATCAATCATCCTTCTTCTTGGTGGTACAGGGTTCTGCGCAGTGTTCAGAGTGGTGTTAGGGATGGTACTACACGGAATGTTCTGAATCAAAATATTCTGAGTCGGAATAGTCTAAGTCAGGATTGGTCTCAGTCGGGATGGTCTGAGTACTCACTCCCATGGTGTTACTGGTATTGACGCTCCGAGGATTAGGAATATTAACAACTGGAGGGTTCTAAACTAGTGGGTTTTGTGCAATAGGAGGCACAGTGTTCACAACTAGTCAATTCTGCGGTGTTCGAGGCTAATAGGGGGCTGATGGAGGTGCAGTTTGGCTATCAGTATTAGGTTGTAAATCAATATCTACGTGGAGTCCATGTTCACTGTGTTAGGATATTCCTATACTCCATCCTAGTCCTACTAGCATTTTCATCCTTTGCATTTTTAGTCATGCACACACTTTTATTGTTTGCATGCATTATTTGGGGTTTGCATGCATCCCACTCATCAGTCCCAGCACCTAGCCCTTAGTTAGATATCCCCTGGAGCTTCTTTCCACTCAGTTTCATCTCTCCTAGAGCTTAGTGTGCCCTCCTTTGATCTACTGCATGAGAAAGACACCCTTCCTTATCTACCACTCCAGTTAGTTCAGTTATCTTCAGTTCTCTCTTTGATTTTAGGCTTGACTAACTCTCAACTGACTGTATCACTTCGATGGACCTCCAGTGAGACTTGACTGCCCATTTTGATTTCAGTTAGCTCCTCATGCACCCTCCACTAAGCCTCCTTGATTCAGTTAGTGTCTCCATGTGCTAGTTACAATCAGTTACACCTACCACACTCAATTAGACTTAGTTTGACTGACGGTTGACAGTTACTTGTGCATTGATGACTCCACTGATGATGAGATAGACTACTAGTTGTGCTCCGATGACACTCCAGTGATCTTTTGATCACTCCATGAAGGCTAATTCGAATTGATACCTTAGGCATTCAAATCCTCATGCATTCTACTATTTATTTGTCCATATTGTGATTAATTAGTTGGTGTGTGTGAAGTATTTCTGCTTCTATTCGAGTTCTACTGTATTATTATTCTGTTTCTCATTATACTACATTGACCACTCTTCTTCTATTTTCTTGCTTAATCAATTAATTTCTTGTGAGGTATACATCATCTCTTAGATCTGCTGTGAGGATTTTCACATGGTATCAGAGCATGTTGAGAGTATTGTTTATCTCCATTTCTGAGAGTTTTTTTGCAGGTTATTACCAAGATTTCGAGTGCAGCAGTAGCCATTGTAGATATTCTCTATTGTTTTTGCAGGTCTTCAAACAGTGTCCATGTATTCATTAGGAATTAATCCTCTTTCTCCATTCAACTATGATGAATGGAAACCACAAATGATAGCACATTTGAAGAGACATGGTCTCTTTGATTATTGTTTTGAAAGAGAGTTTGAATCCCATGATGAAGAGTATGACTGGTTAAATGAAGGTGAAAAAGCTTGTGCAGTCATGAGTTATGCTATGTCTCTATGCATGTTATATGACCTCCCTGATATTTCATCTTCAAAAGAGCTATGGGCTCACCTGGATGTAATATTTGGCAGACATAATGAAGCAATTGGTCCAAACCCTTTCGAGAACAAGCAAAGTGATGCATTCGCCCTCTTTGATGATCTCATTGATCATGAACCAGTATCAAACACATCTCATATTGAAGTTGTCCACAAAGAAGAAGAACTTGCAGATTCTACACTCATGCTCCAAATTTCTTATCTTTCTGTGCCAGCTCACACTCTAGATATTACAGAAGGTCCTAAATCCTCTCTTGCACCAAAGTTTGGTTGTTTGCATCATGATCACATGAATATTTCAGAGGTAAAATCAGCTATTGGAGGTAATGCATTTGATCTCCTCAAGCAATCACCTCTTATTTACTACTATATGATCATTATTCCATGCTTTCAGAAGGTTATTGAAGAATATACCATTGCCATTCGCTTGAGCTAATTCCTCATGCAAATCATGGTTTTGATCTCACCCCTGCTGGTTCAAAGGAGATCTCAAGAAACCATGACCATTCGCTTGGGATAATTTCTCATGCATTTACTGGTTTTGATCTCACCTCTTATGGTTCAAAGGAGTTCTCAAGAAACCATGATTCAAGTCTTGGATCTAATTTGGATTTTAAGCAAACATTACTTGGGATAATTTCTCATGCATATGATGGTTTTGATCTCACCCCTATTGGTTCAAAGGAGATCTCAAGAAACCATTTATCAATTCTTGGAGCTGATTTGGATTCCAAGAAATCATTGTTTGATGGTTCTTTTTGGCATAATCTCACCCATGATGGTTCGAAGGAGAAGACAAAAGACTATCTGCACATTCATAGTTTTGATCCTATCTCAACTAATTCGAATCACAGGTTCAAGGATCATTCTCATACTTTTGGATTTGTTCTCATCACATTAGATCTGAAGAGCAAGTACAAGCACATGCTTTTTGAGCATGATCCACTTCTTCCCAAGAAGATGATACCTCCAGACATATGACCAAGCATCACACTTGCTTGAGTTTGGAGCATTTATTTTTGTGTGTGCCTTACAGTCTATTTTGAGGGGGGCTATTTTTCCCATGAGGTTTTCCCCATTTCCTCAGTTTATTGACTGTTATTATTCATCGTATTGGGTGACCTTTGGTCTTAGTTACCAGGGCCCAGGATGGATAGGGGGGTGTTAGGATATTCCTATACTCCATCCTAGTCCTACTAGCATTTTCATCCTTTGCATTTTCAGTCATGCATGCACTTTTAGGGTTTGCATGAATTACTTAGGGTTTGCATGCATCCCAGTCATCAGTCCCAACAACTAGCCCTTAGTTAGCTAGCCCCCAGAGCTTCTTTCCACTCAGTTTCTACTCTCCTAGAGCTTAGTGTGCCCTCCTTTGATCTACTGCATGAGAAAGGCACCCTTCCTTACCTACCACTCAAGTTAGTTCAGTTATCTTCAGTTGTCTCCTTGATTTTAGGCTTGAGTGACTCTCAATTGACTGTATCACTCCTATGAACCTCCAGTGAGACTTAACTGCCCATTTTGACTTCAGTTAGCTCCTCATCCGCCCTCCACTGAGCCTCCTTCATTCAGTTAGTGTCTCCATGTGCCAGTTACAATTAGTTACACCTACCACACTCAATTAGACTTAGTTTGATTGACAGTTGATAGTTACTTGTGCATTGATGACTCCACTGATGATGAGATAGACTACTAGTTGTGCTCCGATGACAATCTAGTGATCTTTTGATCACTCCATGAAAGATAATTCGAATTGCTACCTTAGGCATTCAAATCCTCATGCATTGTACTATTTGTTTGTCCAGATTGTGATTAATTAATTGGTGTGTGTGAAGTATTTTTGCTTATATCCAGGTTCTACTGTATTATTATTCTATTTCTCATTATACTGCATTGACCACTCTTCTTCTATTTTCTTGGTTAATCAATTACTTTCTTGTGAGGTATACATCATCTCTTAGATCTGCTATGAGTATTTTCACACACTGGAAGTTTTCTTAGTAGTATACTTATATCTTTTTCCACTTCTAAGATTATGTGTCTCTTCATCATAATCATTATATATGCTATTGACCATTACAGATTCAAAATCTTCTAGGATTATTTACTGCATTCTTAAAACGCCTTTCTCAGCTAAAAGCATTTTAATGTATAAAATCAGATTGTGCAGGTACTTACCTCGGAAACCTTTGAAAAATTATGCTTCTGCTGCACTGTAGGACTTCATCATGTCCATAGTGAACTTTGTCACGAAGCCCTCTAGTATACCGTCAACCCAAAAAATGACTGCTCGTTAGAGTGGGCTATCTACTTCTTTAAGCCTTTGAATGAGCTCTGCAGTCCAGTCAGTTGGTAGTCCTTCTTGGAAAGAGTTCTTTCTCCCCACGAGTCTTGATAACCACTCATGCAACTCATTTCCAAATCTTGCCAAGAAAATCTCATGAACATCCTTCCATAGGTACTTATTTAACCAATCTACGTCGGAGAGATGCGGATGTTTATTCTCCTTTCTGGAAAAATATCTTTTTGTCTTATCGCACCAATCCCATATTTCTTTCTTGTCTGGATGCCAATTTTCAGTGCCAGTACTCATCACTAGTTCTAGCTCGGCAATGGAACCATTTGTTGGCTTACATAATTGTTCTTGAGGTTTTCTATAAAGACCCAAGTTCTGTGCGGTTCAAGGAACCAACAAAACCCCTTTTCATCGGCCCTTTAGGCAACAATATATGAACAGATTGAGGTCTCACCTGAGGTGAAGGAATGGGGGGGTTGCGGAATCAGGTTTCCACAACTAGGTGATGAGTGTTAAATAGATTGGTAAGAATAGCGCTATGAAACTCGCGTTGTAGACTTCTGACTACGTGAAGTTCCACTTCTTCATGATGAACACTTATGCTATCACGCATTCAATGACTACATGATGTGTGGAAATTATTCATGACATGACAACACAACTGATAACTACGCTTCCTATTCGGACTTAACCAAGTTCAATGAATATAGTTAGAGTTTCCTATCCATTCATCAATTTGCTTAGGTTATTTATCTTATGACTTATGCAATATGACAAAACACCATGTACTACGCACTTCCGGTGTTGCGCTTCAAGGGAATCGCACAATGCGAACTCCACTGATTCTAGTGTTTACTCAAACAACTTATGCATTCATTCTGACTTAGAAATACTTATGCATCTAACATTCATCCACATATGCGGTACTTAACATATTATTCTCATCTTCATTCTTTATGGTGAATACATATAAAAGTAAGGACATATAAACTGATAAACAAGATCTTAAGCATTCATTGTAAGGAAATACACAGATTCAATCACATAAACAATTACAAAACATAGAATTTAATGTGCTTCACCCCTAGGATGGGAGCTACGTCCACAGGAACTGTTGTTCTATTACCATGGGAATGGTACAACAGTTCTGGTCTGTGCACTCAGCTACAGACTCTCTTCTCTCTCTGTAGGTCTCTGCGCACGTAGCTGCAGATCCTTTAGAATATTCTCTAAACATAGATCAATGTTCAACAACAAAGACTAACAATTCATAAACAAAAGATTAACCCTTTCCCTTACAAAATGTGCCCTTTTATAGATCATGCCTATAGGTCATATCTTTACAAAGCATAGGAAAAAACCCTAAGGTTTCCCAAGACTATCGCGGTTTTCCCCTAACCAGATCGTTAGGCTTTGATAGTGACTCCATTGTCGTGGCTATCCTCTGCGCGTGGTCACGTCACTTTAAGCCTACCCCGTCGAACACATGTCGGCTGTTGCTTTCACCTTGCCATTCCTTCTCTAATGTCTTTGTGCTATCGGTTCATGTCGTGCTTCCTCCACTCGTGTGACCGGTCGCTTTCCTTTCACACCACTCCCTACCCACCTACTGGGGAATCCTAGAGTACTTTCGGAAAAACAAGTCATTTTCGTAGCTTGACCTTCCCTTCATTCTTTACTAGAAATAGGCACCTGCTGACACTTCGCGGTGCTAGCACTTTGCGGAACCGGATCTCAGCTGTGCGGTTTGTTCCCTGCCGGTACTGCGCTGCGCTCAAATTCACAGATTCCAAAACTCATATAAGTTGCGTTGCACCACCAAAATTGTTCTTCTAAAAAATTCCTTACCTAGGCCAAGCCCAACATGATCCCGTGTTTATACCCCAAGTTTTAGTCATGTTTGTACCAACAGATTACGGGCCCATGGTTTTGGGTAACTCGAGTGAGTAAAGTTTTGTAGCATTGTAAAGATCTCTAAGATCATGTAAGAGAGACAGAGAGAGAGTTAAGAGGAAGTTGCAGCGAATATGTTGCGGGTTGTATCCCTTCTTTTGTTGGATGGTATAGTAATAAGGACTGAAAATTTTTGTGTGTATGTGTTAGGAACCCATGTCTTTACTTTGTTAGTTTATTTTTATTGGACGCATATGCTTTGTAAGTCGTCCCGTAGTATTTGTTGATCCATAGTTTATATTAGCCCATAGTATTGACCCATAGTATTGGATGCATATGCTTTGTAAGTCGTCCCATAGTATTATATGTCCCATGGTTTTGACTCATAGTATTGGCGCCTAGACTTAGCCCATGGTTTGTATTGACACATAGTATTGACCTATGGTATTGGTGCCTAGACTTAGTATATAAGTGTGTGTTGAGGCCTATGAAGGCACAATGAAGTTAATTCTTTTGAGCTTGCTCAAAGGAGGTTGCCCCATCGAAGTGGCCCGTGATCAATATAAAAGTGATTCTGAGTTCTATTATTTCTGATATCTCGTGTATTTGCATTAATTAATTATTGCAGGTTTATCACATCTAGTATCAGAGCACTTTCTTGGGCTCATTGGGTGGAATTTCTGCCAATTTTTTTTTCGCATCTGTTGCAGCTTCGGATTTGGGAATAATCCCTATCCACTTAACTGTGGGAAGTACTTGGGCATATGTGCTAAAACTCATTGTGAGGAGTACCATAGGAACCCCAAAGTAGCTAGCCCATTGAGAGGACCTGCCAGCGAAAAGGGAAACGACCTCTACCTGATTGACTAGTTCACACCCGTGAGGTAAACCAAGAGTTGTCGTTTGTGGCAAAGCAGTTATCAGTTTTACCTCAGCCATGGATTGAAGGGTACTGCCCCAATACGCAAGCTGTCAAACAGCATTGGTGGTCGAGTGAAACACCTGAACTGTTAGGAATCCGTACATACCTGGGGTCCATATCTATTTTCAATTGAACTGTTGCCGATCACTTCTGCTCCAGATCCATCCATTTCAGATCTATTCTAAAAGTCGTTCCAGATCCAGTCTCTATTTCAGATCTAGCAGTTTTCGATCCCTTCTGTGCCGTTGCAGATCCATCTGTTGCGGATCCCTTCCGCGCCACTGTTGCCGATCCATTTCTTAAAAAAAAAAAACTATTTTTCGGCCATATCTCCCTTGTTTCAACTTTGTTTTCCCTGAAACTTCACTGACATCCCTGCAATCCCATTCTGCATATTTCATTCCTGAAGACCCTATCCCAAATTCCACTTCCTAAGACCAGAAATCCCACATTTGTCTATTTTTAGGGTTTGCCATAACTTCTTCAATTTTCACCCGATTGCCTTCAAATTTTACCATAGAGTTCCTGCTTCTGAAATCCCCATTTTTTGCTTCCCTGTCCCTCAGAAAGTGTCGAAAACCTAGTCAAACCCCAATTACCCCTTCGAGTTTTTCCCAAATCCAAATTTCCCCTTACTAAATAAGATTGTGTTTGTGTTTTTCTATCCATTCCCCCCCCACACAAAATAAAAAAAATTACTGGTTATGGTTGTCACTCGCACAGTAGCAAACACCATAGAGGAAGCACTTGAAGCCATCCAAACCAAACTCCAAGATCTGGATGAAAAATTTCTCAGCCTCCATCTTCAGCATTCAACCATGAACAATAATCGACAGCCTGAATCTTTGCAGCCACCGGGTTCTCTTATTCCAGCAATTTTCGTGGGTCGAAGCTTGATTTTCCTCGCTTCAATGGTACTGATCCAACTGGATGGATATACCGAGTAGAACAATATTTCAGTATGCATAATACTTTTGATGTCCAGAAAGTTCCACTTGAATCCTTTCATTTGGAACATGAAGCCCTTCAATGGTACCGTTGGTACATCAAAGCTCATCCCGAGCCAAACTGGACATATTTTTGCCAACTCCTTTTGCCACGATTTGGTCCTAGTGCTTTTGATGACTTCACAGGAGCACTCACTAAACTTCACCAAACTAGCATAGTGAGAGAGTATCAAATGGAATTTGAGAAACTAGCTAATCACATAAAAGGATTATCTGATGAATTCTACAGGAGTTGTTTTATCAGTGGTCTCAAGGATGAAATCCGCTCAGAGGTCAAAATGTTTTGTCCCAACACAATGATGGAAGTCCTAGGGTTGGCTAAGCTGGCCGAGGACAAGATCGCAGCTCAACAACGCTCCAAACACACCTTTGTTCCCTTCAGAAATATGGGTTCCCAATGACCTCCCATCACGCCTGCTCCTCAACCAACTCTTATCAAGCAATTGTCTGAAACAGAGATGCAGGCACGCCGAGAAAAAGGGATTTGTTATAATTGTGATGAGAAATTCAGTCGGGGACATAGACGTGTTCAACAAAAGCTCTATCTCTTGGATGTGGATTCTCTGCCTACCTCAGAACTTGATGAAGAAGCTCCAGATACAGTAGATGATCAGGTCGACATTCAACACCCGCCTGTTGACACCCCATCTCAGGACGACCCACCCGAGATCTCTCTCCATGCTGTAACCAGCGTCACCACCCCACAAAAAATGTGAGTCAGGGGATACTTCAAGAAGCTCCCTCTTACCATACTCATTGATTCTGGTAGCATTCATAACTTCATTGATCCTCTTATTGCCAAACAGGCTGATTGTTTTGTCCATCCTTGCTCCAACTTTGAAGTCATGGTTGCCAATGGGGGCACCTTACCTTGCAAGGGGAAGTGTCACAATGTGCATATCTCTATGGAAGATTATAACCTGCACTCTCACATGTTTGCCTTATCCTTAGGAGGATGTGATGTGGTTCTGGGTGTTCAATGGTTATGCACACTTGGCCCCATCTTATGGGATTTTGCTGAACTTTGGATGCGATTTTCAGTCAATGGGACACAACACAAATTTATGGGTTTACAGCTAGGGTCTCTCTACATCATCAGTTCACATCGCCTAGAAAGAATACTTAAGAAGAATTCACATGGTGTCATCGCTTAGCTCCATTCCATTCAGATGCACCCATCAACAGTCTCCACTACTTCCTTGGATAGATATGCAGGTGTCTTTGCTGAACCAATGAGCTTGTTGCCTTCAAGAGACCTTTCCAGTAAGAATTTAGCCGCATCTACCTCTCAGTAGGAAATGATGACTATTTTGCATACAGTACAGAAGTGGCAGCCATCCCTATTGGGGAATTATTTCTGCATCAAGATTGATCTCCAGAGTCTGGAAACTTTCCTGGAACAACAGGTCTCCTCCCCACCACACCTGAAATGGGTTATCCAACTCATGGGTTATGACTATGTGACCACTTACCAGAAGGGTAAGGACAATATGGTGGAAGATGCTCCTCCTCGCACATTTGATGACCCAGTTTCTCTTACAGCTATTTCTCTGCTTGTTCCAAATTGGTTGCAATCTGTTCAATGGGGCTATATCTTCTATGAACTCCATGCTTCTTCATCAGTAGGGCACTTTGGGTTCCTCAAAACGTATGAACAGGAACAATGTAACTTCTTTTGGCAGGGTCTCAAAAGGACAATTCAACGGATGGAGGTTGACTGTGATACTTTCCAGGTCAATAAGGGTGAAACGACCCTCCTTTCAGGACTCCTCGAACCCTTGCCCGTCCCTCCACAGATTTGGACAACTATTTTTATGGATTTCCTAGAAGCGCTCCAGTGGTATAGTACCACATCTCAAAGGACATCATATGAAGGAGTCTCTGGACAGGCACCACCATTTCTTCTTCCATACACCTTCAGCAGCTCCCTAGTTCAGGTAATTGACTCAATTCTTTGAAACCGTGATCAACTTCTCATTCTGCAGGACAATTTTCACATGGCAAGAATTCGACTGAAACAACAAGCTGATCAACACCATTCTGAGTGCACTTTTCACGTCGCTGATATGGTTCTTCTTCATCTATAGCCTTCCATGCAATCCTCCCTAAAACTCCAAAGGTGCTAGTGCTCGAAATGCAACCCAAGGATGCTACAAGGGACCCACTCCTTCAGATTCTGCATCAATTTCCACATCTAAGGCTTTGAGGACAAAGCTTTTTCTAAGGGAGAGGGGATGTTAGGAACCCATGTCTTTACTTTGTTAGTATATTGTTGTTGGACGCATATGCTTTGTAAGTCATCCCGTAGTATTTGTTGATCCATAGTTTATATTAGCCCATAGTATTGACCCATAGTATTGGACGCATATGCTTTGTAAGTCGTCCCATAGTGTTATATGTCCCATCGTTTTGACTCATAGTATTGGCGCCTAGACTTAGCCCATGGTTTGTATTAACACATAGTATTGACCCATGGTATTGGTGCCTAGACTTAGTATATAAGTGTATGTTGAGGCCTATAAAGGCACCATGAAGTTAATTGTATTGAGCTTGCTCAAAATAGGTTTCCCCCTTGAAGTGGCTCGTGATGAATATAAAAGTGATTCTGAGTTCTATTATTTCTGATATCTTATGTATTTGCATTAATTAATTATTGCAGGTTCATCATAGGATGTATCCCATTTTGGGTGAATCACATTATATTGGTGTCTCTCTTGTAATGTGTTTGTGTAATTTATATTTGCATCTTGTGTTGGAACATTTAAAAAACCATTAAATACTTGGGATATATTTTACTAGTCACCTAGATTAATTTCCTAAGTTTTGACTAGCTAAATATGGCCAATTTTGTCTTTTAGTGGACCACTTGCTATCTGTTAGGAACCCATGTCTTTACTTTGTTAGTATATTGTTGTTGGACGCATATGCTTTGTAATTCCTCCCGTAGTATTTGTTGATCCATAGTTTATATTAGCCCATAGTATTGACCCATAGTATTGGACGCATATGCTTTGTAAGTCGTCCCATAGTATTATATGTCCCATGGTTTTGAATGATAGTATTGGCGCCTAGACTTAGCCCATGGTTTGTATTGACACATAGTATTGACCCATGGTATTGGCACCTAGACTTAGTATATAAGTGTGTGTTGAGGCCTATGAAGGCACCGTGAAATTAATTGTATTGAGCTTGCTCAAAGGAGGTTGTCCCCTCGAAGTGGCTCGTGATCAATATAAAAGTGATTCTGTTCTATTATTTCTGATATCTCGTGTATTTGCATTAATTAATTATTGTGGGTTCATCACATCTGGTATCAGAGCACTTTCTTGGGCTCGTTGGGTGGAATTTCTGCCAATTTTTTTTTCGCATCTGTTGCAGCTTTAGATTTGGGAATAATCCCTATCCGCTTAACTGTGGGAAGTACTTGGGCATAAGCCCTAAAACTCATTGTGAGGAGTAACACAGGAACCTCAAAGTAGCTGGCCCATTGAGAGGACCTGCCAGCGAAAAGGGCAACGGCCCCTACCTAATTGACTAGTTCCCACCCGTGAGGTAAACCAAGAGCTGTCGTTTGTGGAAAAGCGGTTATCAGTTTTACCTGAGCCGTGGAGTGAGGGGTACTACCCCAATACGCAAGCCGTTAGACAGCATTGGTGGCCGAGTGAAACTCCTGAACTGTTAGAAAGCCGTACATACCTGGGGTCCATATCTATTTTCAGTTGAACTGTTGTCGATCACTTCCGCTCCAGATCCAGCCATTTCAGATCTATTCTGAAAGTCGTTCCAGATCCAGTCGCCATTTCAGATCCAACCATTTTCGATCCCTTCCGTGCCATTGCAGATCCATCTGTTGTGGATCCCTTCCGCGCCGCTATTGCCGATCCATTTCTGGAAAAAAAAAAAAAAAAACCGACGCTAATTCAGTTGTCGGTTAGCGTTTGATAAAATTCAGTTTTTTCTCCATATCTCCCTCGGGGAACCCCTGTCATCCCATTCTGCATCGCAGATCCATCTGTTGTGGACCCCTTCCGCGCCGTTGTTGCCGCTAATTCAGTTGTCAGTTAGCATTTGATAAAATTCCGTTTTTTCTCCATATCTCCCTCAGGGAACCCCTGCCATCCCATTCTGCATCTTTCATTCCTGAGGACCCTATCCCCAATTCCCCTTCCCAAAGCCTGAAATCTCACATTTGTCTATTTTTAGGGTTTGCCATAACTTCCTCAGATTTCACCCAATCACCTTCAAATTTTAACACAGAGTTCCTTTCTGAATTCTACTTCTTTGTCCCTCTATGCCAAATTTTCTCATTCTATTACCCCGCTTTTGAAATCCCCCTTTTTGCTTTCTTGTCCTTTCGACAGTGTCCAAAATCTAGTCAAACCCCAATTACCCATCAAATTGTTTCCCCAATCCAAATTTTCCTTTACTAAATCAGCTTCTATTTGTGTTTTTCTACCCACTCCACCAAAAAAAAAAAAAAAAAAACCTGGTTATGGTTGTCACCCGTGCAGGAGCACACACCATGGAGGAAGCACTTGCAGCCATCCAAACGAATCTCCAAGATCTGAATGAAAAATTTCTCAGCCTCCATATTTAGCATTCAGCCATGAACAATACTAGATAGCCAGAATCTTTTGCAGCCACTGGGTTCTCTTCTTCCAGCAATTTTCATGGGCCGAAGCTTGATTTTCCTCGCTTCAATGGTACTAATTCGACTGGATGGATATATCGAGTAGAACAATATTTCAGTCTGCATAATACTTCTGATGCCCAGAAAGTTCCACTTGCATCCTTTCATCTGGAACAAGAAGCCCTTCAATGGTACCGTTGGTATATCAAAGCTCATCCCGAGTCAAACTGGACATATTTTTGCCAACTCATTTTGCCACGATTTGGTCCTAGTGCTTTTGATGATTTCACAGGAGCACTCACTAAACTTCACCAAATTGGCACAGTGAGAGAGTATCAGATAGAATTTGAGAAATTAGTCAATCACACAGAAGGATTGTCTGATGAATTCTACAGGAGTTGTTTTATCAGTGGTCTCAAGGATGAAATCTGCTTAGAGGTCAAAATGTTTTGTCCCAACACAATGATGGAAGTCCTAGGGTTGGCTAAGCTGGCTGAGGACAAGATCGCATCTAAGCAATGCTCCAAACCCACCTTTGTTCCCTTCAGAAATATGGGTTCCCAACGACCTGCCGTCACGCCTGCTCTTCAACCAACTCCTATCAAGCATTTGTTTGAAATAGAAATGCAGGCACGCCGAGAAAAAGGGATTTGCTATAATTGTGATAAGAAATTCTCTCGGGGACATAGATGTGTTCAACAAAATCTCTATCTCTTGGATGTGGATTCTCCGCCTGCCTTAGAACTTGGTGAAGATGCTACAGATACAGTAGATGATCAGGTCGACATTCAACACCCACCTGTTGACACTCCATCTCAGGACGACCCACCCGAGATCTCTCTCCATGCTGTAACTGGCGTCACCACCCCACAAACAATGCGGGTCAGTGGATACTTCAAGAAGCTCCCTCTTACCATACTCATTGATTCTGACAGCACTCATAACTTCATTGACCCTCGGATTGCCAAACAGGTTGATTGTTTTGTCCATCCTTGCTCCAACTTTGAAGTCATGGTTGCCAATGGGGGCACCTTACCTTGCAAGGGGAAGTGTCACAATGTGCGTATGTCTATGGAAGATTATAACCTATGCTCTGACATGTTTTCCTTGTCCTTAGGCGGATGTGATGTGGTTTTGGGCATTCAATGGTTACGCACACTTGGCCCCATCTTATGGGATTTTGCTGAACGTTGGATGCAGTTTTCAGCCTATGGGACACAACACAAAATTATGGGCTTACAACCAAGGCCTCTCTGCATCATCAGTTCACATCACCTAGAAAAGATCCTTAAGAAGAATTCACATGGTGTCATTGCTCATCTCCATTCCCTTCAGATGCACCCACCAATGGTCTCCACTACTTCCTTGGATAGATATGCAAGTGTCTTTGTTGCACCCATGGGCTTGCTGCCTTCACGAGACCTTTCCGATAAGCATTTAGCCGCATCTACATATCAGCAGGACATGATGGCTCTTTTGCATATAGTACAAAAGTGGAAACCATCCCTATTGGGGAATTATTTCTGCATCAAGACTGATCTCCAGAGTCTCGAAACCTTCCTGGAAAAATGGGTCTCCTCCCCAGCACACCTGAAATGGGTTATCCAACTCATGGGTTATGACTATGCGACCACTTACAAGAAGGGTAAGGACAATATGGTGGAAGATGATCCTCCTCGCACATTTGATGACCCAGTTTCTCTTACAGCTATTTCTCTGCTTGTTCCAAATTGGTTGCAATCTGTTCAATGGGGCTATCTCTTCTATGAACTTCATGCTTCTTCATCAGTAGGGCACTCTGGGTTCCTCAAAATGTATGACCAGGAACAATGTAACTTCTTTTGGCAGGGACTCAAAATGACAATTCAATGGATGGTGGTTAACTGTGATACTTTCTAGGTCAAAAAGGGTGAAACGACCCTCCTTTCAGGACTGCTCGAACCCTTACCCATCCCTCCACAGATTTGGACAACTATTTCTATGGATTTCCTAGAAGCACTCCAGTGGTATAGTACCACATCTCAAAGGACACCATATGAAGCAGTCTTTGTACATGCACCACCAGTTCTTCTTCCATACACCTTCAGCAGCTCCCTAGTTCAGGAAATTGACTCAATTCTTCGAAACCGTGATCAGCTTCTTCTCATTCTGCAGGACAATTTTCACATGGCAAGAATTCAACTGAAACAACAAGCCGATCAGCACCGTTCTGAGCGCACTTTTCACATCGCTGATATGGTTCTTCTTCGTCTACAACCTTCCATGCAATCCTCCCTAAAACTCCAAAGGCGCTAGTGGTTCGGAATGTAACTCGAGGATGCTATAAGGGACCCACTCCTTCAGATTCTGCATCAATTTCCACATCTAAAGCTTTGAGGACAAAGCTTTTTCTAAGGGAGAGGGGATGTTATGAACCCATGTCTTTACTTTGTTAGTATATTATTGTTGGATGCATATGCTTTGTAAGTCGTCCCGTAGTATTTTTTGATCCATAGTTTATATTAGCCCATAGTATTGACCCATAGTATTGGATGCATATGCTTTGTAAGTCGTCCCATAGTATTATATGTCCTATGGTTTTGACTCATAGTATTGGCGCCTAGACTTAGCCGATGGTTTGTATTGACACATAGTATTGACCCATGGTATTGGCGCCTAGACTTAGTATATAAGTGTGTGTTGAGGCCTAAGAAGGCACAGTGAAGTTAATTGTATTGAGCTTGCTCAAAGGAGGTTGCCCCCTCAAAGTGGCCTGTGATCAAAGTAAAAGTGATTCTGTTCTATTATTTCTGATATCTCGTGTATTTGCATTAATTAATTATTGCAGGTTCATCACACTATCCTAATTCACAAAAAATGAATTTGGACAAATTCTGGATAAGATTTCTTTGGATTCTGTCTAATTTTATTCTATTTATGAATTAGAAAGACACTTTCCTAATTTAGATAGCTTTATCTTGTTTTTTCTACTTTCTAGTGGATAAGGAAAATCTAGTTGACTTGGAAACTCTTACCACTTGACCAATTCAACATCCACATCATTTTTTATCCATATTAACACTCCATTTACCTCACTCATGAGCTGCTATACCATACTTTCCAAATTCGTGAGCCTCTATCACAGTTTTGGAAACTACTTTTACCACCTAGGGGGTTTTTATGTTTTTAGTAAGCCTTTCTTTTTGTGCTTTACAACTTTCCTTTAAGGAATTCTATTTTCTCTCTTGAGATGTATTATATATTGTATTCACATTGAGGAATAATACATGAGATTATATTTCCATCAATTGAGTTTATTCTCTTATGTTCTGTCTCAATATTCTTCTTCTTATTCTTACATATATTTGAATAATTCTTGTGAGGACTTCTTTGATTCAATATTCTCGGCTATTAGAATTCTTTGATGGTATTCAAACTATATAGAATTATCACATCGTATCATATCCTTTGGAGTTATTAATTAAATTAGTCTTCCAGTATAATTTTTAGAGAGTTGTTTTGCAGATACTGAAGATCAAATGGCAAAAATTTATTGTTGAAGAATTTAGATTTTTCCATCTCTCATCATTGTTCTCTCATATGTCTTCTTATTCAAATCATCATCCAGTTGTTGCAGCTCATACACACTCATAACCTCTCCTTGGGTTGATATTTGGTGTTTTTATTGAATTCTATGGAGGCAAAATTACAGTTTGGAGTGACTCGTTTCACTCTCTCCGTCATGCTTCTATTTCACTGCATGATTTTTGGCACTGATTGCATAGAAGATGGAGGACATCATCAAGTCTCATTTGGATATGATCTGAAGAATATCAAGTCTAGTGAACGCATTCCACTTCTTCCCAAGAAGAAGATTCCTTCAGACATTTGACCAAGTTCTCACATGCTTGAAGTTTGGAGAGCCTTATTATGGTGTATTCCATGATCTTGAGGGGAGGTTTCATTCCCAAGTGGTTTTCCTTCTTTCCTCACCTACATGGACTAATAATTTTTTATATTGGGGTGACCATAAGCCTTGTTGCTTGGGCCCTATATTTTTTATATTTCACCTCATAAAGTGAGGCTTAAGGAGGGGTGTTGGAACATTTAAAAACCCATTCAATACTTGGGATATATTTTACTAGTCACCTAGATTAATTTCCCAAGTTTTGACTGGCTAAACAGGGCCAGTGTTTTCTTTTAGTGGACCACTTGCTATCTTAAGTCACAAAATCGAATTTGGACAAATTTTGGATAAGATTTCCTTGGATTCTATCTGATTTTATTCTATTCCTAAATTAGAAAGACACTTTCCTAATTTAGACAGCTTTATCATGTTTTTTCTACTTTCTAGTGGATAAGGAAAAGCTAGTTGACTTGGAAACTCTTACCACTTGACCAATTTGACCTCCACATCATTTCTTTAACCATACTTACACTCCATTTACCTCACTCATGAGATGTTATACCATACTTTCCAAATTCGTGAGCCTCTATCACAGTTTTGGAAACTGCTTTTACCACCTGGGGGGTTTTTATGTTTTTAGTAAGCCTTACTTTTTTTGCTTTACAACTTGCCTTTAAGGAATTCTATTTTCTCTCTTGAGATGTATTATATATTGTATTCACATTGAGGAATAATACATGAGATTATATTTCCATCAATTGATTTTCTTCTCTTATGTTCTGTCTCAATATTCTTCTTCTTATTCTTGCATATCTTTGAATAATTCTTGTGAGGAATTCTTTGCTTCAAGATTATTGGATGTTAGAATTATTTCATGTTGATGTATATGTAACTTCAGAATGTATTTCACATATATGTATATTGTATTCCTATAGAGATGTTATTATTCCTCTATACGGAAGTATCGTCATTTATATTGTAAGTGTCGTAACTTATACTTGATGGGTTATTAGACCACCCTATTGGGGGTCGGCCATGTGGGTCAAAGGGTTATTAGACCACCCTAGTGGGGGTTGACCCAGTCAGCATTATGTTAAGTGGTTAAGTTGAGGCCGACCTAGTTGAGTAAAGGTCAAGTCAAGTTAGTGTATAAATAGAGAGTGTGTCTCTCTCGTTTTATACATTCTATTCTATCACTCACACTTGGGAGAGTGGCGCACTTGTGGAGGAGGAGGATCTGCTGCTAGGAGAAGACTATCTCTTGTATTCTGGTTGTATCATTGCTCTATCTATCTCTGAGGAAGTTATTGGGGTTTTTCACCTTTATGGTTTTCCCCAAGTAAACTCTGTGTCTCTTGTGTACTTGCATTATTGTGTCCATGATTGATATGTTGTAGATTTGATGTACATGTTGTTCTCTCAGTTAAGATCCTAGATCATATTGAAGTAAATTTTGAAAATTTAACATGGTATCAAAGCTAGCCTAAAAGAAGGCATGATATGGCATGTAGAACACTTGTTGCACTTACGATGCCAGGGCTTGATATAGCAAAAACCAGTCATCGTAGCACTTTCACTATAAATCCGTTTTGGAAAATTTTTCTGATATGAAACTCTTATAGGTCGAAGATCAGATCTAGATGTACCTTGTGTCCAAAGAAAAACCTCTAATTCATTGTACTTTATGATTTATGATCTGTACACTATAGGGTTTCTGCCTCTTCTAGATCTGAGTCAAAATCAGGTGACCTTGGGAAACAGGTCATAACGTGGGCTAGGAAGCTCCAAATGAAATTTCGTAAAAGGTGACAGGTAGTGCACAGACTGTACTATCTCAAGAAAATGTTTCAGAGACCGAAGTTGAACCAGTGACATGTGGCATGCCATACAAGTTCACTCTTTCGTATTATCCCATAAATAGGTCTCGTTGTGACACTTGTCATAACTCTCTCTCAGAGAATCCAATTGAGGTCAGAACTATCGTGATGGAAATATAACAGGTCGGGCTATCTCAGGAAAAACTTTTAGAGGCCGAAGTTGAAACAGTAACACGTGGCACGCCGTACAAGTTCGCTCTCCTGTATTATCCCATAAACAGGTCACGTTGCGACACTTAGCATAACTCTCTCTCAGAGAATCCAATTGAGGTCAGACTTGTCGGGATGGAAAGATAATAGGTTGGGATATCGCAAGAGAATTTTTTAGACGTTGTTGATTGAAAAATTCACAGTTACACCAGAAACAATCAAGTACATATTTCTGTCAAATCAAAATTATTTTTGAGCACCTTCATTCATGGCTTCCGGAATTTAGGGCTTCGAAGAAAGTTGGAATTTTTGTAATCATAGACCATGGCTGCATGCTACTCATCAAAATAGAAATTTAGAGACCAAGATCATAATTTTTGGTTGGGTATAAGGTCGGGCTTGATCAGACCCTAGTTTGGGACTTTGATCAGAAAAGTGGAAAATTAGGGCTTCTACAAAAATGAGAATTTTTGAAATCTGTGACCACGGCTGGAAGCTCCTCATAAAAATAGAAGCTTAGAGCTTTGGATAAAACCTTTTGATTGGGGAGAAGAGTGGGATTCATCAAACCCTAGTTCGAGGTCACGTCCAGTGAATCTAAAAGTTTCAAAGGCAAAATTGAGGAGTGAAACTTTGCAGTTTTCAAATTCTGAATATACTAGCTTGATCAGTTCATCAAGGCGCATATTTCTATCCTTTCGGAAGCTTGAAATTCAAAGTTTGAATTTTTGGGGTTTCTCTAACAAACCCTATTACAGCTCCAGATCTAGTTCCTGCAAATCAAGTGGATTGGGTTAATCCTAGAAGAGGATGGATTGGTCACCTGCATAAGTGAAGAAGTTCCTGTTTCAGAGGGAGATGAGGCTAAGGCCTTCCATAAGAAGATTACAAGCAATCTTGACAGGTATGGCTTACAGGTATGTTTCATGGTTAAGTTTATCATATGTTTGTCTTCATATCATTACAATACAATCTTGATTAATTACTAGACTTGTCGTATCACCTTAATAGAAGATATTCATTGATTAAGGTTTTGACACTTATAATGCATTGTGATGTTGTATGAGGTTTATGTTGTTCGCTAACATAAAAGGTACACCAAGAAAGACAAATCATGTTCTACTTCAAGAACATATGATCATGGTGACATGAAGACAAAGATTCATCCATTGTCATGGATCACATAGAAGATCTACTTACGAGGTATGTATAACTTGGTTCTACAATGGTTAACTTATGAGACATGCAGGTTACTAGCACAGGTCACTGAAGAGAACCAGAAGACATTATGTGGGTATGTTAGACATATCTAGCTAGCATGCTAATCCAGGTATGTTTTTCCTATATAAAGCTAGAATCCTACCTTGTGTTAGGATCTTATACTGTTGTGTTGTTGATAATGATTATTCATGAAGTCATAGGTTTGAATAGTCATGGCTGTATACATATTATGTTTCTTACCATAATTGATGATATGACTAACCAAAAGAATCATGAAGGTATAGGTTTGAGTAATCACAGGTTTATGCATTGATGATTTAACTAATCAGAAGAGTCCTATGATCAAATAATAATATGCATGAGTAAAAAAAGACTTCTTTGAAACCTTGAATACTAATGTTTATTATCTGTGAATGATCATGACTATACATGTTTAAGACTATTATGTTTTGATAGTATTAAGATTATACTAATAAATTTGTGATTATGTATGAGACCTCAAGGATAACACAATGATGATACTAATAAGCATGCATAGTGATTAAGGATGGATTTAAGTTCAAGGACAGGTAATCCAGGAAGCAAAGATCAAGAGGGAGCACACTCTAGTTGTTCCTGCAAGAAAGCAAAGGAGCACACTTCAGTAGTTTCTGTAAGGATGCAAATATTCAAAGGGAGTTGACCACTTCTCACAATCCACATCAGAATGGAGTTGCAAAGATCCAGAGGGAGTCCATCCAGCAACCAACCAAAGATAAGTATTTGAATTGTCATTTCTTACATAATACTGTTCAATAATGTATATACCGATGTTCCTAGAATTAGGTTGTGTATTATGCATATTAGAATAGTTGAATTGATGAATAGTATACTACTAATATACATGGGTAAGTGGCCTATGGCACTGTACAACATTTTATTTCTACTTATCTAGAATGAAACCTCTTTGCTGACATGTTAGGAGTTGTGCACAATCTTAACAATGTTCTGGTAGAGATTGGAAGGCATTTAGAAAGTTACGGAATATGGATAAATGTTGTATTGAAGCATTGGCTAAGATAATTGCATGACTGTATGACATATTTCTTTATGTGTAAGAATTTGTTCTGAAAATTATGAGATGTTTTCTAATCATGCAATTTAACTTGTTGTGTAGGAAAGATCGTATACCATCACCTACAAAAGAAGGACTACAACATTTGTTTAGCAACAAAGTTATGTATTGAAAATATTGAAGATATTGAAGTTCTCAGGATACGGGAAGAATGCCATGATCCGTCGATCATGAAGAATGATGTTTGGGATGCGGTCCCAGGAGTTGAAGGGAAGTCTGTTGTGACTTCCAAATGGAACTATCAGATCAAGCATGCTGCAGATGGCAGCATAGAGAAATATAAAAGTGATGAAATAGAAGATACACCAGATGGATTTCAAGACACCTTTCTTGAATGGTGTAGTTGAAGAAGAAGTGTATGTGGAGCAACCACTTGGTTCTAAGACATATGACAGGGAGTCATATATGTGCAGAACTTGGTATGGTAGGATAGATAGCTTTCTATCCAGTTTGGGCTTTACCAAGAGTGAAGCGGATTCCAAACTTTACTATAAGGTTGAGGAAGGGAATCCTATGATTCTACTCCTATATGTGGATGACCTATTTGTAACAAGAGATGACAGAATGATTGCCAACACACAGTGGAAGCTTGCTGCTGAGTTAGAGATGAAGAACTTGGGTATGATGCACTACTTTCTTGGTATGAAGGTGTGGTAGAGTGTAGATGGAATCTTCCTTGGACAAGGGAAGTATGCAGTAGAGATCCTGAAGAGGTTCGGGATGATGGACTACAAGGCTATGGCATCAAACCTGAAGCTTCTGTGTGATGCTTCATCTGAGCCAGTTGATATCACTATGTATCGTCAGATGATTGGGTCCTTGATGTACCTGACGAACACATGACCAGATATTTGCTTTGCGGTGAACACATTGAGCCAGTTCCTAACGGATCTGAGGAGTGTTCACCTGGTTGTTGTAAAGCATATTCTGAGGTACTTGAAGGGTACAGTTGATTATGGGCTCAAGTATGAAGCGAATCGTAAGTTTAACCTGCAGGGTTATGTTGATTCAGATTGGGCTGGCAGTGCTGCAGATAGGAAGAGCACATCTGGGTGCTACTTCAGTATGGAATCAGGTGTGATCTCTTGGTTTAGCAGAAAGCAATCCCGTGTAGCACTGAGTACAGCTGAGGCAGAGTATGTTGCAGCCTATTCAGCTAGTTGTGAGGAAGTATGGATACAGAAGCTACTGTCTGAGTTATTTGATCTCTCGTTGGATGCTATTGGTATCTTTTGTGATAACCAGAGTTCTGTGAAGCTGTCCGAGAACCCATTGTTTCATGACAGGTCGAAACACATAGAGATCAAATATCACTATATCAGGGATATGGTGCAGAGAGGAGTTGTGAAGCTCCTATATATTGCGACGGACGAGTAGATTGCAGATGTGATGGCGAAGCCACTAGCCAGGGTGAAGTTCGAGTACTTCAGGGAGAGGCTTGGTGTTCTTCAGATTGATGACAATTCGAGGAAGAAGTGATGGACACATTTGCAGAAGCCATTCCAAGCATGTTGGAAGGAGGATCCTTCACATGGCTATGGATGTAAGCGCTGGATGATGAGCATATGGACGATGCTCCAGTTACTATTATGTATATGCATCATGTTGGATGCTTGTTATGATCAGTTGGATCATTTATGTATGTATGCATCATGTTGGATGCTGGATATGATCAGTTGAATCATTTGTATGTATTTTGTATCTACATCATGTTGGATGCTTGGACCATGTATCTGTCTATGTATTAGGTGGACACATTGTATGATCAGGTAGATCATGTATGTTAATATGTATCATGTATTTGTATTTGTATCAGGTGGATACACTGTATGATCAGGTGGATCATGTATGATGATATGTATCAGGTAGATACTTGGTATGCATCAGGGGGATGCATTGTATGATCAGGATGATCATGGATGACGAGCTTCAGGATGTTGCTTTAGATGACATGCAACAGGATGTTGCAGTGATGATGATCAGGATGATCATGTGTACATTAGGATGATGTATGGTGAGTATCAGGTTGATACTCTGTGGCCGTGGAACAGGTTGTGCAGATAAGCATGTAATTTGTGCCCTGGGAGATTTGCAGATAGTATTTCGAGGTTTTTCCTATGGCATGTAATTTGTACCCTGGGATATCTGGCAAATGCTCTTTCAAGGTTTTGCTTGGGAGGACATATAATTTTTTCCCTGGGAGATCTGCAAATAGTCTTTCAAGGTTTTTCCTATGGCATGTAATTTGTGCCCTGGGATATCTGGCATATGCTCTTTCGAGGTTTTGTCCTATGGCATGTAATTTGTGCCCTGGGAGATCCGATAGGTTGAGTTGTGTGCTCGTAATCAGTCCTGGGATGCTCTTTCGAGGTTTTTCCATGACCACATGTAATTTGTGCCCTGGGAGATCCGATAGGTTAAGAATTGTGCTCGTAATCAGTCCTGGGATGCTCTTTCGAGGTTTTGTGGTGACCACATGTAATTTGTGCCTCGGGAGATCCTATAGGTTGAGCCTTGTGCTTGTAATAAGTCTTGGGATTCTCTTTCGAGGTTTTGTGGTGGGGTCACATGTAATAAGTCCTGGAGATCTGGACAGGATGAAAAAGGCCTCAGACACTCTTTAGGGTTCTTTCTAGTCAAGAGACTCTTTTAAGGTTTTGTGATGCACGTAATAAGTCCTGAGATTTTCACAGTATGGCTAGTGATGATGAAGACCTATAGGTGGTGGACCTACATCCAATATGAAAAAGGACTGGCTCTGTAGAACTTCCTATGAAGAGTAGATTCAGAGATTGATTGAGATAGCAGCAGCAGTGACGATGATCTAGAGAAGATGACTTGTGCTAGAAGACCTGTGTCGAGAAATACCTTCCTAGTTAAGAGGGAGTGTTGATGTATATGTAACTTCGGAATGTATTTCACATATATGTATATTGTATTCCTATAGAGATGTTATTATTCCTCTATATAGATGTATCATCATTTATATTATAAGTGTCGTAACTTATACTTGATGGGTTATTAGACCACCCTATTGGGGGTCGGCCATGTGGGTCAAAGGGTTATTAGACCACCCTAGTGGGGGTTGGCCCAATCAGCATTATGTTAAGTGGTTAAGTTGAGGCTGACCTAGTTGAGTAAAGGTCAAGTCAAGTTAGTGTATAAATAGAGAGTGTGTCTCTCTCATTTTATACATTCTATTCTCTCACTCACACTTGGGAGAGTGGTGCACTTGTGGAGGAGGAGGCTCTGCTACTAGGAGAAGACTATCTCTTGTATTCTGGTTGTATCATTGCTCTATCTATCTCTGAGGAAGTTATTGGAGTTTTTCACCTTTATGGTTTTCCCCAAGTAAACTCTGTGTCTCTTGTGTGCTTGCATTATTGTGTCCATGATTGATATGCTGTAAATTTGCTATACATGTTGTTCTCTCAGTTAAGATCCTAGATTAGATTGAAGTAAATTCTGAAAATTTAACATTTCATGGTATTCAACCTATATAGAATTCTCACATCTTGTTTATTGTTATTCGTATGGGATCCCATTTTCTAACAATTGGTATCAGAGCCAAAGGTCTATTTGGCACATAAACTCGCTAGAAAGAAGGGTTTCTAGTTCGAGTGGGGGTAATGGCGGAAGAAGGAAAGTTTAAGGTCAAGAAGTTTAATGGCCAAAACTACCAGCTATGGAGGATACAAATGGAGGACTATCTTTACTAGAAGGATCTATTCTTGTCGTTGGGAGGAAAAGAAAAACAACCAGCGATTATGAAGGACGAAGAATGGGAGGTTCTTCACAGAAAGGCACTGGGAACAATACGACTATCCTTGGCTTTGTCGGTGGCTTTTAATATCTCAAAAGAAAATAAAACAGAGGGTTTGATGAGTGCATTGGGTAACCTGTATGAAAAACCCTTAGCCTCCAACAAGGTATTTATAATGAAGCATTTATTTAATATGAATATGTCAAAAGGTGGATCTGTTGTTGATCATTTAAATGATTTTAATACGGTTACAAATCAACTAAGTGCTGTAAGTGTGAACTTTGTTTATGAGGTTAGGGCTCTTCTAATCTTGTGTTCATTGCTAGAAAGATGGAATGGCTTGGTCATGGTTGTAGGTAACTTTGTCTATGGTTCAAACACCTTGAAATTTGATGATGTTGTTGGTGTTATTCTTAGTGAGGAAATGCGAAGAAAAAGCACAGGTGAGATGTCAGGTAATGCGTTGACCATGGAGAGAAGGGGAATAGAAAGTGAGAGAGGAAAGATCGAAGGTAATCGCATCAAGTCTAAAATGGGCAGATCCAAGTCCATACTGGGAAAGATAAAGTGCTGGAACTGTGGAATGAAAGGACATCTGAAGAAAGACTGCAGATCTCTAAAGAAGAAAGAAGGTGGACAATAGGAGACTACTGTTATACCTCCATATTTCACAGCGTTGTATCTTCACCATAAAAATAGTTACGACACTTCCCCTATTGCTTAAAACACCCAGAACAGAAAAATGATGAATGATCCTTGAAGACAAACCTGTCCTGTCAAGAATCAACCTAGCTGAGACTTCATATACCTATACTACTGTGTCTTGCTCAAACTTAAGGGAGCGGTAGTCCACACTACCGCACTATGCTCCTTCTCTACCACGCGGTACTACTGTGCTATGCTCAGTTGAAGAGGCGCGATACTCCTTTTTAAGCCTTTTTTCCATGGCTTGTGGAATCTTGATCTTCGAGATATTTTTGAGGATTAGCTTATCTGATTCGATCCTAACTCAGTTTGTCATATTAGTGGGCCTGATCCACTAAACACTCCCAAGATCCATCCTTCTCTCTTGTTGGTTAACCCTACTACACACTATAAGAGAGAGACCTTCCATGAGCAAAGGGGAGGACTCTTGGAGACATCAAACCTATGATCTTGAATCTTTGTGGAGATAGCTAGAGGAGAAAGCACTTGGAGTTGGGAGTTGGCTTGGACATCAAGCAACCATTGTAAGTGACTTCAAGTTTGCAATAGAACATAACTTGTCTTGTTTCCGAAATCATGTATGTTGATCTTGTTTCAATCATATGATTTGTTTCTGCTATAGATTTAGATTCTAACATATATTTCAAGATCGCTAGAAGATTGTATATGCTTGTATCTTGTTTTATTCTAACAGGTTTATTCGCGAGGACTTGAGAATCGAAGCATCGACTAAGACGAGCAATTAAATAAAAGGTCAGTTAGATATCTTCCGTTTCTTTCAGCAATATAATCTTGAGATGTTTGTTTAGATATAGGAATTCAAGGTATCATTTGTTATCTTTTTGTCTTAGTTTAAAGTCAGTTAAGTCTACTTTAACCTAAGAGAGTTTCTACCTATCCGTAGGGAGAAATATCTACAACAAAAACTGGCAAGTCCACTGGTTTGAACCCCATTTGATTGATTTATTTCACTTTCAGTAATTTTTTATTGTGATTCTTCTTTCTCTTCAAACCAGTACTGAATTTTGGTCTCTTTGACCTCTATTCACCCCTTCTCTCTACATCTTCTCTCCCTCTATGATCCGTGAGTCCTCTGGGTCTGCAGCAACCCTGAAAAATAAAAATAAATCTTCAAAAGTTGTGTTTTTCCATCCTTTGCAGCAGTACCATGCCCCCATTACTGCCTATAGCGCGGTAGTACCGCGTACCTAGCGCTCTTACCAGCGCGGTAGTTTACTAGTACCGCATTTTAGTCAGCTTTTCCCATGCGGTAGTGTTTGCAATTTCTCATTTTTTCTTTCCTGCTTGGTTTCTTGAGTCAATTTTTTATTTTCTCTGCCTTAGTTTGGTGTTTTCTGTTGCTTATTACTATCCTATCCATTTGCACAGTCATTTGTGGTTTGTTTACCCTTTGGTGTGAGCTTGATTATTTTTGTTGAGTTAGTGGCATTATTTACATATTGGGTCACTCCTTCAATTTCATTGCATTGGCTTGATCTTCCCATCACAACCAAACTGTTACTACTGTCTTCTCTTACTGGATTGTGTATCTTTCATAATCACATTGTTCTTATAAATATCATCTTTTCCATTATTGTTATTCAAATCTATATTGGAAATTGTTATTGTAGAACATTTGTGTTGCTTGGTTTGGAACGATCTAGTTATAATACCATGCAGTAGGAAGTGAACCATTCAGCTTGCCACACAAAATTCTTATTTTTGAAGCATACTAGTTGCAAATCAGTGAAATTTGGAAAGAAGTGTTTATTTCAGTTTGGCTTTACTTTAAAAAAAAAAAAAATCTGTTTTGAAGTGGTTTTTTCATTGTTTGTGAAAGTTCCATGCATTTATGATCGAAGAACTCTCTCTTTCCCATAGCTAGTTTTCATCCAATACAAGGCTTATTTCGATTCATTCTCACTTGCAGGGTTTGGGTCGTCACAACACCACCAAGTTTCACGTCCATTTACCTGATTGAGTAATACAACCACTAAAATTAATATCCCTAACTAAACCAACATTAACCTCACTTGAGGAAATCAAAAGAATTTGGTAGTTAGGTAGGACACCGGGGATAGGCATCCAAATAATTCCCCCTTGTCATTATCATCTGAGACATAGTTGTTGTCCTCTAGGGAACTAAAATCCTCTAGTATTTGTTGACACGGTCATAAACCAGTTTGTGGAGGGGCCTCCTCACTGTTTTTAACTTTCAGGGGTTAAACCGCAGCGAGATTGAGAACCGGATAGACTTTGTGGAATGTCGCACTCCACATAGCCCTAAGGCAACATCGATCATTGTCTTCCTTGTATTCATAGTAATGCAAGGGTGATAAGGCAAAAGCGCCGAAAACCTTTTCCAATGTGTCATGAACGAGGTAGCTTAGTAACTTTTCTACTAGGGCTTTTTTACCCAGGATTGCTTTCGGTATAGGGATATCCTTCTCATATTGGTCTCTCACGTTGTATTGTTCGACTTGGATTTCATCACCTTGTGAAGGATACAACTTGTTGAGGTCTCCAACTCTTAGTTAGGAAGTTTGCTTGTTATCTCATCTTAATAGAGGGTCATTTTTCTTTTTAGTGATTGCTTGTTGGCATTCTGGCCATTGTTTTTATCAGCTTGCTTACTGGGACACCGGTCTTAGTATAGATTTTAGAGCTTGCTTTTTTGGCCTGCGAGCCTTGCTTTTTCTAGCTCCCCTTTTGCACACTTGGCTGCATTAGGGTTTTTTAGTTCTTTGTTATGAGACTGCCCCCGGATTTTGTATATCTACCATTATGTCAGAACCACCACGGAGATCACAAAGAGTACACGGATGAATCCTACCACCACCACCACCACCACCACGGACCTCAGGTCCACCTACATCACGTATTCCCACCCCAACATTCCACCACCGATACACACTACATCTTCAGTTACGCCTGTAACTATTACTGACAGTACAGTCTCAGAACCTCTTGTAGTTTTCGCAACCACTAGTACACCTGAGACTCCCACTGTCTCTTCACCCACTGTCATTCCAGATATCTTTGTCACAGTGGACAACACTACAACGGCTGAAACTAGTACAACCCAAGATAGTAGACCGGAGGCCATCATCCTCCCCAATGTCAGCACTACACTCCCACCAGAGACTTTCTACGATGTCATGGAAGGATCTGTTGGCACCACTGAAGGATCCGACCAAGATTTATCTGAATTGATTGCAGTCCTGGGTGGATACGTCGAAGTTATCGAAGAAACCCAACTTCCTGATACACCTTTTGAACCTGACTATGGCTTTATCGCTTCCCAGGTGGAACCTCTGACTGCTATCACTGCGCCATCTAGTGTTCATCCATAGGAAACCGGTTCTTCCACCAACATACATCATACAGTAACTCTCCCCAACCTCCCTTCGGGACATGAGATCATGGCCTCCATCCAATCTACTATGGTTAGTCTAGCTAATTCCCCGTTAGCGTCGGCACAGTTTAAACGTGATACAGAGCAAATGCTCTCGTCGGCTTCTAGATATCACTATGTCTAGCACAGAATTTCATCACTCCTATGCAAACGGCTCTGGACCTTCAGACGTTACTATACCTCTGTTCCCGCCAAACCCCGAAAACCCTTTCCCGGATACAAACTCGGACCCAGTTTTCGATAGTCCTCCTATTGTTGAAGACGCTATGGACAAAACCCCCGACACCCCTAAGTTAAATTCCCCACATTTACTGCCATCATGCATGTTTGGTGCACATCCTATGAGGGATAACCCAGTATTTTCTCCATCCCCGCCAGTCACATATGGAAGACCCCCTCCACAAATTGGCACCTTTGGCGTCGTTGGCCAATCGACACTATCTCACCTTGCTAGTGTCAGAAAAACACCAAGTCATACCACTGGATCATCCATATTGACCAGAGGTTCACCTTTGGCCACTATCTACACCATTTCAGGAGGTGGACAACCGACTGTTGCAACCCCTAATCCCAACCACCAACCGCCTCCTAGTGGGCCATCAACCCAGCCTACAGGAGGACAACCCTTTGTTGGAAACCCCGCTCCTAGTCACCAACCGCCTCCCATCGAGACATCAACCCAACCTACTGGAGGACAACCCTTTGTTGGGAACCCCGTTCCTAGTCAAAAACCTCCTCCTATAGGACTATCCAACCCATCTGCTGGAGGGAAACCCATTGGCACCATCCAACAACCCTCCCAACCAGCAGCGTCTGCTCAATATGATATGTACAACACACTTGGCAGCGGAAAACTTTATACCGGTTTCCCAACCAGGCCTCATCTTCAACATCCCTCATCAAGCATGCTTCCTTCTTGGGGATCTCAAATCCCACAAAGCGGGGGGTACTCATTGTTTGGAAACTGGAACCAAGTTGGGGGGCGATTTCAAATTCCCCCCAACTTGAATTCTAGCCTCCCCTATCCTTCGGCTGCAACAACTCCATGGAACCCATCCCTTCAATTCCAACATCTTCATTAAGGTGGAGCCCATATTCCATGGACACCACTGTTACAGCCACCCCCCAACCTTGCTACGAGAAACCCTCCACTTACTCAAAGTAGCAGTAACATTCCTGGGACACAACAACTCCAGGGAACCTTTCCCCAACAAGGAGTAGCAACCATTCCTGGGACACAACAACCCAAGGGTACCATACCTACCATCCCCACTCAACCGAACATCCAACAACCAGTTACCACCGTGATTCCTAGTCAGGTAACGACTTCCAACACACAACCGGTTAACCAGATGGCCTATTACCCCCAGAACTTCCAGCAGTACCCCGCGGGAAACACATATGGGTATGACATGCAACAATATACTATGCAGGGCCCCCTAGGTTTCTCTACACCATATGGTTATTACTCATACCTGCAGACCAATCGTCAACTTCCCTTTTTGGCCACGCTAGATTTACCTGATTTGTCAAAGCTCATTAATGATCCTATATGACATGAACCTCACTGGCCACCTATTCCAGCCAAACTTCCATCGGACATTCCTAAGTTTGATGCCAAGCCTGGGGAAGACCCCAAGAACCACGTGATGACCTTCCATCTTTGGTGTTCATCCAACTCATTGATGGACGACTCCATTTGGCTATGGCTCTTCCAGCGCATGCTTACCGGCAAGGCATCAAAATGGTACA
The DNA here is from genome assembly GCA_027924585.1 of Larix kaempferi. Taxonomy (NCBI): domain Eukaryota; kingdom Viridiplantae; phylum Streptophyta; class Pinopsida; order Pinales; family Pinaceae; genus Larix; species Larix kaempferi. Next base: position 148,202 of record BSBM01000167.1, read on the forward strand.
TCGAGCTGCCATAACACTCCTTTCATGATTTTAAAACCTTGGCTATGCAGTTTCTAACCCATTTCTAGCTCCCCATCTGGTATGAGACTGGAACAGAACTGTTAACCTCATTGCGTCAAACCACTTCTATGTACATTTTGGATCACATCCATGAGTGGTGTCAACGCTGTAGGCTAATCAAGGCACCCATTCCAGATCAGCTACTTGCTGATTGGTTCACAAAGTCATTCTTGCCTCCCATAGCCAGAGACATTCCTATGCGTGGGCCGATTATGGAGGAACAAGCCATATCGGCAGCCTAGTACATGGATTTGGTATACACCCAATCCGACACTTTACACAAACTTCTTCCCCACGCCACCTGCATCACTACTGATCCAACTAAGCCTGCCACTGAACCCCCTATCGACGATATTGTCGGTTTAGTTAAGGCCCAACCTACCATTCAACCGATGGGGCAACAAGCTTATGCTTCCCCCGCTCTACCCCAGGCTACTCCAAAAGTTTCTACCTCTCCTGCTATCTCCTCCAAAGTGAACGTAGTTCAATCTATGTCACAACCATCCGGAGGAAAGAAGAAGAACAATCGTGGAAAGTCCAAGAAGACTTCTAACCAGCAAGATAATCCCAAACCACAACCCACCCACAACGACCCAAAACCACGTCAAAAGGCTAAGTTTCCCTGCCTGATTTGTCAAGACAATCACTACACGCGTGATTGTCCCTACAAGGATGAAGTCAACAAATTTGTTAAAGGATCCTCTCATCCGGCAGTGTTAACTAACCCTTTCCATCAGCAACAACAGCAAATGGTTACCCAAGAAACCCCACAAGGGGGCAACCTGAACAACCCATCTCGTGGAGAGACGTTCGCAAACCGTGAAATCCTGATGACGAGTAATGAAGAGATTCACATAACCACTCGTTCAAAGACATACGAAAACCCCCCAAGTTCAAACAAACAATCAGAGACAGCCAAAGGCAAGTCTCCTATTGAATATCCTTCTGCTACCCCTCCCCCTAACGGCCATCTCCACATCAAGAGACCGCTTACGGACATAGTGCTACACCCACCCAAGGGCACCATATGAAAAGAGACATTTAATCCCAACATGCGAGCTGCCCAAAATTACAACATTGTTGAGGATTTAGCTCGGGCACCATGCACCATGTTGACTCTCGAGGTTCTCCAACATTGACCTATGCAGCGCAGAACCTTACTTTCAACACTGGGGGCAATGGACCCGAATACTTCAAACACCATCATGTTTAACTTGGAGTATGTAAAACTTTGGCTTTCCCATCAGCTAGCCTTCTAGATTCATACAAGAATCCATGGAAACAGTATCCATTGCAATATCTTAGATGAAGGTGCCTCCACATCGATTATGTCTTTGAATTGTTGGAGAGCCTTAGGCTCACCCAAAGTCACGTCGTCTCCCACTACTCTTAGAGCATTTGATGGACACGGTTTTCAACCTTATCGACTCATTCCTGCGATTGGTGTTGAACTGGGGGGGGAAACAGTATCCGTACACATTGAAGTCGTGGATGCACCATTAGATTACAATCTTCTACTTGGTCGAAACTGGTTTTATGCCATGACTGCCATAGCATCTACTGTCTTTCGGATCGTGCAATTTCCTCATGAAGGGAAAATTGTCACCATAGGTCAGCTTGATTACTGTATCCCAGACTCTCATCCGAACTCTGCCAACACCGTCCCGTTATTGGATCAACCTCAGTACCAGTTCCAAGACGTTGGCATTGGTCTTATGAAGGATTCTTCCCTTATTGGAGTTTTCCCAGAGCTGGGGTGCCATGTTCAACCATTCAACATGATATCATCGAATGTAACCCCTTCCAATGATTCTTGGGTGATCCCGAGTCCCACTGAGATTGAAAACTACGGCAACTCCATGCCATTAAATGGAAACCTCGCAGCATACGAAGCAATCCAGTCAGCCACCGATTGGGTCGATTTTTCTACCCATCACACCGTGGCGCAGCTCTCGTTTGAGACTCATTCATCCCCACCACTTATCAATCCTCTCACATTGATTTTTCCCACTGACGAATCAATTATGGAGGTTATGTGCGGTGATGAGCCACCATGGGGAGATTTCCATCATCGATCTTCGTTCCCCACCATTCAGACGATTGAGCCCGATAAAAAATCCAGCCCTTCACTTGGAATGGTTCAAACCAAGTTCCCCACTTCCCTCGATGAAGTATTTTCCGAAGGAAACTTGGCCAAACTTATGGAAACCACTCCCATTGACATTTCAATGAAGCCTGGCATCGTGGAAAATGTTCATATTGGAAAGACATGCACTCCCACCGAAATGGAGTTCTACACTGCCTACTTTAAAACTTTCTGCGATGTTTTTTCTTGGAGTTATGAAGAAATGCCAGGAATTGACCCGTCTATCGTGGTCCATGAGATTCCAACTTTTCCTAGCGCCCGACCTGTTTGGCAGAAACTCCGACCCGTCCATCCTCGTAAGGCAGCTGCTATCAAAGCAGAAGTTGAAAAGCTTTTGTGTGTTGGTTTTATCTATCATGTCCCACTGATAGAATGGGTATCTAATATCATTCCCATAGCCAAGAAAGAGAGTACGATTAGAGTCTGTGTCGATTACCGTGACTTGAACAAAGCTTGTCCAAAGGACAACTACCCAACTTCGTTCATCGACCAGATCATTGATAACTGCACTGAGAGTGTCATCTTTTCATTTATGGATGGCTTTTCTGGCTATAATCAGATCGATATCCTCCTAGCTGACCATCATAAAACAACCTTTATCTGCCCATGGGGAATTTTTGCATATTGAAAGCTACCTTTTGGCCTATAAAATGTCTGAGCAACTTTCCAGCGGGCGATGTCGTATGCATTTCACGATATCAAACATATTGTAGAACCATATCTTGATGACCTTCCCGCTCATTCTTAGACACGGGAATATCATCCTGATCACTTAGGCACCATTTTTGCAAGGTGTCGTCGCTACAATATCCATTTAAATCCACATAAATGCTTCTTTTGCATTGAAGCCAGAAATATTTTAGGATTCATAATCTCCAAACACGGCATAAGATTAGACCCTGCGAAGTTAGAAGCTATTCTAGCCCTGCCTTCCCCCACGAACATACCAGAACTTCAAAGTTTGCAGGGGCACACAAAATTTGTACACCGCTTTATTTGCAATTTCGCCGAGATAACAAAAGGCTATATGAGGCTTCTAAAGAAAAACACCCCATTCATTTGGGACGACGAAGCCCAACGCTCCTTTGATCATCTAAAGGCAGCCTTAACTAAAGATCCTGTGATTCAACCCCCCAATTACACATGGGATTACATTCTTTATCTCACAGCTTCGATTTCTACCATCGGTATGGTGTTAGTCCAAGAAGACAATAACGGCATAGAACATGTGGTATAATATCTTAGTAAGAGTCTTCTCGACTCTGAAACTCACTATTCACATGTTGAAAAACTGGCTCTGGAAACAGTTTTCGTTGTCCAGAGGTTTCGCCATTACATTCTACTCCGCCAGACCACTGTCATAGCGGATTTCAATCCAATGTACTATATCCTCACACATCAAGTGCTTGGGGGCAAATATTCTCGCTGGATTGTCATCCTACAAGAGTTTGACTTGGAATTTGCTAAAGCCGAATCCAAGAAATCTTTGGTCCTTGTTGAGTTGATTTGTAACTTGCCCCGTGCTACTGAGCAACCTGAGCCCATCGATTCTATTCCTGATGAATCATTGTTCCTCATTAGCACATCAAACCCATGGTATGGGGATATTTTACTATATCTCTAAACCCAACATTTCCACCCTGACCTCAACTGCAATGAACGTCGACGTATTCGACATCATGCCAAGTACTACCTCATAGTCAACGATACCCTTTATCAGCGTGGTGTCGATACTGTTCTTCGACGCTGTTTGAATTTAGATGAAGCAAAACACATTCTTAATGACTGCCACGCTAGAGCATGTGGTGTTCATCTCTCTGGGATGGCTACAGCCTAGAAGATACCGCGAGCAGGATATTTCTGGCCCTCGATTCTCAAAGACTGCATTGAAACGGTGTAGCTAGGGTTTTCACTCGAGCTTGTGCAAATGAGCACCTACTAAGGAGAAGGGACTCCTTATAGCAGTTCAATAAATAGTAAATTAAAGCACTAAAACAATATGAAATTTAACCTAGCATGAGCATTAACAAACATAACAAAACATGGAAATATGGTAAAGATCTTTCTTTTTTGTATTGAAAATTACCTCAGGTGTAGAGCTTGGTGGAGCTCTTGCAGCAGTCTAGGAGGGTTGCTTCCAAGCTTCTAGCTTTGCTCCTTTCTCTTTCTCCAAAGGGTTGGAAATGGGCCGAAAGGGACACTCAAGGGTGAAAGTAGCTCAAGGGTGAGCTAGGGTTTCGAGAGTGATTTTGGCAGAGTAAGGGTGTATTTGACCATGGATGTGAAATGAGGGGCCTCCATCACCTATTTATAGGTTTTTAGTGGTGGAGTGCTGGCCCATGGTTTTGGGAACCATATGGTTTAGGTCAGCTGTATAGGGTTTTTGTCTCCTTTTTCCCTCTTTTTCCTCTTTTTTTTATATTTTTTATTCCCTTTTTAAAAGGTTTTTGCTATTTTGGAGGAATTTCGGATTATTTTGGGGGGAAAAGGGGTTTTTTGGCCTTTTGGAGGCTTTTTAATGGGATTTTAAGGTATTGGAGGCAAATATGGTAGGAAAAATGGACAAATGAGTCATGTAAAGGGGTGGATGAGGTAGTGAGCACTTTTTGGGTGTTAACAGATTACCGCTTGATGTGTGAGGGAAGGAGCTCATCGTATGGCCGATAGACATCATAAGTCTTTTATGGTTTTCCTGGGGTGTGGAGAAGAGAAGGAATGAACTGGAGCCCGGAACAAGGATCCCGAGCAAACTGCAAAAACTGAAAGTACATGACCTCAATAATGAATGAGGAATAATCTGAACATATGGACAAGGTAGGCATTCCCATGCTCGTATCAAGATATAGAATAATAATAAAAATGGGGTCCAAAATATGGGGACCTGACATATACATGGCCTCAAATAATGAATGAGGAAGAATCTCAATATATGGATGAGGCGGGCATACCCATGCTTGTATCGATATACATAAATAACTGTGAGGCCCGAAAAAAGGGGGACCTGTAAGATACATAGAGAACCACTGTGTACATCATAAGGGTCCAAAGGGGACACAAATCTGAGACATATTGCTGGGCTGACCATGTCTGAGCTGAAGAACTGGTGCACTGGAATAACTACAGTGCTACTAAGTGGGGTACTAGAGGAACTGATGAGTTGCTGAATCATAGTGACGGGGAGTCATATCCTCAATGGTACACTGAACTGGAATGGAACTGGGTACTCAAGGAAGCAAATAACTGGATGGATTCTGAATACAATTGCCAATGCAACCCGGACATCCACGGGAACATATAAATGGGAGTTTCGAAGTGACTCACCAATGTGCTAGAGTCGGGGGAAATCTGGGGTCTTCGACCAATAACTAAAGGGATATAAACCCTACACGATTCTCAACGATGCGATCAAGGTGTTGAAGTCGAGCATGTGAGAAACAACCACTCGGAGAGGCAATGATGACTCCTCTCAAAATAGTCCGTAGGCACTCACCACAGATGGTGATGGGTCCAAGGCACAGGGGCCTCTGGGTCTATCCTCTGGAATAGAGGGGCTGTCGTCGACAGAGGGAGACCTGCAACTAGCAAGGCAATGATGTTTCCTTGATAGGAGCGCGAGGTGGAGAACCGAAGTATGAGAGTACTGATGGTAGGACTGACAGACTGTGGGGGATAAATGGGAAAGTAGAGTGGGTGGACTCAAACTTCCTTTGTCCAGAGTATGATGGTGGGGACGATCGGGCAGCATATGAAAATGACTGATGGGAAAGGGATCATAGTTGTAATGGATCAAGGATAGTGACTGGGATGAGTGATACTCAAGCTGGTGTAAAATGGCAGGAAACTGCAGAATACTTTGAACAAAGGCAACCTGATTGGGGGTGCTGCCGAGATGATCGATCATAGTGCCAGGAGGCACGGGGGGGCTTCTTCATGGGTTAAGGAGCTAGAAGAAGTGTGTGTAAAATGGTACGGTCATGTGGATTTATACGAGCGTAGGATAGTTCATGCTCGTGATTGCTTTCAATTTTAAGGAGTCTGAAAGCGATAAGAAGACTCTGAAATAATGGAATGGTACTGTCGTGTGGATTTGTATGAGCCCAAGACAGTTCATGCTCATGGTTGCTTTCAATTTTAGAGAGTCTGAAAGCGATAAGAAGACTCCAGGGGGTTTCTTTTTCGTGTGTTAGTCTCCGAGGCCCGAAGAAGCATAAAACGATGCAATGAAGAACTCTTCTTGCCGGTGTGACTAGAGTATTCCTTTTTCATAAGTAGTCTACTAGGTCCGGAAAAGGGTTAAACTTATACTAGATAGATGCCCTTTCAGGTACTTTAACGAGCATGAAAGGAAGCAAGATTGTTCATCGATCTTTTAATTGTTTTAGGAGTCAAAAAAGAGCTTAACAAAAACTCCCTAAGTGCCTTTTTCGTAAAGGACTTGTCCGGCCCAAAAAAGGGATAAAATTACACCGAACAAAAGGAATGGTCAGGCAAGGAGGAAGTGCTCAATCAAGGAACATTGATGATGACCAAGAACGAGGGTAGGGGGGAGCACTGGTGGGCCTCCTTGTGGGATAATGAATGGTGGAAAAATAATGAAATAATTGCAGTATGACAGGAGTGAATCGCTCATGTAAAAAGTTGGAACAATCCGATGGCGGCCGATGTGGCACGCAAACCGAGGCATCAAGGTGTCGAGACACAATGTTGGAACTGTACCAAGTGAGAGTGAGAAATGATCTCAAGCATCATCACGAGCTCGATAAAATGAATCCGGTGATATAAAAAGTGTCAAAAACAGAGAATGGCCAAGGTGGCACACAAACCGAGGTGACGAGGGGCGTTTTGGAAAAATACCCAAAAAATCTGGGGGTGAGAGCGAGAAATGATCTCAAGCATCATCACAGGCTCAGAAAAATGAATTCGATGGGGTCAAATATATCAAAAATGGAGAGCAGCCGAAGTGGCACGCAAATCGAGTTGACTGGTGGCATCTAAAAATGCTCAAAAAATGATGTGGAAAAATAAGAGAACAAGTTGACCATCATGATGGTCTCGTCGTGCTGATTTCAGTGGTGGAAACGATTCAAAAAATGGACTCCGTATGGGTTCAGAATGGCCAAAACAAGAAAAAGTCAACGGACTATAAATAGTGAGTGGGTCTAACATGACAAGTGTCATTTGGACTTGTTGACTTTGACTAGTGATCAGAGTGGACCAGAGCCGAGTTGGTGTTTCTGGATGATCCGACCGATCTTTTTCAGATCCAGGAGTGACAGGTATTCCGACAAACTCATGCCTGCATTTTCATTGGGTTCGGGGGGGGGGGGGGGGGGGTAGTGGGTCCCAGGGGAGTATTTATACGGTCCACGTGGGGTGGACCATGGGTTTGTAGGATGGATCCGCAGTCAGAGACCGCAGGTTCCAGGGTGGATCATGCAGCTGGGACCACGAGGTTTGGGTTGGAATACGCAGTCGAGTATAGCGCGTTCTGAGGCTAGACACATGGTTCAAGACCGCGAGTTTGACCTCTATAGGCACGGTTTTGGATAGCGACTGTAGCCGTGGTAGCCACGGTCAAAAACCACAGCAAGGGGCCTTAAAGCCATGAGTGGGATCGAGCTGTTAGGGTTCCCTGGGGGGGGGGCAGGGTTACTCATTAGACATGAGTCTGATGAGTTTGCCTTGTGTGATTGACAGGATGCCGCTGGTGCTTTGGCGAGAGCTTCAGGTCCTAGATGAGATAGTGGATGTCATCCGGAGGGATCAACATGTGAGGTCGATGTTGGGATTGTGTGAACTGCTGAAGTTCACACAGGTACCTATGATGCATTCAGCAGCACTGTTGCTGAACCGATTAGTGAGCTTTTGGGAGCCAGACATTCAGGCATTCAGGGTGCAGGGGGAGAGGGTGGATCTCACCCTCACAGATGTATACTTCCTGACGGGGTTGCCATGTCTAGGTAGAGTGGCAGACACGCAGCCACGAGTATCCACAGATGTGGATATGGATGATATGCTAGAGAAGTACTGTGTTCCAGAGGCTAGGGTGCAGAGGAATGCACTCCAGGTGGTGGACCTGCAGGAGCCAGCAGTACAGGCTATTGCGGCGTACATGGTTCGAGTTTTGGGGTCCCAATCACCTGAGAAGGTGTCTGGGAGCTAGATGCAGCTAGTGGAGCGGGTACTGAATGGTGTCTATTATGCATGGGGCCATATTTTCCTCACTTGTGTTCAGTGACAGTTGACATCGGTGAAGGAATTTGGTAAGGGATTCTGTTATGGATCTTTTCTGTGTGCCTTCTTCATGGAGCGGGTACCTACACTGCGGCCGCAGGTGCCGGTCAAGGAAGGAGGACTGAGGGAGCTGTGCATGGTGCGGTGGGGAGAGATGATGCATCGTCGGGGTGGCGATGAGGTGGGTATATACTTCATGTAGGAGCTGTACTTGCAATGGCTGCAGATGTCGCTGACACTGGAGGACTATCCATACAGAGATATGGACTACACCGGTGATCCAGAGGCACCATGGCCAACAGGGCAGGCACGGGGACCAGATGGTACGTATTGATTTTACTTGCATGTTATGGATGTCAAGATTTGTGTATGATAGGTTTTTCGATATACTATTATTGACTGATGTGTGATCTATAGATGTTGGCCTGAGGCCACCACCAGGACATGTAGCGCGCAGGGGGCATGTGGCGGTACCGGCCCTACCAGGCCGAGGGGAGGTGTGTTGACGGGACACAGAGGGGACTCTAGAGTCCGTACGGATGCTTCTAGATAGGTTGCTAGTGGGAGTGATGGATGATGGGTGGCGGGACGTGGATCTAGAGGTGATTCAGGATTGTCTAAGGGTGCCATAGGAGTTCCGGTCGATCACAACCTGGGTGGCGATTTTGGCAGATAGGGGTTGGGCACAGGAGCCAGCATGGGATGAGGAGCTACCGGAGGAGGAGCGAGGTGAGGACTCAGAGGAAGCTAATGGAGGTAGTGACGTAGGGTATGACTCTCATTAGGGAGTGCAGGGGACTCCCCCTGATTTTGTAGCTACGTCATGTATTCTATGAGGCGTAGGGATGTATATATATTTTTTGTATAGCTGAGTACGGGGGTACTCAGAACGTGTTTAGCATAGGGACATGTATTTTTTGATATATATATATATATGCACATGGTTGCACCTTTTTGCGATGATGATTTAGTGTACGCACGTGGATGCGCTTATGGTTTGTGATATGTTTGTACTGCACGTGGATGCAAGTAGTATAGAATGATGGGCAGATGGATGCCCCTTGTGTATTGTATGTGATGCAACATGATGTATGTAGGATTAGGCACGTGGATGCCCCTTGCAATCTTTTTGGGTTTTTATATATTGTTGATGAGATGTTATGGGATGATGATGCATGATGGATGTTTTACATGGTGTGATTGATGTGCCAATCTAGGATATTATTAGCCATTTGATCTGCGACACTATTTTGAGCTCGTGGGACATGGGTGAATGTTATGGATTCAAATTGTAAGCTGAGTTGTTTTGTGCACAGGAATTTTCTAAAGAGGCAGGGATCACACACCTGGTAGCAGTTGTTGAGCTGGGAGACAAGTAGCTAGGAGTCAAGAAACACATGAAGATGACATATGCTCATCTGGAGGGCAGCAGTCAAGAGACCGGTCACAGCATCATACTCCACCTGGTTATTGGTAGCAGCGCCTATACATATTCCGTCAAGGTGAATCAATTCATGTGAAGGGGAATATAAGACCCATGTTGCAGAAGCTAGGTTTGGAGACCAGCGGCATGCTCCATCAGCGAAGCCAATGTAATGAGGTGGAAGATGGTCCATCTGTGGTCATGCAAAAATGATGAATGTAAGATTGCAGTAAAAAAGGTGAAAAACAAAAAAGAGAGCAAACTGTAAAATACAGACCAACGGGGCCGCAGGTTGAATTAGGGATAAAAGCGCTTAAGATACAACCCATTACGGGGGTTGCACAAAGGGTGACCTTTTGAGTCAGCTAAACTATATGCCCCATTGCTGAGATAGGTCTGCACGATGTAAGGGACTTGCCACATGGATTCAAACTTTCCTTTACCAGTTTTGTCGTGGGCTTGGTCATAGGCGAGGACAAGGTCCCCTTCATGGAAAGTTCGAGGGTGTACATGTTTGTTGTAACCAGCTTTGGAGCGGTTCTTGGCGGCTTCAATGGTCTGGAGAGTGGCACAATGGTCTTCATCAGCTTGTTCTAGTGATAGCAGATGTTGCTCGAGTGAGGAGGTGTCTAGGAGAAGCTTGACGGCGATGTGTAAGGCAAGTATCTGACACTCGATGGGGAGGACAGACTCTACACCAAGAACTAAATGAAACGGGGTAAAACCAGTGGCGGTTTTGGTGGATGTACGGTAAGCCCATAAGGCAGGGAATAACATGTGGTGCCAATTGGACTTATGCTGGTCAAGAGTGCGTTGGAGGATGGTTTTGAGAATTTTGTTAATGGCCTCTACTTGGCCGTTCACTTGGGGGTAGTAGGAAGAGGAATACTAATGTTCGAACTTCAGTATGGTAGATAACTCGCGCCAAAGGGAATCTTCCAAGTGTGAACCATGGTCTGAGACCAACTATTTAGGTACCCCAAATCGAGTGATAACGTGGTTGAAAAAGAAACGGGCAGCGGTGTCAGCTGTACAATTGAAGGTGGGCATGGCTTCGGCCCATTTGGTGAAGTAATCGACGGCGACAATGATGTACTTATGGTCGTTGGAGAATGGGGGTTTACATTCCATGAAGTCGATGGCCCACTTACAAAAGGGACCAAGGGTGACGACTGGGTGTAATGGAGCGGGTGGTGTTCGGGCCTTGGGGGAAAAAAGTTGGCAATTATGGCAATGTTTGACCGCGGTGATGCAATCGGTAAAGAGTGTGGGCTAGAAGTATCCGGCATGGACGACCTTTTGGGCGGTGGCCATTCTAGAGAAATGTCCACCGCAGGCACCGCTATGACAATCATTGAGGATGTGTTCAGCTTCCTCGTGTGTAAGGCAACAACGGAGAATTGTGTCAACCCCTCGTTGGTAAAGGACATCACTTAAGAGGAGATGTCGAGAGGCCTGGTGACGGATACGACGACGTCCATCATGACTGATGTTGGGTCTGAACTTCTGTGTGCGAAGGTATAACAAAATATCACCATACCATGGGTCATCAGACGAGATGGTGAACAAGTGATTGTCAGGTAACTCATCAGAGATTTGTGGGGATAGCAGAAGGGAGGGGAGATTGGTGATGAGCTGGGAAAGCGTGAGGGCTTTAGTGCTCTTAGGGGTTCAGAAAGTGAGGTCATATTCCTGGAGGATAATTACCCATTTAGCAACGTGACCTTGCAGGAGCCGCTGGTTTAAGAGATAGACCATGGGGTTGGAGTCGGCGACAACTGTGGTATGACTAAGTAAAATGTAGTGTCGCAATTTTTGGATGGAAAAGACCACAACGAGGGCTAGTATTTCCTCATATGGGTAACGTAGGGGTGGTCCAGACAAGGTCTGGCTGACATAATAAATGACATGCTCCTGGCGAGTGGCATATTCTTGAACAAGGACTCCGGACACAGCATAATCGGATGCCAAGACGTAAAGGATGAAGTCCTGAGAGAAATTCGGAGGGGAGATCAAAGGGGCTTGTGTGAGAGATTTCTTGAGGGCTTCGAATGCAGCTTCTGCTTGCTCATCCCAAACAAAGGGTATGTGGGTATGAAGCAGGCGTAAGAAACCATGAACGGTGGTGGCATAATCCGGAACGAAGCGACGGAGGAAATTAGATCACCCCTGCAGACTCTGGAGCTACCGAAGCATGCGAGGAGAGGGAAGGTCTAAGATGGCTTGGACTTTCAGGGGATCAACAACAATTCCTTTCTCAGAAACAATGAAACCCAACAACTGGCCTGCTGGAACGCAAAAGACACACTTATGTGGGTTCAAGTGGATTTGATATTTGCGACAACGCAGGAAAACTTGCCGGACGTCGTTAAGGTGGTCTGATCGTTTCCCGGAACGAGCTGTAAGGTCGTCAATATAGACTAGCAGGATATGAACCAAATCATGAAAAAAATAGGTCATGGCCCGCTGGAAGGTGGCACTAGCATTTTTTAGGACGAAAGGCATGATGCCATAGGCAAAGGTGCCCCAGGGGGTGGTAAAGGCAGTTTTGTACTAATCCTCCTTACGGATCTGAATCTGGTTGTATCCGAAAAAATCGTCCATGAAAGATAGGACTTCATGCCCCACACACGCATCGATGAGTTGGTCAATGAATGGCATGGGGAAGTTGTCTTTGGGACAGGCTCGGTTTAAATCGTGGAAGTCAATGCATACTCTGATGGTGCCTTGTTTTTTGTTAACAGGAACGGGGTTTGAAACCTAGCTGGTATATGCAATAGGATAAATGAATCCTGCTTTGCAAAGTTTCTCAACCTCTGCTTTAATAGTGGGGAGCTTTGAGGGATGAATGGGGCACTGTTTCTGGCTAACGGGGGGTACATCTGGCCATGTGTCAATGTGGTGCTCTATAATAGTGGGGTCGAGACCAGGCATTTCGCTATAGGACCAGGCAAAGACGTCGTGGAACTCTTGGAAAAGTTTTTTTTACTCTCCAATCTCATACTCACAGTAGGAGGATCCTAATGTAATGATTTCAAGAGCACCAGGTAGGTCAGAGATATCGATGTGGATGATGGGTGAGATGTTGGCCATGTTACCTTCCTCAAAGGCATCAGGAGTGGGAATAGGATCCTTAAACCAGTTGAATTTGGTGGGAAGGAAATCTTTGGACTCAACCGCAAATTGGGTAGCTGAGGTAGAGGGGGAGTCTTCTGGGAGGAAATAGGAACAATGGTGCATGTCGTCCCAGGGATAATCCGGGGCAGTGAGAGCCTCAAGAATCTCCTGATCATTGCAGAAACGTTGAGTTGTCAAATCGATTGATGAGGGAGTGGTAGTCGAAGAGATCATATAAATGGTGTTAATCTCTCCGGATGGGGATGAGACTGGGGGGTGGATCTCCTCAATTGTGGAGGGTGCTGTCTCAAGGTCCAAATTATTCATCTCATAGAGAGCTGCTCTGTAATATGGGAGATCAGGATAGTGATGTGAGTAATGGCCGTAAATACCGAATATTGCACAAGGGTGGTTGGTACACAGTGATTTATCACGAGGCTTAGGAGTTGGATCGAGTTCGACAACCAGGATGTTGTGATCGTCGTCAAGCATTTTCATGTGTTCCTGTAATGCAGGTAATTGTGGACATTGATGAGTTGGATGGCCTAACTCATCACACAACGAGCATTTAGGAGGAGCACGAAACATGGGGGGGTTTAACTGCCTTTGGAGGGGGTACAACAGTGTATGGTGGGGGGCCTCTGCCCCCAGTGGGCTTGATAAGAGGAGGGGGATTTGTAGATGACGAAGGGGTAGTGACACCAGGAGGTGGGTTACTAGTAGTGGCAATGGGTTGCACTGGTTGTAGGATGACATTTGGTGTTGGCGGGGGAACAGGAGGAAAAATATACCACATGGGTAATCCCAAGGTCAACCCAGGGAGGCTAAGAGTAGCCATAACTGGGGCGATTACTACGCCCGAGGGAGGGAATAGGAAGGGGATTGTGTGGATGGGTGTAACACCAATGTGACTAGGTACCAATGGTGGTTTGCGTAACATGGGCGGTTGATTGTTGGGTGTTTGTGTATTGTGGGAAAGTGTACATAGGTCAGATACTTTGGGCATAGGTGATGGGGGAGGAATGGATTGGAATGTTGAGGTCATCGACGTATTTGAGTAAACTCCAGGTCCCACAGAGGAAACAAACGAGGTAGTTGCACCACCAACAGCTTGTTCAACCATGGGGAGAACATTCTCAGGTGCAACGGGGGCATTGGGATCGTAATAGGTGAGTTGGTCGACCTTGATCATGCGTCCATCATGGGGGAACATCATGGTACGAAAAACGGATGAGGCAACCGCCCGCATGGCATACATGTAGCTGCGGCCAAGTAAGAGGTTATAATCAAGTTGGGCATTTATGACCTCTATGTCAATGAGCAAGGTTTTACCAGCCAACTGGATGGGGACATTAGCTAAGAGACCTTGGGGTTGAGCCGAACGACCGTCGTAGGCTTGCAACGCAGTGGTGGACTGCTGGCGAGTAGGGGATCCCAACTTCTACCAAACAAATGTGGACATAACACATGTAGAGGCACCTTCATCGATGATGCACCAATGGATGACAAGATTCTGAATGGAAACAGAAACTTGGAATGCTAAAGTGGAAGGCAGGCGTGGTTCGGACTGGTCCAAATTGAATGCCATCAGTTGTGAGTCATTTGGGTCAATAGCACCAATGGCGGAGAGCAAAGTCTTGCACTGTGAAGGAAATTTTTTTAAGAATTCTAACGCAGACATGGGTGCGGGAGATTGGACTAAGTCATCTACAATGTTGTAATTTTACGTAGCGTGAGCATTGGGGTTATTGTTAATGCGATGAAGTGGGAAGCAAGGTGCTTTAGAGGTGCCATCTAGTGGAGCCGGAGGTATACACAACGTCTGATCAGTGGGATGAGCGTTAGTGCTTTTGTCGGTGGGAGAGGCTTCAGGGGTGGAGCCATATTGGTTCCGACGGGTTTGGAGGTTGACATCAGCGGATGACATCATTAACAAGTGGTGGGTACCTAAGTCTAACATGGGTTGATCAAGAGCAGCATAAGTGATCTGTTGTTGTGGTGGCATGTTGCCTTGAGGGGGAGCCAACGGCTGAGTGTTCACTACGCCTTGGGTTGGTAAGGGGTTTTGCAGCACCAAAGGTTGATGCTGAGGGGGTGGGGGGTTGGGTGGTGCCTAAGGAGCCGCGTGCCCTTGGCGATGGGCATCATCAATCCAGAGTTGTCGAGCTCGCCCCAAATGTGGGAAAGCATGTGTATAGTGGCCATAGACCCCGCAAATAGAACAAGGATGGTTTGTTCGCAAATTAGGATTTTTGGCCTGCTTGGGTGGCCGATTAGGGTTCTGGTTGGCAGGTGCTGCGTTATTGTTGTTTGGGGGATTGGGAGGTTGACCGCCTTGGTTTGGAGGGGGGTTGTTCCCACGGTTACAGCCTTTGCCACAGTTTTTCTGGCCCTGCTGGTGCTGGTTATTTTGGTTTTGCTGCTGATTCTATTGGGCGTATACTTGCCCTTGGGCAGCAGGTGGGTTGTGGCGTTGTGAAGGTGTGGGAGCAGGCTATGGTTGATAATAAGTAGGGGGAGGCTGCACAGGTGCTGAACCTTGTGGGGGTTGCTGATACATCTGTGGAACGGATTGTGGGTTTTCCGCAGGGGCTTCCTGTGGTGGGTAATAAGTAGGTTGGGCTTGAGAGGACACAGGGGCTGGTGCATCTTGTGGGTGGTAATAGGGCTGAGGTGCGACCGAGGGGGTGTAAGCGGGGGATGCATGACCAAAGCACTGAGGTGGATAGGAGGGTCCGTGGGAATGGTGGTGATGTGTCATGGGAGCATATGAATTGGTTTCTTAGGATTGAGAGGTAGCCCACGAAAGGTCGGGCCATCGCTAGGACGTGCTATGGAAAAGGGTTTGGGATGTGAGGCAACACGGCCAATGATGCCGTTTGCGGCATGGGATGCCCCCGGCGCATTGTGTTGGCAGGAATCGCCGCGAGGGGCGTCAAGTATGATGGTATATAGATAACCCGACTGGGCGTAAATGAGGTCAAATTGCTGGGCTTTGAGGATGGCCTCTTCTTCGGACTGGGGTCGTTCGGATGCCACATCCTTGGCAATGACAGGAAGGAGGGATTTTAGAAACCAATCTAAGAAGATACGGTTGTCTAACTTGATTTTGCAGAGGCTGTGGCATCGACGCCACTCATGAATGTGGTCAGTGATGTGGGTAGTCGTGTTCTGTTTGCAAGACAGTAGGATCTTAACTCCCGTGTCATAGTAGACCGGTAACTGAAAGAACTACAGGAAAGTCGAGGCAAGGGAGATAAAGGTGGCATGGGTCCCATGGGGCTGCTCGATGTACCGCTTAGCTGCAGATCCAGTGAGGGTGCACTGTAACAGACGGAGGAAGACAAAGTCGTCCACTATGGAGTTGGAGGAACACCATAGATGGAAGGACATAATATGGTTCTGGGGGTCCTCACCTGCCTTGCCCTCAAACTTAGGGATGTCGGAGGGGAGCTTGGTGGGCATGTGAGGCCACGCAGGGTCGTGTCTAATGGGATCGTTAGTCAGTCTGGCTAGGTCAGGAAGGTTGAGACTAGCAATGAATGGAAAACTAGTAGAAGGATGTGACATATTAGTGGGTGTGACCATGTTGGGGCCAATGCCCCCAAGTGTAGGGGCTGGGTTTGGGATGTTTCCCCCAAGTGGAGGAACAAAAGTGGTATGGGACGGTCCTGCGCCGCCAAGGGTAGTGTGAGTCACTGATGGAGTGGGAATGGGTATGCCAGCTACTGGAATGGGTGCAGTGATCGGAATGGTAGATGTGGGCCCCATCAAGGGCATGCCCAAAGCAGGTGTGGTAGCTAGTGTGGTGGTGGATGCTCCACTAATGGTCCCTACAAAGAAAGGGGTGGAAGTCACACCAGCCATGGGGCTAGTTGGTGCAGTGTAAATGGGGTTCTCAGACTCTGCCTCAGAATCAGAGGTAAAATAAGGGGCGTCTAGCTCTGGTGACGAAGTTCTATGCCATTGACGGGTGGAGTAAAGGGATAAGGCTCGAGATCTATGATGAGTGGTATCAAGTGATGAGGATCTATGCCTATGACAGGTGGTGTCAAGTGAACTGTGCTGTGGGGGCTCATGATGGAGGCACCGAGAATGTCTCGGGGACTCAATGGTGACAGATGGTGTCAAGTATCTGGGGGTTGTGTTGAGTGAAAAATAGCTCAAAAACCCTAATGCAACCGAGTGTGCAGAAGGAGAGCTCAAAAAATATGGCACTCAAGCCAACAACCAACTCAAACCACTTAATGTAACAGCTGTGCTACAATAAGTGGAGTATCAACAAAAATGGTCAGAATACCAACAAGCAACAGGTTTCCAAAAAAATAAAAATAGTGGACTCCGTAGACCAAAAGGAGGTAAGGTAGCATGCAAACACCTAGATAAATAGTATTCTGACTCAACTAGACATATCCTTTGCAAGGTGATGAAATCCAAGTCTGACAATATGAATAGAGCCAAGTGGCTAAAGATATCCCCCTACTGGGAGGGACACCGGGTAGTCAATCCTAGAAGAAAGGCAACTAAGATACCCTGTTCATGACACATCCAGAAAAGGTGAATCTGTCGTTTAGTTCTATCACCGTGGTATCCCCATACGGGTGATACCCCGAGAACTGCAAAAGGTAGCCTTCGGTTACTGAATGGATTGTGGTATTCCACTCAGGTCTCTGGAACTAGTCTGGCGACTTCAACCCTCCCAGGGGAGAGGCCCTCTGATAAACTGGTTGTGACCATGCCAAAAAATACTAGGGGATTTTGGTTCCCTAATGGACAACAGCTATGTCTCAAGTGTAAGAAACCGAGGGGTGTTATTTGGATGCCTATCCCCCCGATCCTACCTAACTACAAAGATTCTTATGTGTTCCCCAAGTGGGGTTAGAATATTGGTTGTGTTAAGTAGTATTTTAGGGATCACTTGAATTAGGTGATAGAGTGTGTGCATGTGAGATGATGACCCCAAGTAAAAGTGCCACGGGGTGGGAAACTTTCTAACTAAAAATAATAATATAGAATTTAAACTTTGAAATGCAAAATTTTCTCTTTTTCGATTAAAATGCTGAATTTTTTTTTTTAAAATATTCTGTAAATGGAACATAAATAATACTGCAGAAAAGGCTATAGGTAGGACAGATGGTTGTGCAGGTGCAGAAAATAGTGCAGCAAAGTGCTGGGTTCAAAACAGTGAAAAAAGTGCAGAAAATAGACCGCGGGTCTGTGGCAAACCTGAGCGGTCGGACCACGGGAAACAGCTCAATAGTCGCGGATAGGTTGTGGGATTTTGGCTGAAAGATGCAATCGAACCGCGGGAAACAGGTCGAAAGCTGCAGGTGGGTTGCAGGAAAAGGGCTGCAAGCCGCAGGCGGGACAAGGGAAAATGGCCGAAAGACGCAGGTGGGTTGCAGGAAAATGGATGAAAGCTGCAAGCGGGCCATGGGAAAAAGGCCGAAAGACGCGGGCAGGTTGCAGGAAAATGGCTGAAAGCCGCAAATGGGCCACGAAAAAAGGGTTAACAGCCACAGTCGGATCTCCGCGAACAAGCTAATAACCGTGGTCGGATTGCAGGTAACAGAATGAAAACCACTGGTAGGTCACCAGAAACAGTCTGAGAGCCGCGGTCGGATCGCAGGTAAATGCCTGAAAGACGCGGTCGAAACGCAACTGCAGGGGGTAAAAGATGTTGTTTACGGCAGCCAAAAGGGACAGCCGAACAAAAAAATATTGTAGAAAATTAAAAACGCTTAAAACTTTAAAAACTATAACCATAAATTCAAATGAACACAAGGGGAGTTGTGAAACCAGAGATTCTGGGTTCGATCCCCAGTATGGTTACCAAAACTGTAGCTAGGGTTTTCACTCCAGCATGTGCAAATGAGCACCTACTAAGGAGAAGGGACTCCTTATAGTAGTTCAATAAACAGTAAATTAAATCATTAAAACAATATGAAATTTAACCTAGCATGACCATTAACAAACATAACAAAACATGGAAATATGGTGAAGATCTTTCTTTTTTGTATTGAAAATTACCTCAGGTGTAGAGGTTGGTGGAGCTCTTGCAGCAGTCCAGGAGGGTTTCTCCCAAGCTTCCAGCTTTGCTCCTTTCTCTTTCTCCAAAGGGTTGGAAATGGGCCAAAAGGGGCACTCAAGGGTGAAAGTAGCTCAAGGGTGAGCTAGGGTTTCGAGAGTGATTTTGGAAGAGTAAGGGTGTATTTGAATGTGGATGTGAAATGAGGGGCATCCATCACCTATTTATAGGTTTTTAGTGGTGGAGTGCTGGCCCATGGTTTTGGGAACCATATGGTTTAGGTCAGCTGTATAGGGTTTTTGTCTACTTTTTCCCTCTTTTTCCTCTTTTTTTTTTTATATTTTTTATTCCCTTTTTAGAAGGTTTTTGCTATTTTGGAGGAATTTTGGATTATTTTGGGGGAAAAAGGGGTTTTTTGGCCTTTCGGAGGCTTTTTTAATGGTTTTGTGGCCTTTTGGAGGATTTTTAATGGGATTTTAAGGTATTGGAGGCAAATATTTTAGAAAAAATGGACAAATGAGTCATGTAAAGGGGTGGAAGAGGTAGTGAGCACTTTTTGGGTGTTAACAAACGGTTAAGAAATGTCCACCCTATCAATTCTTTCATAGTAAGACACGCTCGAACCTTGCTCCACTCCACCCTGTTATTGCCGTCGGCCCCTTCTCCAAATGGGGCATAGATTTCATGCACTGTAAGCCCACTTCAGCCGGGGGGCATAGCTATGTCATAGTAGTTGTCAACTATTTCACAAAATGGGCTAAAGCGATGCCTACTTATGTTGAAGACGACAAAATAGCAGTACAGTTCATATTCAACCACATTATAGCTAGGTTCGGTGTCCCACAATCCATCGTAATCGATCATGGATCCCACTTCAAGAACCATATGATTGAAGAATTGAGCGCCAAGTTGGGTTTTCGTCATGAAAAATCAACCCCGTACTACCGACAGGATAATGGCTAAGTGGAATCCATTAACAAAGTTCTAAAACGCATGATTCGGCGAATTGTGGGTACTCATAAGTCCAATTGGCACTCAGCTCTTTTTTCGGCATTACGAGCATACCGACCCTCAGTGAAAAGTGCCACCGGGTTCACACCATTCCAACTGGTGTATGGCTTGGAAGCCATCTTACCAATTGAATGTGAAATTTCGTCACTTAAGATAGCCATAGAGCTACTTCCCCACACCACTTCCGAAGAGGAACGATTTCTATACCTAGACAAGCTAGATGAAACTCGTCGAGACGTTGCTTTAGCCAACGAAGCTCATAAAAAATGCGTCAAAGCACAGTATGACAAATCTGTTCAACCTCGGGTTTTGAATGAAGGTGATCTCGTACTCACGTATGACCAAATGCACGATAAACTTGGAAAAGGAAAGCTAGAGTCTATGTGGTACGACCCCTTTGTTGTAAAACATGTTTTGGAGAAGGGAGCCTATGAACTTGTTGATTGTGATGGCATGCCACTGGAATGGCCCCACAACAGGTTGTACCTCAAACGTTTCTACGCGTAGGTTCATCCTGCGCGAGATACTTTTTGTACATAATATACCTAGTTTGTTTTCATTTATATTTTGTATGCACGCACGGATCTCATGTATCCATTCTTACCTTGACTTGTGATTTTATGCGCAGATGTCTTCCTACTACGGATTCACCGATGGTGTGAGCTGACATACCCGGAACCTGGCTTCCGCAGTATGGGTAATTTATTCTCCTACTGGCGAGTTGTTCTCATCAGGAGCCAATTGTTTGGGTCCCGCAACCAAAAATATTGCAGAGTACCATGCAGTCATTGGACTCTTGATAGAGGTTGCTTCCCTTGGAATTGACTCCCTATCAGTCTTTCTAGACTCCCAACTCGTGGTTTCTCATCTAAATCGTGTTTACATAGTCCGTGATCCTATCTTACTTCACTTATTTCGAAGGGTACTCCTCTTGGAATGATCTTTTAATTTTATTTCATATCAACATATACCAAGAGAATTCAATTGTGTAGCTGATTCATTAGCTAATTACATTTTGGATTGGCATCTTGCCCATATATAAAAAAAAACACATCATAAAATGAACACACAAGTCATTGCAAATAAATAGATCATAAAAGTAGGTCCATGTATATATATCATTGCATATAAAAGTGTTTTTTCTCAAAATACATAAAGTTTGTGTTCAAGAAGACAAAATTTGGCTCTCGAGCCTACATATCGTGTACACACCGCAAAAAGTAAAATACTGCTATCTAAGGAGATCTGGGAGATCTATCATGTTCCTCGTCAGATTCCTCACATTGATGGTGATAGCAAACTATAGCCCAAGCCACCCTATGGAAGAGTTGGCCAATACGCCTAGGAACACCTACGGTATGCCACTGGAGATGCAAAGGGATGTCGTCCATTCTCATAGCTGGGACCTTGTGGGTTAAACCCTATAGGTTCCTCTCTATCTCTCGGACCCCTCCCACCTCATCCTCATCTTCTTTCTCGTCCGAAACAGCTCGACGATCAACACCACCTCGGTGTAATGGCGAATAGCTTGCAGGTCTCTGTGGTCCACGATCTACGACATGCAGATGTACATATATTAAAATCTTTTTACACGTTCTTAAAATTTGCCACTACCATGCCTGGGGCGAACGTGACCGCGTGGTACTGCACAGTACTGCGCCCCTCTTTAACCGTACAAAGCGGTACTATTGCACAGTACCACGTTTCCCAACATAGCTTCCACGTGGTACTATGGAAGGTGAAAAGTGCCCATTAGGGCCTTCCCAAAAAATTATTTTTCCCTACTTAAATCAAATTTATTACCTATAAAATGAAAGAGGGGCTTGAAAGCTCTTACTTGGCGTAGACTGCTTTTGAAATGGTGCTCCGGATCTCTAGATATGAACTCTTGAAGTTTTTGCTCCTCAATGGGTAAAATTTCCTCTTTGGGCAAATGCACAAGTGAAATGGTAACTTTCCATATTTACCTATTCCTTATATAACTTTTTCACCTATTTTTTACTCATTATTTTATCTGGTTAAATTAAAACCCATTTCACATTACTAATATTTGGTTCTATGAGCATTTGTTGATAGGGTCTCCTTTAAAAAATGTTCACACTAGTGTTCATTTATTTATTTGACCTTAATTTTGATCCTACTTTATCTTTTTCGTGCTCTGGATTAAAACTTCAAAAAGATTCCAAGTGCTTTTACACCTGTATCCTGCTTGTCAAGCTCTAGTAGACGGTGTCGATCTTAGTCAGCTTTACTCATGCTTGTTAAACGATGAGAAAAGTATTATCCTGGTTGTATTTTATTCTTCTTTCGGACCAGAATAATTAAAAATTACGAAAAAGACCATTGGAGTCCATAGTTGAGATTTTTTCAGACTCCCTAAAATTGAAAATATTGGCAAGTGATCTTGTCTCTTTCACACTTGTAAAAGTATTTGAAAGGTCGTCTATTCGGTGATAGGTTACCCCTTTTTCGGCCCGTCTAGACTATTTACGAGAAAGGTATACCTCGGTCAATTTTTGATTGGGAGAGTTCTCTTGGGACTTGTTTTACGCTTTTTCAGGATCGAGGGACTAAATTTACGAAAAAGTACACTTTGGAGCCTTCTTTAAGTTTTTCAGGCTCTCTAAATGTGCAAAACTACCGAGTTTTTCCTTCCTTGGACTCGTTAAAATTTGACATCGAAGGACCCACTTTGGGACGAACCCCTCCTTTCTCAAGTTCGTAAAACATGTGAAATTGGACTCATCTATGAGATGAGCTATACCAAGCATCTGTTATCCTCTTCAAGCTTGAAAAACAACAAAGAGGTACTCATCTATCATGTCAGGGGAAAATGGGAAACAAGTCGAGTTTATTTTGTTGGTAGCTTGTCAAGTCGTCACCTTTGAACATGGCATGCATCTGTCCTTTGTCTATTTTTTGGGTATCAATTCTCATGGAGTTATGGTCATCATCCCGAGTCGTCTCTCTGGTCACGAGCCTACTCATTCGATGTCTATCCTCTGCCATCAATAATCCCTGCTTCCAGGTCCCGTTTCATGCCGTTATATGTTCAAAGGGTTGCATTGTTCAGAGTCATTCATTGTGTCAGACCACCGTTGTGTCAGTACATGATCTATTGTTTCATCATCCTAGACCATCTTTCATTCCGATTTTGTGTCGATGATGTGAGAATCGTTATGGCCCACCTTCGACGAGTCTATTCCCATCGACACCATGTCTCTATCCAGGAATCAAACTTAGGAATCAACCACTAGTACCTTGGCACCTGCATGCCTCAATGGCAGGTTTCCTCATGTTTGGTAGTAGGTTTACATCATCGACCTCTGATCGAATGATCTCTTGAATGCTCGACATAAACTCATTCATTCGCATTTCTTTGAGATGTACTATAGATACCTTGGGGATCATTGTCATCATTGGTGATTTCCCTCACATTTGTTAACGGTTCACATCATTGACCAGTAATCAAATGGTTTCTACCATGTTCGACTTCAACACCTTGTAATCACATGGCTAGATTCGTATCATTTGCGATTAAGTAGAAGACCCTGGATGCACCTTTGTACTTTGATTGCGTCCAGGTTGTGATGGAGATGTCCTTTGTATTGTCACACAGATCCACTTTTGTATTGGTCATTAGTGTCTCATGAATCTACGCTTGTTCATAGTAGCCATGATTTGTCTACAGTCTATATCATCTCAATACTCATGGATTTGCAATGTATTGGTCAATAGCCATGCCTTGAGTCAATTGTTTCCGAGCATGGGGACGCCCGCCTCGATGGTATATCTGACATTTTGTTTTTGTTTCAGCTCCGTGTTGCTCTCCTCGATGCTATCTCCACACAGTATTTGTAAATTCTTTCGGCCATCAGTCCCTTCTGACCTCACACTTTAGGGGGCATCTGTTATACCTCCATACTTCAAAGTGTCGTATCTTCACCATAAAAATAGTTGATGACACTTCCCCTACTGCTTAAAATACCCAGAAGAGAAAAATGATGAATGATCCTTGAAGACAGACCTGTCCTGTCAAGAATCAACCCAGCTCAGACTTCATATACCTACACTACCGCATCTTGCTCAAGCTTAAGGGAGCGGTATTCCACACTACCGCGCTATGCTCCTTCTCTGCCACGCGGCACTACTACACTATGCTCAGTTGAAGAGGTGCGGGTACTCCTTTTTTAGCCTTTTTTCCATGGCTTGTGGAATCTTGATCTTCGAGAGATTTTTGAGGATTAGCATCTCTAATTCAATCCTAACTCACTTTCTCAGATTAGTGGGCCTGATCCACTAAACACTCCCAAGATCCATCCTTCTCTCTTGTTGGTTAACCCTACTACACACTATAAGAGAGAGACCTTCCATGAGCAAAGGGGAGGACTCTTGGAGACATCAAACCTATGATCTTGAATCTTTGTGGAGATAGCTAGAAGAGAAAGCACTTGGAGCTGGGAGTTGGCTTGGACATCAAGCAACCATTGTAAGTGACTTCAAGTTTGCAATAGAACATAACTTGTCTTGTTTCCTAAATCATGTATGTTGATCTTGTTTCAATCATGTGATTTGTTTATCCTATAGATTTAGATTCTAACAAATATTTCAAGATCGCTAGAAGATTGTATATGCTTGTATCTTGGTTTATTCTAACAGGTTCATTCGCGAGGACTTGAGAATCGAAGCATCGACTAAGACGAGCAATTAAATCAAAGGTAGTTAGATCTCTTCCATTTCTTTTAGCAATATAATCTAGAGATGTTTGTTTAGATCTAGGAATTCAAGGTAGCATTTTCTATCTTTTTGTCTTAGTTTAGAGTCAGTTAAGTCTACTTTAACCTAAGAGAGTTTCTACCTATCCATAGGGAGAAATATCTACAACAACTACTCAGGAAGCAAATGTAGCAAGTGATGTGTTACAAAATGCTTTGATTCTTTAATTAGATAATACTAGTGATTACTCGGTAGTAGATTCAGGGACTTCATGTCATTCTATGCCCGATAGTAAATATTTTCATGATTATGTTCCAGGCAATTTTGGACATGTTTTATTGGGTGATGACGATCCATGTAAAATTGTTGGAATGGGTAAGGTATGGATAAAATCAAAGAATGGAACTGAATGGCTGCTCAAAGATGTAAGGCATATTCCTGCTATGAAAAGAAAAATGATCTCTATAGGGCACTTGAGAGATGGCGGCTGTTTATGTATGTTTGGAGAAACGTGGTGGAAAATCACTAAAGGATCAATGGTGATAGAAAAAGGAGACAGGATAGGTACACTGTATTTATGTCCTTATAATACTTACCATTCTATCTCTTTAGTTTCCACAAGAATAGACACATCATAGGCTTGGCCACATGAGTGAGAAGGGGATGCAGATTCTCCACTCAAGGAAGTTGCTTCTAGATCTGAAGCAGGTAAGTTTGGAATTCTGTGAGAACTATGTTTATGGAAAATAGAAGAGAGTTAGATTTCTCAGGGTTGGAGACAGAAGAAGAATGAAAAAGTTAGAGCTTGTGCATACATATGTATGGGGACTAGCTCAGATACAATATCTTGGTGGCTCTCATTACTATTTTACATTTATTAATGATGCAACTAGGAAAACTTGGGTATGTTGCATTAGAGAGAAATTTGATGTGTTTGCTACTTTTAAGAAGTGGAAAGCTTTGGTTGACAATGAGACAGGAAAAAGGTTGAAGTGTCTCAGATCTGATAATGGAGGTGAGTACTGCGGAAAGGAGTTTGATAGTTGTTCATACCATGGGATTCATATAGAGAAGACAGTCCTAGGAACACCACAAGAAAATGGTGTGTCAGAAAGGATGAATAGAACGATCATGGAGCGTGCAAGGTGTAAGAGATTGCATGTAGGGTTTCCCTTACAATTTTGGGCAGATGCTGTAAATACTGTTGTTTACTTAATAAACAGAGGGCCTTCAAGTGCTTTGGATGGTGGTATTCCAGAAGAGGTATGGACAGGTAAAAAGAAAAACTACTCATTTCTGAGAACTTTTGGTTGTGAAGCATTTATCCATATTGATAAAGAAAATAGAACAAATCTTGAAGCTAAATCCAAGAAATGTACCTTTATTCGATATGGTGTTGATGATTTTGGTTATCGCTTATGAGATTATGAAAATAACAAAATCATTAGGAGTAGAGATGTGATATTCAATGAAAATTTCATGTATAAAGATCAGTTGCAGGGAAAGAAACAGGAAAAGGAAAACACAGAGCACATAGTACTTGATGAAATTAAAGAAAATGAAGTTCCAAAGGTGCCAGAAAATCAAGAACAACAACAAGTACCCGAAACTCCTACGAGTGTAAGAAGATCTACCAGGTTAAGTAGACTCCCTAAACGATATTCTCCTTCAATGTATTATTTATTGATGACTGATTCTGGTGAACCAGAATGTTAT
Organism: Larix kaempferi; assembly: GCA_027924585.1. Lineage (NCBI taxonomy): Eukaryota > Viridiplantae > Streptophyta > Pinopsida > Pinales > Pinaceae > Larix > Larix kaempferi. Next base: position 174,653 of record BSBM01000167.1, read on the forward strand.
GAAGAAGCAATGGAGGTGGAAACTAGAAAGAAGTGGGAGCAAGGCATGAATAACGAGATGGACTCATTGGTAGGAAACTAGACTTGGGATTTGGTTCAGTTTGCTACTGGTAAAAGAGCATTGCAGAACAAATGGGTTTACAGGTTGAAGGACGAAGATGGAGGTAAGAAGCGGTACAAGGCCAGACTTGTTGTAAAAGGGTTTGCACAGAATAAAGGTATATAGTTTTGATGGAATATTTTCTGCTTTTGTCAATATGACTTCAATTAGGACTATTTTAAGTCTAGTGGTGGTAGAATATTTGCCTCTTGAATAGTTCGATGTAAAAAAAGCCTTTCTCCATGAGGATTCGGAGGAAGATATATATATGAACAAACCACAAGGGTATGAGCTCATAGGAAAGGAGAATTTCGTATGCAGGTTGAAGAAGAGATTGTATGGCTTGAAGAAAGCTCCAAGGCAGTGGTATTTAAAATTTGATAGGTTTATGATAGAACAAGGTTATAGTAGATGTCATTCTGACCACTGTATTTATTTCAAGAGGCTAGATAATGAAAGATATATTATTTTGTTATTGTATGTGGATGACATGCTTGTTGTAGGGTCTAACATGCAGGATATTAATGTGCTCAAAAGGAAGTTAGCTAATTGATTTGCGATGAAGGATTTGGGTGTTACAAAGCAAATCCTTGGTATGAGAATAACAAGAGACAAAAAAAATCGCAAATTGATATTGTCTCAGGGTTAGTACATACAAAAGGTGTTGGAGAGGTTCAGAATGCAGAATGAAAATCCAGTTAGTACACCTTTGGCCAGCCATTTCAAAATAAGTAAGGAAATGTGTCCCAAGACATAGGAAGAGATATATTACATGTTCAAGATTCCCTATTCATTAGCAGTTGGCAGCTTGATGTATGCCATGGTGTGCACAAGACCATATATTGCACATGCAGTGGGAGTTATGAGTAGATATATGAGCAATCCAGGTAAAGAACATTGGAAGGTAGTATAGTAGATTCTCAAGGATATGAGAGGTACTACCACTTATGCATTATGTTTTGGAGGTTCAGAAATTGTTCTACAGGGATATGTTGATGCAGATATGGGAGGTGATAAGGATAGCAGGAGGAGCACCACATGGTATGTGTTTACTATAGGTGGAACAACAGTAAGTTGGATTTCGAATTTGCACTAGGTTGTTGCACTTTCAACAATAGAAGCAGAGTATGTCGCTGCTACAGAGACTAGTAAAGAGATGATTTGGTTGCATAGGTTTATGAAGGAATTGGGTAGCTTAGAAGCAGAAGGATAGAAGGTTGTATAGTGATAGACATAGTGCCATTCATCTTGCAAAGAACTCAGCCTTCCATTCTAGGACTAAACATATACAACTAAAGTACCATTTCATACGCTCTATTCTGGAAGATGAACTGTTGAAGCTGGAAACGATACATACTAGACAGAATCCTGCAGACATGTTTACAAAGGTAGTGACAAGAGAGAAACTGAGTTCCTGCTCGGTTTCAATTGGCCTTCTAGCATGAAGGTCAATATGAGAAATTTTCCAAGTCTAAGTCCAACAAGTATAGTAGCGGTGGAGTTGTTGTGATAGGTCTCCAAGTGCGATATTTTTGGTTGTGGAGCTTGATCTTCCAATCTCATAGATGATGTTGTTTCAGTCATGTTTGTACCCCTTCATTTGTTGGATGGTATAATAATAAGGACTGGAAATTTATGTGTGGATGTATCCCATCTTGGGTGAACCACGTTATATTGGTGTCTCTCTTGTAATGTGTTTATGTAATATATATTTGCCTCTTGTTTATTTTAATTGCTCTACGATCTTGTTTTCTAACAATATAAATATTACTTATTCATTTATTCTATAATGTTTTAAGTCTTATCTAATAAAACTATTGGGACTCCATTTCTAATTTAACTTGGGGTTAATGATTTTTTTTAGTGCACTAGTTTTTTTAAGTAAGATTTAAGTGTTCATTACACTATAATTTTTATTTAAATTAAGTTTTTGTAGTGATTTTCATATTATTCATATTTAAAAATATGATTGATTGAGAAAGAAACACTTATATGCCAACTTATTTTAATATTACATTTTTTAATTAGAATTAGAAGCAAATCTAAGAATCTTCTTATTTACTATGTTAATTATTCTACTTATGTACATTAGGATGAGGATGATGATGAGGATGATGATGGTGAGGATGACAAAAATGACGATGATGATGATGATGAAGATGATGATGATGACGATGACAACAACGATGAGTTCTAGGTACAACAGATCCCATTTTCTAATGGAACATGGGAGCCCCAAATTTTCTTTTATACAAAGGTAATGCTTTAAATCCTCTGTCATTATGGGATTTTATCATCTTTATTATGATTTCATTCCTTTGAATTGTTTTGATTTAAATTATAATTTTCCCTTTGAAAATTATGAGTTCTTTTACTGTTTTCCTGAAGCTACGGGAAGCCTTGAATTCTGCCAAAAGGTCATTTTTTAGCTTGCAATCCCGCAATTACGGATTGTGGGGGTCTTGTTTTTCTTTTTTCAGAATTTTTTGTCATCCCAGAACCCGCAACCTACAATTGCGGATTGCGGGAAGACTGTGTAAATATTTTGTTGAACTTTTCGTTCCGCAACCCGCAACCTGCAATTGCGGATTGCGGAAAGTAATTTGAATAAAAAATGCGTGGTGTTTTTCCGCAACCCACAATCCGCAATTTGCGGAAAGGATATTTCATATTTAAGGTTGTTTGAGTTCCCGCATCCTTCAATCCGCAATTAGTTTTCGAACTTAGCTGTCCTGCAACCCGCAACCCGCAACTTGCGGATTGCGGATTGTGGAATTATCTTTTCATTCAATAAACATGGTTTCGATCCCGCAACCCGCAACCCGCAGTTGCAGATTACAGATTGTGGGGATGATGTACATACCTACGAAACCAAGCCTCGCAACTCATCTCCTACAAATCTTTAAATAGATCTTGGCTGTTGATTGGTTTAGATCCGACGGATGAAGTTTTATCGTTTGTTGGAACGTGTGAATTCTCTGTTCTTCGTCGTTTTGGAAACCAGCTTATGACTGAGATTTTCACCTTCAGCTCAAATTCGAAGTCATAATTGTTGATTAGATTGATCTATAATGATGATTTTTTAGATGCAACCTCAAGTGATATGTGATTTAATTGAAATTGTACTTCATCGTAATCCAAACCTGGTTAACACATGCTACGAGTTGTTTCACTGCAGTTTCCAGATCGTAATATTTTAATCACAACAGGTCATTATGCTCAATCATTATAGTTTTATTAGCTCTTCTTAAATACGAAGACAAATATGAGGCAATTAATTGATCATCTAGATTTTATAGAGAAGTCTTGTATTCAATCTTCTAGGGTTTTCTTCTAATAATCTTGTGTGAGCAATATGCATACAGATCACAAATATTTGGATAGGTTTTGTGTAGAAGAAGAACTTTAGTCTTTTCTATATCAAGAACCTATGTCACCACCTTTTGATGCAGGTATTCTTGATGCGAGCAATAGTATCAAAGAGGAGGATTCTGAATCTCTATTTGTTTGCATGCAACTCCTTCAGAAGAAGAAAAGGGAAATTTCTGAAGAGACAATTGATCAATATGACACCATTATCCATGACTTTATAATCAATGAGTTTCTTGTTACTCCACCATCCTCCATGAAGAAAGACCCGCTGATTGATTTCTCCATTTTTTAAGACATTGTTAATCATCCAGGAATTCCTAAGGAATATTTTTTGGATCTTTTGTTGCCTATTATAGACAACCGATAATTTGTCATTGAATTCTACAGCTTGTCACGGGATTCTTCCCGAAATTACGAGATGAATCTCGTTTGCAAAATTTTGTTGAAGGCTTAGAGAAGATCACTTTGAAGGGTGTTGTTTATAATATTATGATTTTGTAATCCCTATTTAAGGGGAATTTATCCTTTGTAACATTTTTTAATTTATTATTTAAGGGGTAGATCTCTCTTAGGAAAAAGGGGATGATCATTTTTTGAGGTAGAAATCGACAAGAGAAGACTGGAGATGCTATGTTTTATGCTGAGCTTGTAATTTCTTACAGAATTTCATTAATGCAGTAATGTTATTCTCTTGTATCATCTTTTGTTCATTCATCAAATTTCTTTGGTAAATATTGATTTCTACTTCAGGTTATTATCTATGATGTTTAATGTTTTGCACTCAATATCTGATACAGTGATCTATGATCTGGATTTGTCAGTATATTTGATCTGTGTATGCATTATGTTTTAATTGAATTTCTTTAATTAAAACATTTATCTATTTCTGCAAATCATTCATAGTAATTATAAGTTATGTTAATTTTTCAATTGACATATGAGTTACAGGTTAATCTTGAATGAGCTTAAAACACTTAATATTGCATTCAGTTAATTTTAATTGATTGGTTGTAATTTAAGCAAATGAGGATTTTATCTTCTTTACATTTATGTCAAGTGGATGAACGTACTTATTCATTTTCACATCAATTTAATCTGTGATGCAGGGGCATCCAAGCCCAAGAGAAGCAGTCAAGCATGACCGATAGAAGACGCCCAGAGGATAGTCGACAACCTCTAGAATAATGGCAATGATAGTCGACACAAGTAGTGGAGTCGTGAGGTTTCCAGTCCAGAGGCAACTGATGGCCAACAATCAACATAGTGGACAATGGTCGAAGGTGGTACCGACCAAGGCGAGGAAAGCAATCGGGAGTTGACACCGACGGAGGCGGTTGGAAGACTGGAAGGGAAGTCGACAACAGATGGTCGACAAGGATTCGTCGCGGGAGAGGCCAAGTAGGGTGACCGTAGGAGTCACATACAGAGGGTGGTTTCCTTCTATTGAAGAAAGGGACAGTTAGTCCAGATGGTCGATGAATGATGAGCAGCAGACTTCATTCGGAGGGCCAAGTCACAGTAGAGCTGAGGCTAGTCATAGAACTAGGCGAGTCGGAGGTGATGCTGACGTAAGGAATGCCGACTACATCTGAGTGGTCGAAGGATGAAGAAGATGAAAGACCAGAAGAGATCGGATGGATCAATGGTTGAGTCACAGAACTAGCAAGGACAGAAGGCGACGGAAAGAAAGCAAAAGATGAAGCTGCAGGAGAATTGTCGAAGGTATAATCGACGTAGTTGGCTGAGGAGAGTCGACAGGGTAGAGTGTAGAGATTAGTCAACATAGAACCAACTGACAGCAGAGGATGAGTCGGAGTGGATGACGACTGATCAGGTCGACAAGTTAATAAACAGTTGGAGCAGAGTGACTGGAAGCAGGACGATAAGTTGGTGGGTTGAACCAACAAGAGAAGATCGACTAGGAGATAGTCGATATGGTCGTTGGTGCAAAATGATTCCGAGTTCAGTCTAGTCAAAGGGGATATCGATAGATGAACGGAGTCAGGACCAAAGTTGAGGATTGCTGGAGGTTTGAGAGTAGTGCGGTCGATGAGAATTATGACGGATGAAGATGAGAAACAAAAGGAACAGGCTGCGTAGAGTTCAGTCCGATCGACGGGAATTCCAATGGATGGGTGAATTATAATGAGCACTCTAGTTGAAGGGGATACCGATGGAGGTGGTAGTGAAGAAGCTATGGAGACTGGCGAATTGAAGCCAATTAGGCAGGCGAAAGCCATCGAGGTGCATCGATAGGAAGAAAGGGGTCGAGAGTCGACATGTCCATGCCGACAAGTGATAGTCGATAGGCAACAAGTTGTCACAGGGTCGCGATAAGGTCGACATGTTTTCAGACTGCGACATCGACATGGTTTGGAAAAGCCACACGCAGAGGAAGGAGAAGACTGGCGAACCACAGGAAGTAGAGCAAACCGATAGAGGAGTCGAAGCTGACAGAGGACAGTATGGTCGATGTGATGGTTTACTGTAGCTTGTCAGGAGGACGCGTGGAAGTCAAGTAAAGTACTTAACAACTGTTCGTGGTTGTTGAGGAAATTAAAGGCATTTATGAGGGTGGTTGAAGACATGCTAGATGTCGCCATGAGAGAAGGTTGTACAGCATGGCCTGAGGGCACTGAAAGTCGTAGAGTTGCAGGTTTGTGTGATCAGAGAGGATCAGCGAATAGAGAGGAAGACTGTCTTGGGTGTTGGAGCAGACATCAGGATGCACAAGAGTAGGGTAGAAGAGCAGTGCGAAGGAACAGAGGATCGCTCATCACTCATAGCTCATTTGTTCAAGCATGTTGCAGAAGTTTGAGAGGAGGAGAGGATCACACACAGTGAGAAGAAACACACTGAAGTCAGATCATTTTTGTATATTGTAACAGGCTAAGGATGACTTGTTTGATAGTTTACTTTGTATTTGCACATTGTAATATTCATTCAGTTTGAACAGAAGAAGCCGACTTCACAGAATTTCCTGTTCACATATTATCTATGTGAGCCCTTTGTGTGTTTGCTTTGTGTGTTAATCATTCAGTAAGAGCCTCGTCGAGGTGACTTGAGTCAGTTGGTATCAGAGCCTGGAAGTGAGTCTGGTTGGGAAGAGGACTATATCAACCTGACTTGCGTCAGTTGGTATCAGAGCCTAGAAGCAAGTCCGGTTGGAGAAGATGACTATACCAACCTGACTTGCATCAGTTGGTATCAGATCCCTGAAGCGAGTCCGATTGAAGGAGATGACTATACCAACCTGACTTGTGTCAGTTGGTATTTGTTAACACCCAAAAAGTGTTCACTCCCTCATCTACCCCATTACATGGCTCATTTTTCCATTTTCCTACCATATTTCCCTTAAAAACCCTAAAAATCCCACTAAAAAGCCTCCAAAAGGCCTAAAACGCCTCCAAAAGGCCACAAAACTATCAAAAAAGCCTCAAAAAGGCTAAAAAACCCCCTTTTTCCTCCAAAAAAATCCAAAATTCCTCTAAAATAGCAAAAACCCCCTAAAAAGGGAAGAAAAAATATAAAATAATGAGGAAAAGGAGGAAAAAACCCTATACAGCTGCCCTAAACCATATGGTTCCCAAAACCATGGGCCAGCACTCCACCACCAAAAAACTATAAATAGGTGATGGAGACCCCTTATTCCATATCCACAATCATATGCACCCTTACTCTGCCAAAATCACTCTTGAAACCCTAGCTCACCCTTGAGCTACTTTCACCTTGAGTGCCCCTTTTGGCCCATTCCCACCATTGGAGAAAGAGAAGGAGGAAGTTGGAGCTTGGAGCAACCCTCTTGGACATTGCAAAGAGCTTCACCAACCTTCACATTGGAGGTAACATTAATACAAAAGACATTATTTACATCTTGTTTTTTCTATTTCATGCACATGTTTAGAGTAGTTTATATTTCTGTTTTAGCATAATAATTTCCATTTACTGAACTGCTACTAAGGAGTCCCTTCTCCTTAGTAGATGCTCATTTGCACATGCTAGGGGTAAAACACTAGCTATAGTTTTGGCGACTCCCCTAGCTTTGAATTTTTGGTTTCAGTTTAAAAAAAAAAAAATTAGTTTTCTGCAATTATTTCCCATTTTTTCCTTTCAGCTGTCCCTTTCGGCCGCCATACACCGCGTCTTTTCCCTCTGCAGTCGCGTCCCGACCGCGTCTTTCAGGACGTTACCTGCGACCCGACCGCGGCTCTTAGACGGTTTCTGATGCCTTGCCGGTGGATTCAAGTCTGTTACCTGTGATCCGACCACGACTAATCATCCTGTTTGCTGTGATCTGACGACGCCCGTCGGCCATTTTACCGCGTCTTGACTGCAGATTTTTTCCCCTTTGCTGCGACCCGACTGCGGCTTTTTGCTCCTTTGCTGTGTCCCGACTGCGTCTGTCTGCCCCTTTTCAGCGTCCCGACTGCGCCTGTCAACCCATTTTCCCGTGACCCACCAGCGTGTTTTTCCCTGTTTCCTGCGGTCCAACTGTATCTGTCGGCCAAAAAGTTGCGACCTGTCCGCGCGTGTTTCCAAAAAACCCGCAGTCCTCCTGCTCAGTTTCACCACCAACCCACGATCTGATTTCTGCATTTTTTCGCTGGTTTGAACCCAGCCCCCTTTGCTGCAAAATTTTCTGCACAGCCATCTGTCCTACCTGCAGCCCTACTTCCCTACAGCCTTTTCTGCAACATAATTTCTGTTCCCTTTACAGAATCTTTTTAAAATTCCAGCATTTTAATTCAGAAAATTTTGCATGTTAAAGTTTTGAATTTAGCATTATTGTTAGGAAGTTGCCCCCCTTGTGGCACTTCTATTTTGGGTTCATCACCTCACGAGCACACACTCTGTCACATAATTCAAGTGAGCCTTAAAAACTACTTAACTCAACCAATATTCTAACCCCACTTGGGGAACACAAAAGAATATTTGTAGTTAGGTAGGATCGGGGGGATAGGCTTCCAATAACACCCCTTGGTTACTTACACTTGAGACATAGCTGTTGTCCAAATAGGGAACCAAAATCCCCTAGTACTTTTTGGCACGGTCATGACCAGTTTACCAGAGGGCCTCTCCCTTAGGAGGGTTGAAGTCGTGAGACTGGTTCCGGAGGCCTGAGTGGAATACCGCACTCCATTCAGTAACCGAAGGGCTACCTTTCGCAGTTCTCGGGATATCCCTATATAGGGGTATTGCGGTAAAAGGACCAAACGACATATTCACCTTTTTGGATGTGTCATGAACGGGGTATCTTAGTTTCCATTCTTCTAGGATTGACTACCTGGTGTCCCTCTCGGTAGGGGGATATCTTAGCTACTTGGCTTTCCTATTCATATTGTCTGACTTGGATTTCATCACCTTGCAGAGGATATGTCTAGTTGGGTCAGAATGCTTTTTTAGTTAGGTGTTTGCATGCTCCCTTAGCTCCTTTTGGTCTAGTGAGTCCACCATTTTTTATTTTTAGGAAACCTGCTGCTTGTTGGTATTCTGACCATTTCTGTTGACACTCCACCTATTGTAGCACAGCTATTGCAGTAGGTGTTTTGAGTTGGTTGTTGGCCTGAGTGCCTTGTTCTTTGAGCTCTCCTTCTGCACACTCGGTTGCATTAGGGTTTTTGAGCTATTTTTTACTCACCTCAACCCAGAGAGTTTTGACACCATCTGTCACCATTGAGTCCCCGAGACATTCTCGGTGCCTCAGAAGCGAGCCCCCACAACACGGTTCACTTGACACCACCCGTCATCGCCACAGATCATCATCACTTGATACCACTTATCATAGATATCGAGCCTTGTCCCTTGACTCCACTCATCAGCGGCATAGGACTCCGTCACCAGATATTGATGCTCCTTACTTTACCTCTGATTCTGAGGCAGAGTCTGAGAACCCCATTTATACTGCCCCTACTAGCCCCATGGCTGGCACGACTTCCACTCCTTTTGTTGTAGGGACCATTGGTGGCACATCCACCACTACACCTGTTACCACACCTTCTTTGGGTATGCCCTCAATGGGGCCCCCATCTACTGTCCCCCTCACTGCACCTATTCCCGCAGCTGGAATACCTATCCCCACTCAATCAGAGGCTTACACTACTCATGGTGGTGCAGGACCATCCTATACCACCTTAGCTCCCCCACTTGGGGGCAACATCCCCAATCTTGCCCCTCCACTTGGGGGCATTGGCCCCAACTTGGTCCAACCCACTACTGTGTCACATCCTTCTTCCAGTTTGCCATTCATGGCTAGCCTCAACCTGCCCGACCTAGCCAGATTAACCAACGACCCTATCCGACACGACCCTGCGTGGCCTCACATGCCCACCAAGCTCCCCTCTGACATCCCTAAGTTTGAAGGCAAGGCAGGTGAGGACCCACAAAACCATATTATGTCCTTCCATCTATGGTGTTCCTCCAACTCCATAGTGGATGACTCTATTCGCCTCCGTCTATTACAGCGCACCTTCATTGGCTCTGCAGCCAAGTGGTATATCGAACAACCCCACGGGACCCATGCCACCTTTGCCTCCCTTGCCTCAACCTTCCTGCAGTTCTTCCAGCTACCTGTCCACTATGACGCGGGTGTTGAGATCCTCCTATCCTGTAGACAAAACACGGCTACCCACATCACGGACCACATTCATGAGTGGCGTCGACGCCGTAGCTTATGCAAGATCAAATTAGACGACCGTATTTTCCTAGATTGGTTCCTCAAGTCCCTTCTCCCTGTCATTGCTAAGGATGTGGCATCAGAAAGGCCCCAGTCTGAAGAAGAGGCCATCCTTAAGGCCCAACAATTCAACCTCATTTACGCCTAGTCGGGTTATCTCTATACCATTATACCTGACGCCCCTCGTGGAGATTCCTCCCAGCACGATGCGCCGGGGGCATCCCATGTTGCAGACGACATCATTGGCCGTGTTTCTTCGCATCCCCAACCATTTTCCATAGCACGTCCTAACCCTGGCCCCGACCTTTCGCGGGCTACCTCACAGTCTGGAGCAACCAACTTGTATGCTCCCATGACACATCACCACCATTCCCATGGACCCTCATGTCCACCTCAGTGCTTCGGTCATGCGACCCCCGCTTACACCCCCCCAGTCGCACCTCAGCCTTACTACCACCAGAAGGCTACACCAGCTCCTGCACCTTCACAAGCCCCACCCGCTTATTATCCACCACAGGCAGCCCCTGCGGAAAACCTACAACCTGCTCCGTAGCCATATCAGCAACCCCCTCAAGTTGCTACACCTGCGCAACCTCCACCTACATATCATCCACCGCAGCCTGCTCCAGCACCTACGCAACCTCAGAATCCACCTGCTGCCCAAGGGCAAGTCTACGCCCAACACAATCCGCAGCAAAACCAGAACAACCAACGTAACCAGGGCCAACAAAACCATGGCAAGGGCCGTAATCGTGGGAACAACCAACCTACAGACCAAGCTGGTCAACCTCCTAATCCCCCCGATAATAACAATGCGGCCCCTGCTAACCAAAACCCTGACCGCTCGCCCAAGCAAGCTAAAAACCCCAATTTGCGAACAAACCATCCTTGTTCTATTTGCGGGGTCTATGGCCACTACACACATGCTTTCCCACACTTGGAGTGAGCTCGGAAAATTTGGGTTAATGATGCCCATCGCCAAGGGCATGCAACTCCTCAAGCACTGCCCAACCCCCCACAACCTCAGCAGCCACCTTTGGTGCTGCAAAACCCCTTACCAAACCAAGGCGTAGTGAACACTCAGCCGTTGGCTCCCCCTCAAGCCAATGCACCACCCCAACAACAAATCACTTACGCCACCCTGATCAACCCATGTTTGACTCAGGGACCCACCACTTACTGATGATGTCCTCCGCTGATGTCAACCTCCAGACCCGTCGGAACCAATATGGCTCCACCACCGAAGTACCTCCCACTGATAAACCTACTAACGCTCATCCCACCGATCAAGCATTACGTATACCTCCTCCTCCATTAGACGGTGCTCCCAAAGCACCTCGTTTCCCACTTCGGCGTATCAACAATAACCCTAATGCGCGCGCTGCGTCAAACTACAACATTGTAGATGACTTAGCCCAATCTCCTGCAGCCATGTCTGCGTTAGAAGTCTTGAAAAAATGCCCTTCCCAACGCAAGACTTTACTCTCAGCCATTGGGGCGATTGACCCAAATGATTCCAATTTGATGGCATTTGATTTGGACCAGTCCGAACCCCGCCTGCCTTCCACCCTAGAATTCCAAGTTTCTATTTCCATTCGGAATCTTGTCATCCATCGGTGCATCATCGATGAAGATGCCTCCACATGCGTTATGTCTACATTCATGTGGCAGAAGTTGGGATCCCCTACTCTCCAGCAGTCCACCACTGCATTACGTGCCTACGATGGTCGTTCGGCTCAGCCCCAAGGCCTCCTAGCCAATGTCCCCGTCCAGTTAGGTGGTAAAACCGTACTCATTGACATCAAGGTAATCAATGCCCAACTGGATTATAACCTTTTACTTGGCCGCAGATACATCTATGCCATGCGGGCAGTTGCCTCTTCCGTTTTTCGCACCATGATTTTCCCTCATGAGGGACACGTGGTAAAGGTTGACCAACTCAACTACTATGATCCCAATGCTCCCGCGGCGCCCGAAAATGTTCTCCCCATGGTTGAGCAACCTGTTTCTAGTACAACCACCTCGTTTGTTTCTTCTACGAGGCCCGGAATTTACTTAGACGTGGCAATGATCTCCACCTTCCAATCCATTCCTCCCCCGTCATCTATGCCCGAAGTGTCTGACTTATGTACCTTGTCCCATGATAACCAAACACCTAACAATCAACCACCCTTGTTTCCTAAACCACCATTGGTACCTAGCCACATTGGTGTTACACCTATCCACACAATCCCCTTCCTAGTCTCTCCATCGGGAGTAGTAAGCGCCCCGGTTATGGCTACCCTTAGCCTCCCGGGGTTAACCTTGGGATTACCCGTCTGGTACCTTTCGCCTCCCGTTCCCCTTCCGACACCAAGCATCGTCCTCCAACTGGTGCAACCCATGGCTACTACCACTCAGCCACCCCCTGGTGTCGCTACCCCTTCATCCTCCACGAACTCCCCTCCTACTCCCAAATCCACTGGGGGCAGAGGCCCCCAACCTTACACTGCTGTACCACCTCCCAAGACAGTAAAAAACCCCCCCGTGTTTCATGCTCCTCCCAAATGCTCGTTGTGCGATGAGTTAGGCCATGCGACTCATCAATGCCCACAGTTACCGGCATTGCAGAAACACATGCAGATGCTCGACGACGACCCCAACATCCCGGTTGTCGAACTAAACCCCACCCCCAAGCCTAAAGATAAATCCCTGCGTACCAACCACCCATGTGCCATATGCGGTGTTTATGGGCATTACTCACATCACTGTCCCGATCTCCTAGATTACAGAGCAGCTTTCTATGAGATGAACAATCTGGACCTTGAGACGGCACCACCCACCATTGAGGAGATCCACCCCTCGGTCTCCTCCCCTTCAGGAGATGTTAATACCATTTATATGATCTCTTCAACCACTACCCCCTCGTCAACCGATTTGATGACACAAACTTTCTGTACTGACGAGGATATTCTCGAGGCCCTCACTGCCCCGAATTATCCCTGGGATGACATGCACCACCGTTCATATTTCATCCCAGAAGAATCCTCTTCTCGCACAGCTACCCAATTCACGTTGAATCCAAAGACTTCCTTCCCACCAAGGTCGACTGGTTCAAGGATCCTATTCCTTCTCCTGACGCCTTCGAGGAGGGTAACATGGCCAACATCTCACCTGTCATCCAAATTGATATCACTGCCCCAGGACGTGCCCCTGAGCTCATCACTTTAGGATCATTCTGCAGTAAGCAAGAGATTGAGGAATACAAACACCTCTTCAGAGAATTCCGTGATGTCTTCGCCTGGTCCTATACTGAAATGCCTGGTCTTGACCCCACCATTATAGAGCACCACATTGACACATGGCCTGATGTACCCCCCGTTCGTCAAAAATAGCGCCCTATTCATCCCTCAAAGCTCCCAGCTGTCAAAGCCGAGATTGAGAAACTTCGCAAGGCAGGATTCATTTATCCTATTGCCTATACCAAATGGGTTTCAAACCCCGTTCCTGTTAACAAAAAACAAGGCACCATTCGAGTATGCATTGACTTCCACGATTTAAACCGTGCTTGTCCCAAGGAAAATTTCTCCACACCATTTATTGACCAACTCATCGATGTGTGTGCAGGGCATGAAGTCCTCTCTTTCATGGATGGTTTTTACGGATACAACCAGATTCAGATCCGAAAGGAAGACCAGTACAAAACTGCCTTTACTACCCCATGGGGCACCTTTGCCTATCGCTTCATGCCTTTCGGCCTAAAAAATGCTAGTGCCACCTTCCAGCGGGCTATGACCTATTGCTTTCACGACTTGGTCCATATCCTGCTAGTCTACCTTGATGACCTTACAGCTCGTTCCCGAAAATGATCTGACCACCTTAACGACCTTCGGCAAGTTTTTCTGCGCTGTCGCAAATATCAAATCTGCTTGAACCCACACAAGTGTGTCTTTTGCGTTCCGGCAGGCCGATTGTTGGGTTTTATCATTTCCCATAAAGGAATTACTGTTGATCCCCTGAAAGTCCAAGCCATCTTGGACCTTCCCTCTCCTCGCACGCTCCGGCAGCTCCAAAGTCTGCAGGGGCGCTCCAATTTCCTTCGATGCTTCATTCCTGATTACGCCACTACCGTTCATGGTTTCTTGCGTCTGCTCCATACCCATGTACCCTTTGTCTGGGATGAGCAAGCAGAAGCTGCATTCGAAGCCGTCAAGAAAGCTCTCACACAAGCCCCCTTGATTTCCCCTCCGAATTTCTCTCAGGACTTCATCCTCTACGTCTCGGCATCCGAGCATGCTGTGTCCGGAGTCTTGGTTCAAGAAGACGCTTCTCACCAGGAGCATGTCATTTATTACGTCAGCCAGACCTTGTCTAGACCACCTTTATGTTACCCATATGAGGAGAGACTCGCCCTAGCTGTGGTCTTTTCCGTCCAAAAATTGTGACACTACATTTTACTTAGTCATACCACCGTCGTTGCCGACTCTAACCCCATGGTATACCTCCTCAACCGGCAGCTCCTACAAGGTCGTGTTGCTAAATGCATCATTATTCTCCAGGAATATGACCTTACTTTCAAAACCCCTAAGAGCACCAAAGCCCTCGCGCTTGCCCAGCTCATCACCGATCTCCCCTCCCTTCTCCCGTCCCCTCAAATCTTCGATGAGTTACCTGACAACCATTTGTTCACCATCTTGTCTGATGACCCATGGTACGGTGATATCTTGTTATACCTGCGCACGTAGAAGTTCAGACCCAAAGTCACTCGTAATGGACACCATCGCATCCGTCACCAGGCCTCTCGCTATCTCCTCCTCGGAGATGTCCTTTACCGGCGAGGGGTCGACACGATTCTTCGTTGTTTCCTTACACATGAGGAAGCTGAACACATCCTCAATGACTGTCATAGCGGTGCCTGCGGCGGCCAATTCTCTGGGATGGCCACCGCCCAAAAGGTCGTCCGCGCCGGATACTTCTGGCCCACACTTTTCACCGACTGCATCACTGCGGTCAAACACTGCCATAACTACCAACTTTTTGCCCCCAAGGCCCGGACACCTCCTGCTCTGTTACACCCAGTCATCACCGTTGGTCCCTTTTGTAAATGGGCCATTGACTTCATGGAGTGTAGACCCCCGTCTGCCAACGGCCACAAGTATATCATTGTCGCCGTTGATTACTTCACCAAATGGGCGAAAGCCATGCCTACCTTCAATTGTACTGCCGACACTGCTGCCCGTTTCTTTTTCAACCATGTTATCACTCGATTCGGGGTCCCTAAGCAGTTAGTCTCAGACCATGGTTCCCACTTCGAAGATGTCATCTGGCGTGAGTTATCCACCCTCCTTAAATTTGAACATCAATTTTACTCTGCTTACTACCCCCAAGGGAACGGCCAAGTAGAGGCCATCAACAAAATCTTAAAAACCATCCTCCAACGCACTGTTGACCAGCATAAGTCCAATTGGCACCACATTCTCTTCCCTGCCTTATGGGCTTACCGTACCTCTACCAAGACCGCCACTGGTTTTACCCCATTTCACTTAGTGCACGGCGTAGAGTCTGTCCTCCCCCTTGAGTGTCAGATACCTGCCCTACAGATCACCGTCGAGCTTCTCCCCGATACCTCCCCACTCGAGCAACATCTGCTTTCCCTCGAACAAGATGATGAAGATCATCGTGCCACTCTCTAGAACATTGAAGCTGCCAAAAACCGCTCCAAAGCCGGTTATGATAAACATGTACACCCTCGAACTTTCCATGAAGGGGACCTCGTCCTCGCCTATGACCAAGCCCACGACAAAACCGGTAAAGGGAAGTTTGAATCCATGTGGCAAGGCCCTTACATTGTGTAGACTTGCCTCGGCAAGGGGGCATACATTTTAGCTGACTCCGAAGGTCACCCTTTGCGCAACCCCCGTAATGGGTTGTACCTTAAGCGTTTTTACCCGTAAATGCAACCGCGGCCTCATTGGTCCGCATTGTACAGTTTGCTCTCTTTTTGTTTTTCACCTTTTTTACCAACATATCACATTCATAATTTTGCATGCCCACAGATGAACCATCTTCCACCTTGTGACACTGGCTTCGTTGATGGAGCAAGCCGCTGGTCTCCAAACCTGGCTTCTATAGCATGGGTCTTATATTCCCCCTCACATGAGATGATCCACCTTGACGGAATATGTATAGGCGCTGCTACCAATAACCAGGCGGAGTATGATGCTGTGAACGGTCTCCTGATTGCTGCCCTCCAGATGGGCATATGTCACCTTCATGTGTTCCTTGACTCCCAGCTACTTGTCTCCCAGCTCAACAACTGCTACCGGGTGCGTGATCCCTGCCTCTTTAGAAAATTCCTCCGCACAAAACAACTGAGCCGACAGTTTGAATCCATTACATTCACTCATGTCCCAAGAGCTCACAATAGTGTCGCAGATCAAATGGAAAACAACATCCTAGATTGGCAAATCAATCACACCATGTAACATCATGCATCATCATCCCATAACATATCATAAAAAACATATATAAAAAACCCAAAAAGATTGCATCGCATCAACATTTGCATCCATGTACATAAACCATAAAACCACATGCATATCCATAGGGGCATCCACGTGCCTAATCATACATACATCATGCTGCATCACATAAAATACACAAGGGGCATCCACGTGCCCAACATCCTATACTACTTGCATCCACGTGCAATACAAACATATCACATATCATAAAGCGCATCCACGTGCGTACAACTAAAACAACATCATAGAAAGGTGCATCCATGTGCATATATATATATATCAAAAAATACATGTTACAGTGCTATAGATGTTCTGAGTACCCCTGTACTCAGCTATACAAAAAATGGCTATACATCCCTAAAGCCTCACAAAATACATGCCGTAGCTACAAAACTCGGGGGGAGTCCCCTGCACTCCCTAATGAGAGTCATACCCTGCATCACTTCCTGCATTGGCTGCCTCTGAGTCCTCCCCTCGCTCCTCCTCTGGCAAATCCTCATCCCCTACGGGCTCCTCTGCCCGTGCCCTGTCTACCAAGATAGCCACCCGGATGGCAATGGATCTGAACTCTCGGGGTGCCCTCATGCAATCCTGAACCACGTCCGGATCGACGTCCCGCCACCCCTCGTCGGTCACCCCCACCAGCAAACGGTCTAGTAGTGCCCGTACGGACTCTGGCGTCCCCTCCGCATCTTGGCAATGCACCTCCCACCGCCCAGGCAGAGCTGGAACGGCCACAATCCCCCTCCGTGCCACATGCCCTGGCGGCGGCCTCGGGCCCACATCTGCAGATCACCCATATGTCAGTAACAGTATATCAATCAACTATCATATATAAAACTTGACATCCATAACATGCAAGCAAAAACATACATACCATCAGGTCCCCATGCTTGTCCCGGTGCCCATGGCGCCTCCGGATCTCCGATGTAGTCCATGTCCCTATACGGGAAATCATCGAGTGTCAATGGTATCTGGAGCCACTGTAGGTACAACTCCTGCGTAAAGTACCTACCCACATTGCTGCCACCACGGTGGTGCATCATCTCACCCCACCGTACCATCCGCGGCTCCCTCAAACCTCTTGCTCTGATCGGCACCCGCGGCCGTAGTGTGGGTACCCTCTCCATAAAAAATGCGCATAAGAAAGAACCATAGCAAAAACCCTTGCCAGATTCCTTCGCTGCTGTTAGCTGCTGCTGAACGCAGGTGAGGAACATCTGGCCCAACACATGATACACCCCGCCCAGTACACGCTCCACTAGCTGCATCTGGCCCCCAGACACCTTCTCAGGTGACTGGGACCCCAAGACGCGAACCACGCATGCCGCCATGGCCTGTACTGATGGCTCCTATAGGTCTCTCACCAGAAGTGCATTCCTATGCACCCTCGCCTCTGGACCACAGTACCTCTCCAGCATGTCCTCCATATCTATGTCCGCAGACACCCGCGGCTACGTGTCTGCTACCCTACCAAGACAGGGCAACCCTGTCAAGAAGTACACATCTGTCAGGGTGAGTTCCACCCTCTTACCCTGCACTCTGAAGGCCTGTATGTCCGGCTCCCAGAAGCTGATCAGTCGGTTCAGCAGCAACGCTGCCGACCGCATCATGGGTTCATGGGTGAACTTTAGAAGTCTGCATAGTCCCAGCACCAATCGCACATGGCGATCCCCTCGGACGACAGCAACTATCTCATATGGTATCTCCCGCTCTCTCCACAGAACCTGCGACATCCTGTCAATCACACAAAGTAGACTCATCAGACTCATGTCAAATAAATAAGTCCTTCCCCTCCCCCCGGAAGACCCTAAGAGTTCGGCCCAAAACCGCGGCTTTAGGGCTTCCTGCCGCGGTTTCTGACCGCGGCTGTCAGGCCTACAGCCACGGTCCTTAACCACGCCTGTCAGCCCTAGCCTCGCGGTTTGGAACCATGTGTTCCTCCCTGGAACACGCGGTACCCAACCGCGTATCCAGCCGAGAAACACGCGGTACCAAACCGCGTGGTTCACCCCAAAACTCACTGTCCCCAACCGTGGTTTCACCCCTCTAACCCGCAATCCACCCCACGTGGACCGTACAAATATCCCTGGGACCCTACCCAACTCCCGACCCTAAAAATCATGCAGGCATGAGTTTGACGGAATACCTGTATCTCCCGGATATACAATTGGCCAGTCGGATCATCCAGAAATGCCACCTCAGCTCTGGTCCACTCTGATCACTAGTCAAAGTCAAACAGTACAAATGACACTTGTCATGTGGGGCACACTCACTATTTATAGTCTGTTGACTTTTTCTTGTTTAGGCCATTCTGAGCCCATACGGAGTCCATATTTCGAACCGTTTCCACCATTGGAATCAGCATGATGAGACCATCACGATGGTCACCTCGTTGCATTATTTTGTCTACGTCATTTTTTGCCCATTTTTTTTAGACACCACTCGTCGCCTCGGTTTGCGTGCCACATCGGCCGTTCTCCATTTTTCACATATTTTATATCATCGGATCCATTTTTCCAAGCTTGTGAGGATGCTTGAGATCATTTCTTGCTCTCACCCCCATATTTTTTGGGCATTTTTCCAAAACACCCCCCGTCGCCTCGGTTTGTGAGCCACATCGACCGTTATCCATTTTTTGACACCCTTTATATCACCAGATTCATTTTTTCGAGCTTGTGATGATGCCTGAGATCATTTCTCACTCTCACTTGGTACAATTTCAACATTGTGTCCTGACACCTTGCTTCCTCGGTTTGCGCGCCACATCGGTCGCCATTGGATTGTTCCACTTTTTTACATGAGCCATTCACTCCTATCATACTGCAAATGTTTCATTATTTTGCCACCATTTCATCCACCCCGCAAGGAGGCCCATCAGTGTTCCCCCCCTACCCTCGTTCTTGGTCATCAGAAATGTTCCTTGACTGAACACTTCCTCCTTTCCTGGCCCTTCCTTTTGTTCGGCATAATTTTATCCCTTTTTCGGGCTGGACAAGTCCTTTACAAAAAAGGCACTTAGGGAGTTTCCGTTAAGCTCTTTTCTGACTCCTAAAAGAATGAAAAGATCGCCAAGCAATCTTGCTTCCTTTCATGCTCGTTAAAGTACCTGAAAGGGCGTCTATCTGGTATAAGTTTAACCCTTTTCCGGACCTGGTAGACTAATTACGAAAAAGGAATACTCTAGTCACACCGGCTAGAAGAGTTCTTTATTGCATCCTTTTATGCTTCTTTGGGCCTTGGAGACTAAACATACAAAAAAGCAACCCCCTAGAGTGTTCTTATTTGCTTTCAGACTCTCTAAAATTGAAAGCAACCACGAGCATGAACTGTCCTGGGCTCGTATAAATACACACGACAGTACCATTCCATTACTTCAGAGTCTTCTTATCGCTTTCAGACTCCTTAAAATTGAAAGGAACCACAAGCATGAACTATCCTCGGCTCGTATAAATCCACACGACAGTACCATTTTACACACTTCTCCTGGTTCCCTAACCCATGAAAAAGTTCCCCCCTATGCCTCCTGGCACTATGATTGATCATCTCGGTAGCACCCCCAATCAGGTCGCCTTTGTTCAGAGTATTCTGCAGTCTCTTGCCATACTGTACCAGCTTGAGTCTTCCTCAGCCCAGTTACCACTCTTGATCCATTACAGCTATGATCCCTTTCCCCTCAGTCAGTTTCATATGCTGCTCGATCATCCCCGCCATCATACTCTGAACAAAGGAAGTTTGAGTCCACCCACTCTACTTGCCCAGTTATCCCCCCAGTTTGTCAGTCCTGCCATCAGTACTATCACATTTCGGTTTTCCACCTCACGCTCTTGTCAAGGAAACATCATTGCCTTAATAGTTGCAGGTCTCCCTCTGTCGACGACAACCCCTCTATTCCAGAGGATAGACCCAAAGGCCCCTGCGCCTTGGACCCATCACCATCTGTGGTGAGTGCCTACGGACCATTTTGGGAGGAGTCATCATTGCCTCTCCGAATGGTTGTTTCTCACATGCTCGACTTCAGCACCTTGATCGCATCGTTGAGAATCACGCAGGATTTATATCCCTTCCATTATTTGTCGAAGACCCCGGATTTCCCCCGACTCTAGCACACTGGTGAGTCACTTCAGAACGCCCAGTTATATGTTCCCGTGGATGTCCGGGCTGCATTGGTGATTGTATTCGGAATCCATCCAGTTCTATGCTTCCTTGAGTACCCAGTTCCATCCCAGATCAGTTCCAGTTCAGTGTACCATTGAGAGTATGACCCCTGTCACTCCGATCCAGCAGCCCATCAGTTCCTTTGGTACCACATTCAGTAGCACTGTCATCATTCCAGTGCACCAGTTCTTCAGCTTATACATGGTCAGCCTAGCAGCATGTCCCAGATTTGTTGTCCCCTCTGGACTCTTATGATGTACACAGTGGTTCTCTATGTATCTTACAAGTCCCTTTTTTCGGGCCTCACAGTTCTTATTATGTATCTTGATATGAGCATGGGTATGCCCGCCTCGTCCATATATTGAGATTATTCCTCAGTCAGTATTTGAGGTCATATATATTTCAGGTCCCCATATTTTGGACCCCATTGTTGTTGTTATGTTATATCCTGATACGAGCATGGGAATGCCCGCCTCGTCCATATGATCAGATGATTCCTCATCCATTATTGAGGTTATGTACTTTTAGTTCTTGCAGTTTGTTCAGGATCATTGTTCCAGGCTTCAGTTTGTTTCTTCTCTTCTCCACACCCCAGGAAAACCATACATGACTTATGATGTCCATCGGCCATACGATGAGCTCCTGCCCTCGCACATCAGGGGGCAATCTGTTAACACCCAAAAAGTGTTCACTATCTCATCTACCCCATTACATGGCTCATTTGTCCATTTTCCTACCATATTTCCCTTAAAAACCCTGAAAATCCCACTAAAAAGCCTCCAAAAGGCCTAAAACGCCTCCAAAAGGCCACAAAACCATCGAAAAAGCCTCAAAAAGGCTAAAAAACCCCTTTTTCCTCCAAAAATATCCAAAATTCCTCTAAAATAGCAAAAACCCCCTAAAAAGGGAAGAAAAAATATAAAATAATGAGGAAAAGGAGGAAAAAACCCTATACAGCTGCCCTAAACCATATGGTTCCCAAAACCATGGGCCAACACTCCACCACCAAAAAAGTATAAATAGGTGATGGAGACCCCTTATTTGACATCCACAATCAAGTATACCCTTACTCTGCCAAAATCTCTCTTGAAACACTAGTTCACCCTTGAACTACCTTCACCTTGAGAGCCCCTTTTGGCCCATTCCCACCATTGGAGAAAGAGAAGGAGCAAGTTGGAGCTTGGAGCAACCCTCTTGGACATTGCAAGAGCTTCACCAACCTTCACATTGGAGGTAAAATTAATACAAAAGCCATTCTTTACATATTGTTGTTTCTGTTTTACGCACATGTTTAGAGTAGTTTATATTTCTGTTTTAGCTTAATAATTTCCATTTACTGAACTGCTACTAAGGAGTCCCTTCTCCTTAGTAGATGCTCATTTGCACAAGCTAGGGGTAAAACCCTAGCTATAGTATCAGAGCTGGTTGAGAATCCAGTGTTGTGGTTGAGTGTGTAAAACAACTCCAGCTATGGTTGGGTAGAGTTGTGCACAACCTGTGAAAGTTCGGTTGCGATTGGGTGAAGGAGAATAAATCCAGCTGCGGTTGGGTAGAGCTGAAGATCAGTGAAATATTAGTGAGTGGATAACTCCGATAGGAGATCAGGTAGAGTTTCCTGAATGGGTTGTAGAGACAAACTGTTGAAGCACGTGAATGTTGTAGCTCCACAGCTGAGGTTCTGGGTAGAGTTGCAGACGGCATGGATGGACAGATGGGGTCCTCTAGGAGGTTGCGTAGAACAGTCGGATGTGAATCAACGCAGGGATCTCAGGAAGGGACACTTCCTGAAGAGTTTGTGAATAACCTGAGGAAACTGGTAAGGCAAGTTGGAGCCATGGAACTGGCCCAAGGGTGTGCAGAACCCATCCACTAGGAAATATCTTTGAAGAGACTCCTGAAGAAGAACTTCCTCACGGTCAAGGAGGTGAGGACTATAAATGCATTAATCGAGTTGAAGGTGCAAGCACTCAAGGAAGTCTAGGAGAAGTCTTGCGTAAGAGATGCAAAGGAGTCAGACGTGTAGAGAGCCGACAAGTGCAAGGAGAGTGCCGCACAAAGGGATCCAGTTGAGGAATCCCAGGAGCAGTCACCTACGGGGATTGTGGAAGAACCGTCAGATGAGAACAACACCAACGAGATGGAAGGACAATCAGGTGAAAGAACTGTCGAGGAGGCCACGATTTCAATCGAAGAAGCGATCGACAAGGTGAAGGTATGCGACCTTCACGCGAGTGGATATGAAGCTGTCGATGAAAATACTGACATGACTGAGGCAGGAAGCGGTAGAAGTGTTGCTGCTACTTTCAACAAAGACAGTGGAGCAACCGCTGGGGAGAAAGGTAGGACGAAAGTCTGCCAGTGAGCCACATAGAGCAAAGGACTTCGACTGATAAGTCGAAAGAGTCCCTATGCATGGGTGCAGAGGAAAGGGTTGGCAAGAGTGCCATGGAGAGCCCAGACTAGGAAGAAGTAGTCGACATGCATGTGAGTCGACATCCATGGTCAGAAGAGGAGAGGCAAGTCAAAGATAAACTTGTAGTGGAAGGTGATTCCACGAAAGCAGTAGTGAGCCTGCTGTTGGCAGAAGAAGAACTTGCAGAGGAGATGCGAGCCACTGAGTCTGATGCGACAGGTGAAGTGGGAGGAAATTCCAAAAGATTCAGGTTAGTCGAGGAGAATTCAACAGAGTTTTTGAGGAGTAGCAACACCCCGAAAAGGTTGACTCTAGAGGTGGGTCTGTGGGACGAGTTGTCGCGACAGACAATTTCAACCACCAGGATGGAACATAACGAACAAGTTCTAGAAGAATCGGACATGGGTTTGATAGAGTCGAAAGGAGATGCGTATGGACCAACTTGTTTTTGGTACCAAGTTCGACATCAAAGTCGACGTAAATGGAGGAAGGGGAAGTCCAGATGGGAGTTCAGAACTGAGGACGTAGTTCTTTTCATACCTCGAGAGTTTGATGCAGCGGAATCCAAGCCCAAAAGAAGCAGTCAGGCATGACTGACAGAAGACGCCCAGAGGATAGTCGACGACCTCTAGAATAAGGGCTATGATAGTCGACACAAGTAGTGGAGTCATGAGGTTTCCGGTCCAGAGGTGACTGATGGCCAACAATCGACATAGTGGACAATGGTCGGAGGTGGTACTAACCAAGGCGAGGAAACTAGTCGGGAGTTGACACCGATGGAGGCGGTTCGAAGACCGAAAGGGAATTCGACAATAGATGGTCGACAAGGATTGGTCGTGGCAGAGGCCAAGTAGGGTGACCACAGGAGTCACATACAAAGGGTGGTTTCCTTTTTTTGAAGAAAGGGACAGTTAGTCCAGATGGTCGATGAATGATGAGGAGCAGACTTCAGTCGGAGGACCAAGTCGCAGTAGAGCTGAGGCTAGTCGTAGAACTAGGCAAGTCAGAGGTGACGTCGACATAAGGAATGCCAACTACATCTGAGTGGTCTAAGGATGAAGATGACGAAAGACCAGAAGAGATCAAATGGATCAATGGTTGAGTCACAGAACTGGCATGGATAGAAGGCGATGGAAAGAAAGCGAAAGCTGAAGCCGCAGGACAAGTGTTGAAAGTATAATCGACGCAGTTGGCTGAGGAGAGTCGACAGGGTAGAGTGTAGAGATTAGTCGACATAGAACCAACTGATAGTAGAGGATGAGTCGGAGTGGACGACGGCTGGTCAGGCCGACAAGTTAATGAACAGTCGGAGCAGAGCGACTGGAAGCAGGACGATAAGTTGGTGGGTTGAACCAACAAGAGAAGATCGACTAGGAGATAGTCGATATGGTCATTGCTGCAAAATGATTCTGAGTTTAGTCTAGTCGAAGGGGATACTGACAGATGAACAGAGTCAGGACCAAAGCCAAGGATTGCTGGAGGTTTGAGAATAGTCCGGTTGGTGAGAATTCTGACGGATGAAGATGAGATACCAAAGGTGCAGGCTGTCTAGTGTTCAGTCTGATCGATGGGAATTTTGATGGATGGGTGAAGTATAATGAGCACTCTAGTTGAAGGGGATGCCGACGGAGGTGGTTTTGAAGAAGCTGCAGAGACTGGCGAGTTGAAGCCAGGTAGGCAGGTGAAAGTTGTCAAGGTACGTCGACAGGAAGAAATTGGTCGAGAGTCGACATGTCAATGCCGACAGGCGATAGTCGACAGGCAACAAGTTGTCGTAGGGTCGCGATAAGGTCCACATGTTGTCAGACAGTGACATCGACATGGTTTGGCGGAGCCAAGCACGGAGGAAGGAGAGGACTAGTGAACCACAAGAAGCAGAGCAAACCGACAGAGGAGTCGAAGCTGACAGAGCACAATATGGCCAATGTGATGGTTTACTGTAGCTTGTCAGGATGACGCGTGGAAGTCAAGTAAAGTACTTAACAACTGTTCATGGTTGTTGAGGAAATTAAAGGTAGTTATGAGGGTGGTTGAAGACATTCCAGATGTCACCACGAGAGAAGGTCGTACAGCACGTCCTGAGGGCGCTGACAGCTGCAAAGTGGCAGGTCTTCATGATCATAGAGGATCAGCGGACAAAGAGGAAGAGTGTCTCGGGTGTTGGAGCAGACATCGGGATGCACAGCAGTAGCAGGGTAGAAGAGTAGTGCGAAGGCACAGAGGATCCCTCATCACTCATAGCTCATTCGTTCCTGCATGTTGTAGAAGTTTGAGAGGAGGAGAGGATCACACACATTGAGAAGAAACACACTGAAGTTTAGATCATTTATGTATATTGTAATAGGCTAAGGGTGACTTGTTTGATAGTTTACTTTGTATTTGCACATTGTAATATTCATTCAGTTTAAACAGAAGAAGCCGACTTCGTGGAATTTCCTGTTCACATATTATCTATGTGAGCCCTTTGTGTGTTTGCTTTGTGTGTTAATCGTTAAGCAAGAACCTCATCGAGGCGACTTGCGTCAATTTGCAAATCAAACAAGACACATTTTAGAGTAAGTCTAACTTAGCTTAGATTTCCTTTCTTGGTAGATTTGTTACCTAACTAAACACACTTTGTTTTCCTTCTTTGGAAGACGGATCCTTTCAGGATCAAAACCACAAGTACCAATGGAGGCCTTTGTATCTGTGGGAGATCACCATCCCAAATAGCTCGATGATAGGGTAATACTTGCGTAGGATTATCTGAAGCCTTTGGCTAGGTTTTCTTCCTCTATTGAGAACTTTGGAACCCATTCTAACACCTTACACACCCAAGGCCACAACACGACGACGAAGATAATGATGACGATGATGACGATGATAATGATGATGATGAGGATGAGGATGAAGATGAGGATGAGGACGAGGACGAGGATGAGGATGAGGATGATGATGAGGATGATGATGATGATGATGATGAGACGATGATGACGATGATGATGATGATGATGATGTGTAACATCCCTTTTTAGGAATTTTATTAAAATGGCAATTTTTCACTTTTTTACCTAGTTTGACCTTTGACTAGTTTGGAGCTCTAGATCCCCAAATTGCTCCAATTGCTCCCAAATATTTTGAGAAGGTATATGGATGATGTTAGAACATAAATATGTATTTCAGGGATGCTTTTGGACCTTTAAAATACTTCTGCAAATCCTCTTTCAATTCTAGCCAATGTAGGGAACTTTACTAGTAATTTCCCTTTGACTAGTATTGGTCTCTAGGTCTCGAATTAACTCCAAATGCCTTCAAATCTTGAAGTAAGGTGTATGAATGTTGATGTATATGTAACTTTGGAATGTATTTCATCTACATATTTCATATATATTTATTGTACCCTTATTAGAGATGTGTTATTCCTCTATAAGGAAGTGTCATCATGTGGATTGACAAGTGTCACAAGTGTGTGTACTTGCCGATGGGTTATTAGACCACCATGTGTGGGGTCGGCCCTAAAATATATATTATATTGTGGATATATCTAGATAGACAAGTCGGCCCCATAGTGTAACTGGGCAAATAGGTTAAGTATAAATAGAGATCGGGAGATCTCTATTTGGATCATTCGGAAAGACACACTTCTCTCACTCCAAAAGTGGTGCACTAGTGAGGAGGAGGATCATCTGCTACTAGGAGACTATTGTAGCTAGGGTTTTACCCCTAGCTTGTGCAAATGAGCACCTACTAAGGAGAATGGACTCCTTAGTAGCAGTTCAGTATATTAAACTAATTAAGCTAAAACAGAAAATTAAATTACTTCTTAAAGCATGCATAAAACATAAACATCAAATTGAAAGAATGGCTTTTTGTATTGATATTACCTTCAATGAGAAGGTTTGATGAAGCCCTTTGCAGTGTCCAAGAGGATGCTCCAAGCTTCAAGATGCTCCTTCTCCTTCTCCAATGATGGGAATGGGCCAAAAGTGGCTCTCAAGGTGAAAATAGTTCAAAGGTGAACTAGGGTTTCGAGAGAGATTTTGGCAGAGTAAGGGTGCTTGTGATTGTGGATATGGAATAATGGATCTCCATCACCTATTTATAATTTTTTGGTGGTGGAGTGCTGACCCATGGTTTTAGGAAACACATAGTTTTGGGCAGCTGTATAGGGTTTTTTCCTCCTTTTCCTCATTATTTTATATTTTTTATTCCCTTTTTAGGGGATTTTTGCTATTTTTGGAGGAAAAGGGGGTTTTTTAGCCTTTTTTAGGCTATTTTGATGGTTTTGTGGCCTTTTGGAGGCATTTTAGGCCTTTTGGAGGCTTTTTAATGGGATTTTTTGGGATTTTAATGGAAATATGGTAGGAAAATGGACAAATGAGCCATATAATGTGGTAAATGAGCTAGTGAGCACTTTTTGGGTGTTAACAACTATCTCAAGTGTATTTTGGTTGTACTTTGGTTGAGCCATTGCTCTCTCTATCTCTGATGAAGTTGTGAGGTTTTTCTCCTTAGGGTTTTCCTCACATAAACTTTGTGTCTCTTGTCTCTCATGCTTTTGATTCTTGTGATGCTTGTCATGCTTATTGTGATTGTTATGCATTGATATACTGTATGTGTTATTCTCTCAGTAAAGATCCAAGAGTATTGTGAATCAATGCTCAAAATTTAACATGGTATCAGAGCTAACCTAAGAAGAAGACATTTTGCAGTGACGAAAACTTGAGTTTCTTATTTATTGGGTTTCTCTCCACAGATTTTGAAAAAGCAGTATAGTAGATTGACTCTACTTAGCAAGGAGAATCTATCTATCCAATCAGAATTCAATTCTGAGCATTTTCAGATTTGTCCCTAAAAATTAGGGTTTCCACAAAATAGGAATTTCTAAAATCTGAAGACATAGCTAGAAGCTCCTTGCAAAAATTGAATTTTAGAGCTTTGGATCAAGATTTTTGGCGGGGTAGATCTCCGGGAAACTCAAACCCTAATTTAGGGCTCTCCCAAGTGAACCCGGGAGGACAAAAAGGAAAATATGAAGGGTAAAGATTTACGTATCTCAAATTCTGAATACACCAGGATGATCAGCTCATCAAGGTACATCTTTTTATCCTTTCAAAAAGTTGAAATTCACATTTTGAATTTTCAGGGTTTTTTCGACAAACCCTAATCCGGGACCAAATCTAGTTTTCGGCATTTCAAGTGGTAAGACCTAAATCTTTTCTATTTCCATTTGAAGTACTCTTTAAGATGTCTCACCACACCAAGCTTGAGGATAAGCTTGAAGGAGTTGATAACTTCCGAGCTTGGAAGTATAGGATTGGGTTAATCTTGGAAGAGAATGAGTTGGACTCATATGTAAAAGAAGACATCCCTATCCAAGAGGATGAAGAGGCTAAGGTATTGCATAAGAAGAACTTGGTCAAGGCAAAGAGAATCATTGTTGATTCTATCAAAGACCATCTCATACCCCATGTGTCTTCTCTAAAGACACCAAAGGTGATGTTTGACTCTTTGACCAAGCTGTTTGAAGGGAAGAGCATAAATCGGAAGATGACCCTGAGGAACCAATTGAAAGGAGTAAAGTTTCAGAATGGAGAAACCATTCAATCTTATTTTTCATGGGTCTCCTAGATCAAGGAACAACTAGAAGTAGTGGATGAAATGGTGGAGAATGGTGAAGTGGTGATGGCCACTCTAAATGGCCTACCCAGGTCATGGGATTCCTTTATTCAAGGAATTTGTGCAAGGAAGAAGTTGATCTCCTTAAATAGATTGCGGGAAGAATGATCTCAAGAAGAAGCTACGCATGTGGCCCGAGAATAAAAGATGGGAAATGAAGATCAAGCTCTCACAACACATGCCAAGAAAGGCAAGTCTAAGAAGGAATCATCTCATAACAAGAGATTCTCACACCACCATTATCATAAAGATAAGAAAGATCTCAGATGCTTCAATTGCAATGAGAAGGGACACTTTGCTTCAGATTGTCCCAAGAAGAAGAAAGACAACAACAACAACTTCAAGAAGAAGAAGAAGAATAACAAAAGAAGATATGATGTTCATGCTGCCAAAGATGATGAACACCCAAAGAAGAAGGCTAGGGCAGAAAGTGATAGTGATGATGACTCATCAAGTGAAGAAGAGTATGTGCTAATTTCTGCTCTCACAGGTACTATCTCCCATGGTTGTAATGATTGGTTGATTGATAGTGGGGCTTCCAAACACATGACTGGGTTTAAGGAATCTTTTGTGAATCTATCTGAACATGAATCACCCCATAAGGTGAAACTTGGGGATGATTATCAATACCCGATCAAAGGAAGTGGTGAAGCCTCCTACAACCTAGATTCTGGAAAATCCTTGAAGATGAAAGAAGACCTTTATGTACATGGGATCAAGAAGAACTTACTCTCCATCTCTGCATTGGATGCAAAAGGAATGAGGGTTGCATTTGTGGATGGCCAAGTCCTAATGTGGCCAAAGGGAAAGACCATAGATGATGCAGTAGTGATTGGAGTGCAAGAGGGAGGTTTGTATAAATTGAAGGGACAACCTGAACATGCCATGGTACATGAATCCATGGAGCCAAGTGAACTTTGGCATAGAGGACTTGCTCATATGCACTATAGGGAACTTCCAATTGCAAGCAAGGCTATAGAGGGTCTTCCTGAAATCAAGACCAAACATGAAGGTGTTTGCAAAGGATGTGCAAAAGGTAAGAACATTAAGAAGGCTTTCCCAAGCAGTGAAAGCAAGGAAAAGGATATCCTGGAAATCATACACTCAGATGTATGTGGTCCTATGTCATCCAATTCTCTAAGTGGGTATGTTTACTATGTCTCATTTATTGATGGCTTCTCCAGGAAGACTTGGGTATACTTCTTGAAGAACAAAGATGAGGTTTTGATAAGTTCAAGGAATTCAAAACCTTGATGGAGAATCAAATTGACAAGAAGATCAAAACATTCAGATCCAACAATGGTGGAGAATTCATGTCAATTACTTCAAGAAGCTTTGCAGTGATTTAGGGATTAAGAGGGAGTTGACTGCTCCTTATAATCCTCAACAGAATGGAGTTGTAGAAAGGAAGAACAGAACAATCATGGAAGTAGCAAGGGCAATGCTGCATGACTAGGATCTACTTATGCATCTATGAGCAGAAGCAGCTAGAATAGCTGTATATGTGCAGAACAGAACACCCCACAAGAGATTGGACAAAAAAACTCCAGAAGAGGTATTTTCTGGTAAGAAACCTGAGTCAGCCATCTCAGAATATTTGGTTGTCTAGTATATACTCATGTCCCGAAGGAAAAGAGGACTAAACTAGATCCTTCAGGAAAGAAGGGTATCTTTGTGGGTTACATTGAAAGCTCGAAGGATTACAGAATATAATTTCCAGGGTTCAGAAGGGATGTAATGTTTGATGAAAACTTAGCATTCATCAAATCAAGGAAGGCACCTATCAAATTTTATGAAGAACCTAAGGAAACTAGATTTCAAGACACTACCATGACTGAAGCAATTCCAGAAGTTGTTCCTGAGTTTGAATATCTGCAAGAACATGTAGATCCACCCCATGAGGATAACTCTCACAAGAGGAAACCTAAATGGGCTAGAGAGCTCATTCAAGATGCAGAAAGATTTGGCATTCCAGAAGAAGAACACAGAGCAAAGAAGAGAACCAGATCACATACCATCTATGTTGCTTTACTTTGTGACATTATGAACAAATAACCTTCCAGTTATGAAGAAGCAGCGGAAAAGAAAGAATGGAAGGATGACATGGTTGAGGAATACCAATCAATAATGAAGAATGATGTTTGGGATGTTGTCCCAAGACCTAAAGAGAAGTCTATTGTGACTTCTAAATGGATCTACAAAATCAAGCATGCTGCAGATGGCAGTGTAGAGACATACAAAGCAAGATTCGTAGCTCGTAGCTTCTCTCAGAAAGAGGGAATAGATTATGAAGAAACCTTTGCACCTGTAGCAAGGTATACTTCCATCAGAACAGTACTTGCCCTGGCTAGATCAATGAAATGGAAAATACACCAGATGGATGTCAAGACTGCTTTCTTGAATAGTGTAGTTGAAGAGGAAGTATATGTGGAACAACCACTCAGTTTCGAAATACATGACAGGGAGTCATATGTGTGTAGATTGAAGAAATCCTTGTATGGCTTGAAGCAAGCTCCCAAAACTTGGTATGGTAGGATGGACAATTTTCTATCTAGTTTGGGCTTTACCAAGAGTAAAGCGGATTCCAACCTTTACTACAAGGTTGAGGAAGGGAATCCTATGATTCTACTCCTGCATGTGGATGACTTATTTGTAATAGGAGATAACAAATTGATTGCAGATACTAAAAGGAAGCTTGCTGCCGAGTTCAATATGAAATATTTGGGAATGATGCATTATTTCCTAGGTATGGAGGTGTGGCAGAGTGCAGGTGGGATCTTCCTTGGTCAAGAGAAGTACACAGTAGATATCCTGAAGAGATACGGGATGATGGATTGCAAGGCCATGGCCACACCTATGGCATCGAATCTGAAGCTTCTATGTGATTCTTCATCTGAGCCAGTTGATGTTTCTATCTATCGTCAGATGATTGGGTCCTTGATGTACCTGACGAACACAAGACCAGATATTTGCTTTGCGGTGAGCACATTGAGCCAGTTCCTGATAGATCCGAGGAGTGTTCACCTAGTTCTTGTAAAGCATGTGCTGAGGTACCTGAAGGGTACAGTGGATTATGGGCTTAAGTATGAAGCAAATCAAAAGTTTAACATGCAGGGTTATGTTGATTCAGATTGGGCTGGCAGTGCTGCAGATAGGAAGAGCATATCTGGGTGTTGCTTCAATATGGGATCAGGTGTGATCTCTTGGTTTAGTAGGAAGCAGTCCTTCGTAGAACTGAGTACAGCTGAGGCAGAGTATTTTGCAGCCCGTTCAACTAGTTGTGAGGTAGTATGGCTATGGAAGCTACTATCTGAGTTATTTGATCTCCCGTTGGATGCTACTGGTATCTTTTGTGATAACTAGAGTTGTGTGAAGCTGTTCGAGAACCCAGTGTTTCATGACAGTTCAAAACACATAGAGATCAAATATCACTATATTAGGAATATGGTGTAGAGAGGAGCTGTGAAGCTCCTATATGTTGCGACAGACGAGCAGATTACAGATGTGTTGACGAAGCCACTAGCCAAGGTTAAGTTTGAGTACTTCAGGGAGAGGCTTGGTGTTCATCATATTGATGACACTTTGAGAAAGAAGTGATGGACACATTTGCTAAAGCCATTCCAAGCATGTTGGAAGGATGATCCTTCACATGGTTGTGGATGTAAGTGCTGGATGATGAGCATCAGGATGATGTTCTGGTTTCTGCTTTGTATGATCGGTTGGATCATTTATATATATATGTATGCATCATGTTGGATGCTAGATATGATCAGTTGGATCATTTATATGTATATGTATGTACGCATCATGTTGGATGCTGTATATGATCAGTTGGATCATTTATATGTATGTACGCATCATGTTGGACATTGGATATGATCGGTTGGATCATGTGTATGTATTTTGTATTTGCATCATGTTGGATGCTTGGACCATGTATCTGTATATGTATCAGGTTGATACATTGTATGATCAGGTAGATAATGTATGTTGATATGTATCATGTATTTATATTTGTATCAGGTGGATACACTATATGATCAGGTGGATCATGTATGATGATATGTATTAGGTAGATACTTGGTATGCATCAGGTAGATGCATTGTATGATCAAGATGATCATGGATGACAAGCTTCAGGATGTTGCTCCAGATGACATGCAGCAGGATTTTGTAGTGATGATGATCAGGATGATCATGTGTACATCAAGATGATGTATGGTGAGTATTAGGTTGATACTCTATGGCCGTGGAATAGGTTGTGTAGATAAGCATGTAATTTGTGCCCTGGGAGATCTGATAGGTTGAGCAGCGTGCTAGTAATCAGTCCCGGGATGCTCTTTCGAGGTTTTGCCATGACCACATGTAATTTGTGCCCTGGGAGATCTAGTAGGTTGAGCCTTGTGCTCGTAATCAGTCCTGGGATGATCTTTCAAGGTTTTGTGGTGACCACATGTAATTTGTGCCCTGGGAGATCCGATAGGTTGAGCCTTGTGCTCGTAATCAGTCCTGGGATTCTATTTCGAGGTTTTGTGATGAGGTCACATATAATAAGTCCTGGAGATCTAGATAGGATGAAAAAGGCCTCAGATTATCTTTAGGGTTTTTGATAGTCAAGAGACTCTTTTAAGGTTTTGTGATGCACGTAATAAGTCCTGAGATTTCCACAGTATGGCTAGTGCTGACAAAGACCTGCAGGTGGTGGGCCTACATCTAGTATGAAAAAGGACTGGCTCTGTAGAACTTCTTATGATGAGTAGAGTCAGAGATTGGTTGAGATAGTAGCAGCAGTTATGATGATGATGACGATGCATCGATGACGATGATCCCGAGAAGAAGACTTGTCTAGCATATCTTTGTCGAGAAATACCTTCCTAGTTAAGCGGGAGTGTTGATGTATATGTAACTTCGGAATGTATTTCATCTATGTATTTCATATATATTTATTGTACCCTTATTAGAGATGTGTTATTCCTCTATAAGGAAGTGTCGTCATGTGGATTGACAAGTGTCACAAGTGTGTGTACTTGCCGATGGGTTATTAGACCACCATGTGTGGGGTCAGCCCTGAACTATATATTATATTGTGGATGTATCTAGATAGACAAGTCGGCCCCATAGTGTAACTGGGAAAACAGGTTAAGTATAAATAGAGATCGGGAGATCTCTATTTGGATAATTTGGAAAGACACACTTCTCTCACTCAGAAAGTGGTGCACTAGTGAGGAGGAGGATCATCTGCTACTAGGAGACTATCTCAAGTGTATTTTGGTTGTACTTTGGTTGAGCCATTGCTCTCTCTATCTCTAAGGAAGCTGTGGGGTTTTTCACCTTAGGGTTTCCCCACGAAAACTTTGTGTCTCTTGTCTCTCATGCTTTTGATTCTTGTGATGCTTTTCATGCTTATTGTGATTGTTATGCATTGATATACTGTATATGTTATTCTCTCTGTAAAGATCCAAGAGTATTGTGAATTAATGCTCAAAATTTAACAATGAATGATATTAGGACTTGAATATGATGTTAAGGGATGATATATGGCCACCAAAATACCTTTGCAAACTCTCTTAAGATTCTGGCCCAAGTATGTAATTTTACTAGTAATTTGGGGTTCAAATCCCCCTGGGGTAAGTACTGAAAATGGCTTCACAAATGCCTCCAAAGCCACTCAAATTTCTGAACAGAGGTAGGAAATGTATTAAGGATGTTATTAAGGTCTCATTTTCACCATTAATTGATTATTATATCTGTTCCAACCCTCTCCCATTCAACTGTAAAAATCACCAATTTGACCCTTGGGGAAATGGCACTATTTCTTCTCCCAATGCAATTAAACTGAGTAAAAATACTTCAAATGCTCAAGTACAGTACATGAAACTTGTAAAATACATCCATGGTAGTCCATTAATCACAAATGCATCAGAGAATCATCCATTCATTCAAAATCATCATCAATACAT
Source organism: Larix kaempferi (assembly GCA_027924585.1). Taxonomy (NCBI): domain Eukaryota; kingdom Viridiplantae; phylum Streptophyta; class Pinopsida; order Pinales; family Pinaceae; genus Larix; species Larix kaempferi. The sequence continues at coordinate 209,489 of BSBM01000167.1, forward strand.
TGGTTCACAACAAGATAGTGGGGAAATGGCATTGTTCTTCCATTAAAAATGCAATTTATACATTTTTACTTGGAATTTCGACCTGAAACTTTCGGGAGATGAAAAAAAGAGTATTTAATTCATATTCAAAATTAAATGGGGCATTATAATATCCCCAAAAGAGTACAATAACTCACCAAAAATCCCTCCCTCAAGGATCAAGAATATGCCATCAAAACTGGAAATGGTTGAAGGAGTGAGCTGCAATAGAAGAAACCATGAGCTTCCCTGTAGCTTACACCTACAAATAAATACTTCATTAAAGATCCAAATGAAGGGTCTTAATGTCCTTTCCAATTACCAACTTGGATGGGAATCGTTCACCCTCGAAATTGGCTAAGGCAAGAAACTAGTCATCCACTAGCTCTCCCTCTTCACAAATGCAATTGCAAATTCTACAAATGATCAAAAGCTTGTTTCATTCTTTTTTATTGACATTTATAAATTTCTAATGTCCTCCATGGGTCAAATTCCTTCCAAGAGACTCATGCCAACTCAAGTTGGGAAGAGATTCCAAAGAATGCCACTTGTACAACAATTCCTAGTTTCCCACTTCCACCAAATCACATGTGGAAGCATCTTAGCTGCCCTAACACCCTTGAGCGCCCTCTTGGAGTCTATTTTTATCCTTGACATTTCATATTTCATATTTCATCCTTTAGGTCTGATTTTTGTCATAGGTGTCATAGCATCTTAATCATTGTTGTCATAGAGCTAGGGAATCTAGCCCAAGTGTCTCACTAGCTCCAAATTGCCTCTTCCTCTTCCATGGGAGTTAATATTCCTCTACATTTCGACCTTGGATGAATCATGCCATGAATAATACCTTTTGGACTCCCCCAAGTATGTTACCGTTCACCTTGAATTCGAATTGGTGAGAGAATGATGCCAAGCGTAGTGGGGAAATCTAGCCATATGTGGGTCCCACTTCCTCCATGTGTCTTCATGATCAAATGCCACTTTGATTTTCACTTGTATATATTTATTTAACTTCTTTATTAAATATTTATGCCACTCTAATGTTCAAATATCATTTATTATCCCCATTATTCCAAATCGCAAAGCTTCCACCCCAGACCTAGGAAACTAGTAATTTTCCTCCTTGGCAATTATTTGACCTTTAACATCAATTTTACAAACTCTAATGAATATGGCCAATGTGATTAGACCATTGTGACCCAATTCCAAATTTCAGACATGACAAATCCTCCCTTCCCAATACTGCTTGTCCTCAAGCAATTTCAAACATGGGTGTTGAAGAACCTGCTTCTTGTATAATTCTTTGAAGTTGCCATTGAATTGCCCAACCTTGAGTCTTTGAGTTTCCTTGAAGATTTTAGAGAGGAACCACCATGCTTGCTGCTGCACTACTCTGATAAAATTCACTTTATTAAGTGGGAAATCCATCTCCCATACTGCTTGTTTCCCCCAAAAAAATTCAAACCAATGAGACAAAAATTATTCCAGGGTCCCATTGCTTGTATTGCACCCCAAACAATTAAAAGTGCTCTCCAACCCCATCAGATAAGAGGATCTTTGGATCCCATTTTCTTGTATGCATTCTTCCAAACATCATGAGTACAAAATATATAACATCAAAGTACATAACAACATAATGAAAATGTATATCAAGAAGATGCTTCATCAAAGAATCATGAAAGTGTTTATACCTCCAAGTAAGTAGAGCACCATTTGCTAGGTGCATACAATTTTCAAGTGACCAATCAAATCTGCTCCAATGACATAGGTGAGGATCCCATGTCCGATAGTGCTGGTCCAAAAGAACGTGATATGCATCAAAATATTCAGCCATGCATTCTTTCATCCAAGAAGTGAATGAAGAATCTCCACTAAAATATGAACCAAATAATGAGCAGAAAAAACAAGGAGACTTCAAAGGACTCAAAGAAGTCTCATCCATACATCCATGAGGATATGTATCATCATAAGGTAAAGAAATATGCTGCTGCAATTCTAAATAATGAGGTGCTCTATTCATGTCATCATCAAAAGTTGAGGTAGGAGTTTCATACCCCTCATGTGGCACCACTAGAAAAAAACCTTTCACCCAATTTTCCTCCTAAAGTGATGTGGCTAGAAAAGAAGTGTGGGGTGAGGAATTATGAACCAACTTTAATTCTTTACAACTCTTAGCCATTGAAATATTTAATTCATCTTCTCCATAATTGGCTGGTCCAACTATTGTGAGATCATGTACCTCTTCCAAGGCTTTTCAACTCTCTCCATGAGGAAACTCATAATCCCTTTGAACAAGAACAAGTGCTTGTCCTTCTTCTTGTTTTAGTGTAGCATCTTCAAGAACCTGCATATCAACATGTACCTCATGTTCCACAATTACAATAGGTTCCTCTTTTGTGACATAAATTATTTCATCCTTTTCCTTGAAAAGAGAACCATTGCTCATTATTTTTCCGAGTTGCTTCCAAGTTCACTAAGCAACAATTTGAACTCTTGAAAGTATTGCCTCCACTTGTATTCAAAGGATGGTTTAAGTAATTTTCTAAAATACTCATTCTCCTCTAAGGTTCCTTTCTCATCCTTACTCATGGTGACCAATGAATGCACTTCTTCTCCTACATCTTCCCTTTCACCAACGTACATCGAGTTTCAGTTTCTAAGGGTGGTGGATTATTTCTTTGACTACTGTTCTTCATTAATGTTCTACCACATCAGGTTCCAATACCATGCTCTGATACCACTGTAATGTCTCTTATTAGGAATTTTATTAAAATGGCAATTTTTCACTTTTTTCCCTAGTTTGACCTTTGACTAGTTTTGAGCTCTGGGTCCCCAAATTGCTCCAATTGCTCCCAAATATTCTAAGAAGGTATATGGATGATGCTAGAAAATAAATATGTATTTCAGAGATTCTTTTGGACCTTTAAAATACTTCTGCAAATCATCTTTCAATTCTGGCTAATGTTGGGAACTTTACTAGTAATTTCCCTTTGACTAGTATTGGTCTCTAGGTCTCGAATTGACTCCAAATGCCTTCAAATATTCAAGTAAGGTGTATTAATGATATTAGGACTTGAATATGATGTTAAGGGATGATATATGGCTTCCAAAATATCTTTGCAAACTCTCTTCAGATTTTGGACCAAGTATGCAATTTTACTAGTAATTTGGGGTTCAAATCCCCCTGGGGTAAGTACTGAAAATGGCTTCCCAAATGCCTCCAAAGCCACTCAAATTTATGAAAAGAGGTAGGAAATGTATTAAGGATGTTATTAATATCTCATGTGCACCATTAATTTATTATTATATCTGTTCCAACCCTCTCCCATTAAACTGCAAAAGTCACCAATTTGACCCTTGGGGAAATGGCACTATTTCTTCTCCCAATGCAATTAAACTGAGTAAAAATACTTCCAATGCTCATGTACAATACATGAAACTTGTAAAATAAATCCATGGTATTCCATTAATCACAAATGCATCAAAGAATCATCCATTCATTTGAAATCATCATCAATACATTGGTTCACAACAAGGTAGTGGGGAAATGGCATTGTTCTTCCATTAAAAATGAGATTTATACATTTCTACTTGGAATTTCGACTTGAAACTTTTTGGAGATGAATAACATAGTATTTAATTCATATTAAAAAATAAATGGAGCATTAGAAGCTCCCCCAAAGTGTTAGAAAAACAGGATCACAGAGCAATAACAATAAACATAAATGCAAATATAATCACACATACACATTACAAGAGAGACACAGATATATCGTGGTTCACCCAACTTGGGCTACGTCTACACTAAATTTTCTAGTCCTTATTATTATTACCGTACATCAAGGTGAAGGGATACAATCTGCAGCACAATTGCTGCACTTCCTCTTCTCTTTTTGCAGTCTCTCTCCTGATCTCAGAGATCCTTACAATGCATGAAACCTAATACATCATCCTCCCCAGCCGTATTACAATGTATTTATTTTATAAGGGAAATACAATGGGAAAATACCATGGGATACCCAAAACCATGGGCCCGCAAAACAATTGGCGAAAACAACCCCAAAAATTTTCTTCGGGGGCGTTGCCCCCGAACCCCCATTTCTCGAGGGCGCTACCCCTAAACCCCCTAGCCAGGGGGGATGGTCCCCCCTAGGACCCCATGAGGGGCGATGCCCCCCCGCTGGGGTGAGTGTACAGTCCACCTACATATCATATAAAACTGGGGTACAAACACGGCGGATACAATATCATCTATGAGACTAGAAGATCTGGCTCCACAACCAACAATCTCCCACTTGGAGACTGATCACAGTAGCTCCACTGCTGCTGCACTTGCTGGACTTGGAATTGGAAAATTTCTCCTCTTCACCTTCATGCTAGAAGGCCAACTAAAACTGAGCACGAACTCAGTTTCTCTTTGCTCACTACCTTTGTGAACATGTCTACAGGATTCTGGCTAGTATGTATCTTTTCCAGCTTCAACAGTTCATTTTCTAGAACAGAGCATATGAAATGGTACTTGAGCTATATATGTTTAGTCCTGGAATGGAATGCTGAGTTCTTTGCAAGATGAATGGCACTCTGACTGTCACTATACAATCTTCTATCCTTCTGCTTATTACCCACTTCCTCCATAAACCTTTGCAACCAAATCATCTCTTTACTGGCCTCTGTAATGGCAACATACTCTGCTTCTGTTGTTGAAAGTGCAATAACCTTCTGTAGTTTCGAAATCTAGCTTACTGTCGTTCCACCTATAGTAAACACATACCCTGTGGTGCTCCTCCTGCTATCCTTATCACCTACCATATATGCATCAACATATCCCTGTAGAACAGTGTCTCAACCTCCAAAACATAATGCCTCAGTGGTAGTACCTCTCAAATACCTGAGAATCCACTGTACTGCCTTCCAATGTTCTTTACCTGGATTGTTCATATATCTGCTCACAACTCCCACTGCATGTGCAATATGTGGTCTTGTGCACACCATGGCATGCATCAAGCTGCCAACTGCTGATTGATAGGGAATCTTGGACATGTAATCTGTCTCTTCTTATGTCTTGGGACACATTTCCTTACTTAGACTGAAATGGCTAGCCAAAGGTGTACTTACAGGTTTTGCATTCTACATTCTGAACCTTTCCAACACCTTTTGTATGTACTCACTTTGAGACAATTTCAATTTGCGATTTTTTTTGTCTCTCGTTATTCTCATACCAAGGATTTGCTTTGCAGCACCCAAATCCTTCATCGCAAATGAATTAGCTAGCTTCCTTTTGAGTACATTTATATCCTGCATGTCAGACCCTGCAACAAGCATGTCATCCACATACAATAACAAGATAATATATCTTCCATTGTCTAGCTTCTTGAAATAAACACAGTGGTCAGAATGACATCTACTATAACCTTGCTCTTTCCTAAACTTGTCAAACTTTAGATACCACTACCTTGGAGCTTGCTTCAAGCCATACAAGCTCTTTTTCAACCTGCATACCATATCCTCCTTACCTTTGACCTCATACCCTTGTGGCTGCTACATATATATTTCTTCCTCCAAATCCCCATGGAGGAAGGCTGTTTTTACATCTAACTGTTCAAGATGCAAATCTTCTATTGCAATTAGCTTTAAGATAGTCCTAATTGAAGTCATCTTAACAACAGGAGAAAATATTTCATCAAAATCTATACCTTTCTTCTGTGCAAACCCCTTTACAACAAGGCTGGCCTTATACCGCTTCTCACCTCCTTCTTCTTCCTTCAACCTGTAAATCCATTTGTTTTGCAATGCTCTTTTACCAGTATGCAACTGAACCAAATACCAAGTCTGGTTTCCTACCAATGAGTCCATCTCCTCATTCATGCCTTGCTCCCACTTCTTTCTAGTTTCCACCTGCATTGCTTCTTCATAACATTCTGGTTCACCAGAATCAGTCATCAATAAATAATACATTGAAGGAGAGTATCGTTCAGGGAATCTACTTAGCCTGGTAGATCTTCTTACAGTTGCAGGAGTTTCAGGTACTTGCTGCTGCTCTTGATTTTCTGGCACCTTCGGAACTTCATTTTCTTTAATTTCATCAAGCACTATGTACTCTGTGTTTTCCTTTTCCTGTTTCTTTCCCTGCAACTGATCTTTATACATGACCTTTTCATTGAATATCACATCTCTACTCCTGATGATTTTGTTATTTTCATAATCCCATAAACGATAACCAAATTCATCAACCCCATATCCAATAAAGGTACATTTCTTGGATTTAGCTTGAAGCTTTGTTCTATTTTCTTTCTCAATATGGAAAAATGCTTCACAACCAAACGTTCTTAGAAATGAGTAGTTTACCTTTTTATCTGTCCATGCTTCCTATGGAATACCACCATCCAAAGCACTTGAAGGTCCTCTGTTTATTAAATAAACAACAGTATTTACAGCATCCGCCCAAAACTGTAAGGGAAACCATGCATGCAGTCTCATACACCTTGCACGCTCCATGATTGTTCTGTTCATCCTTTCTGACACACCATTTTCCTGTGGTCTTCCTGGGACTGTCTTCTCTCTACGAATCCCATGGTATGAACAGTAACTATCAAACTCCTTGCCGTAGTACTCACCTCCATTATCAGATCTGAGACACTTCAATCTTTTTCCTGTCTCATTCTCAACCAAAGCTTTCCACTTCTTAAAAGTAGCAAACACATCAGATTTCTGTCTAATGCAATAAACCCAAGTTTTTCTAGTTGCATCATCAATAAATGTAACATAATAATGAAAGACACCAAGATATTGTACTTGAGTCGGTCCCCATACATCTGTATGCACAAGCTCTAATTTTTCATTCTTCTTATGTTTCCCAACCCTGAGAAATTTGACTCTCTTCTATTTTCCATAAACACAGTTTTCACATAATTCCAAACTTACCTGCTTCAAATCCGGCAGCAACTTCCTTGAGTGGAGAATCTATATCCCCTTCTCACTCATGTGGCCAAGCCTATGATGCCACAATGCTGTATCTGTTCCCGTGGAAGCTAAAGACATAGAATGTTCAGTATTATGAGGACATAAATACAACGTACCTACTCTGTCTCCTTTTGCTATCACCATTGATCCTTTAGTGATCTTCCACCACTTTTCTCCGAACGTAAATAGACAACCGCCATCTTCCAACTGCCCTATTGAGATTAGATTTCTTTTCATAGCAGGAATATGCCTAACTTCTTTCAACAACCAATCAGTTCCATTCTTAAGTTTTATCCATACCTTACCCATTCCAACAATTTTACATGGCTCATCATCACCCAATAAAACATGTCCAAAGTCGCCAGGAACATACTCATGAAAGTATTTCCTATGGGGTGTAGCATGACATGAAGCTCCTGAATCTACTACCCAATAATCACTAGTATTATCTAATGCAAGAATCAAAGCATCTTGTAACACATCACCTACTACATTTGCTTCCTGGGTAGTTTCCTTCTATGCATCTCCTTTCTTCTTTAGAGATTTGTAGTCTTTCTTCAGATATCCTTTCTTTCCAAAGTTCCAGCACTCTATCTTTCCCATTCTGGACATGGATCTGCCCGTTTCAGACTTTCCACGATTACCTTGGATCTTTCCTCTCTCCTTTTGTCTTCCCCTGCTCTCCATGGTCAACGCATTACCTGATGTCTCACCTGTGCTTTTTCTTCGCATTTCCTCGCTAAGAATAATACCAATAACATCATCAAATTTCAAGGTGTTTGAACCAGAGACAGAGTTACTTACAGCCATGACCAAGCGATTCCAACTTTCTGGCAATGAACACAAGATTAGAAGATCCCTAACCTCATCATCAAAGTTCACACTTACAGAACTTAGCTAATTTGTAACCGTATTAAACTCATTTAAATGATCAGTAACAGATCCACCTTCAGACATCTTCATATTAAATAAACGCTTCATTAGAAATACCTTGTTGGAGTTCGAGGGTTTTTCATACAGCTTACCCAATGCGCTCATCAAACCCTGTGTTGTCATTTCTTTTGAGATATTGAAAGCCACCGACGAAGCCAAGCTCAACCGTATTGTTCCTAGAGCCTTTCTCTGAAGAACCTCCCATTCTTCGTCCTTCATAGCCATTGGTTGCTTTGCTTTTCCTCCCAATGGTAGGAATAGATCCTTCTGGTACAGATAGTCCTCCATTTGCATCTTCCATAACCTAAAGTTTTGGCCATTAAACTTCTCGACCTTAAACTTTCCTTCTTCTGCCATTGCTCCCACTCGAACCAGAAACCCTAGCTTCCTGCAGGTTTAACTGCCAAATAGACCTTTGGCTCTGATACCAATTGTTAGAAAAATAGGATCGCAGAGCAATAACAATAAACAGAAATGCAAATATAATCACACATACACATTACAAGAGAGACACAGATATATCGTGGTTCACCCAACTTGGGCTACGTCCACACTGAATTTGCCAGTCCTTATTATTATTACCGTCCAACAAGGTGAAGGGATACAACATGCAGCACAACCGCTGCACTTCCTCTTCTCTTTTTGCAGTCTCTCTCCTGCTCTCAGAGATCTTTACAATGGATGAAACCTAATACATCATCCTCCCTAGCCGTATTACAATGTCTTTATTTTATAAGGGAAATACAATGGGAAAATACCACGGGATACCTAAAACCATGGGCCCGCAAAACAGCTGGCGAAAACAGCCCCAAAAATTTTCTTTAGGGGCGTTTCCCCCGAACCCCCATTTCTCGGGTGCGTTGCCCCTGAACCCCCGCTGGGGTACGGCTGGCCCCTGGACCCCCAAGCTAGGGGGGATGGTCCCCCCCTGGGACCCCGTGGGGGGGCGATGCCCCCCCACACCCCCCCGCTGGGGTGAGTGTACAGTCCACCTACATATCATATAAAACTGGGGTACAAACATGGCTGATACAATATCATCTATGAGACTAGAAGATCTGGCTCCACAACCAACACAAAGAGTACAAATAGCTCACCAAAAACGCCCTCCCTCAAGGATCAAGAATATGCCATCAAAACTGAAAATGGTTGAAGGAGTGAGCTGCAATAGAAGAAACCATAAGCTGCCCTGTAGCTTACACCTACGAATAAAGACTCCATTAAAGCTCCAAATGAAAGGTCTTAATGGCATTTCCAATTACCAACTTGGATGGGAATCTTTGACCCTCGAAATTGGCTAAGGCAAGAAACTAGTCATCCACTAGCTCTCCCTCTTCACAAATGCAATTGCAAATTCTACAAATGATCAAAAGATCGTTTCATTCTTTGTTATTGACATTTATAAAGTTCTAATATCCTCCATGGGTTGAATTCCTTCCAAGAGACTCATGCCAACTCAAGTTGGGAAGAGATTCCAAAGAACGTCACTTCTACAACAATTCCTAGTTTCCCCCTTCCACCAAATCACATGTGGAAGCATCTTAGCTGCCCTAACACCCTTGAGCGCCCTCTTGGAGTCTATTTTTAGCCCTGACATGTCATATATGTCATATGTCATCCTTCAAGTCTGATTTGTGTCATAGGTGTCATAGCATCTTCATCATTGTTGTCATAGATCTAGGGAATCTAGCCCAAGTGTCTCACTAGCTCCAAATTGCCTCTTCCTCTTCCATGGGAGTTACTCTTCCTCTATATTTCGACCTTGGATGATTCATGCCATGAATAATACATTTTGGACTCCCCCAAGTATGTTGCCATTCACCTTGAATTTGAATTGGTGAGAGAATGATGCCAAGTGTAGTGGGGAAATCTAGCCATATGTGGGTCCCACTTCCTCCATGTGTCTTCATGATCAAATGCCACTTTGATTTTCACTTGTATATATTTATTTAGCTCCTTTATTAAATATTTATGCCACTCTAATGTTCAAACATCATTTATTATCCCCATTATTCCAAATCCCAAAGCTTCCACCCCAAACCTAGAAAACTAGTAATTTTCCTCCTTGGCGATTATTTGACCTTTAACATCAATTTTACAAACTCTAATGAATATGGCCAATGTGATTAGGCCATTGTGACCCAATTCCAAATTTGGGACATCACATGATGATGATGATGATGATGATGATGATGAAGATGATGATGATGAGGAGGATGAGGATGAGGACGAGGATTTTGATGATGATATGAGAATGAGGAAAAGGATGATGATGAGGATGAGGATGAGGATGAGGACGATGACGATGACGATGGCGATTATGATTAGGATGATGATGAGGATGAGGATGAGGATGAGGATGAGGATGACGATGACGATGATGGTGAGGAGGATGACGATGACGACAATCGTGACGATGATGATGATGAGGATGAGGATGATGATGATGACAATGATGATGAGGATGAGGATGAGGATGAGGATGATGATGATAGCGATGATGAGGATGATGATGACGATGATAGCGATGATGAGGATTATGAGGACAATGATGATGACGATGACAACAATGATGATGATGACGACAGTGATGATGATGATGATGACGATGATGATGATGATGATGATGATGATGATGATGACGATGGTGATGACGATGACGATGATGATGATGATGATGATGATGACGACGATGGTGATGAGGATGAGGTTGAGGATGAGGATGATGATGATGATGATGATGATGACGATGATGAGATGATGATGATGATGAGGATGATGAGGATGACAATGATGATGACAACAACGATGATGATGATGATGATGACAATGGCGACGATGATGATGATAAGGATGGGGATGAGGATGATGATGATGATGATGATTATGACAACAATGATGATTATGACGATGATGATGATGAAGAAGATGACGAGGAGGAGGAGGAGGAGGAAGAGGAGGTTGAGGATGATGATGATGATGATGATGATGATATTGATGACAATGATGACGACGATGATGATGATGATAATGATGATGACGATGGTGATGAGGATAAGGTTGAGGATTAGGATGATGATGATGATGATGATGACGATGACGATGATGAGGATGTTGATGATGATGATGATGATGATGATGGTGATGATGATAAGGTTGAGGATTAGGATGATGACGATGATGATGATGACGATGATGATGATGAGGATGATGATGATGATGATGATGATGATGATGATGATGACGACGTTAATGATGATGATGATGACAACGATGATGATGACGATGATCAGGATGGCAACGACGATGATGATGATGATGAGGATGAGGATGAGGATAGGGATGAGGATGATGATGATGACGATGATGAGGATAAGGATGAGGATGATGATGATGATGATGATGATGACGATGACGGAGATGATGATGATGATGATGATGATGAAGATGGTGATGAGGATGAGGTTGAGGATGAGGATAATGATGATGTTGATGATGACAATGACGATGATGAGATGATGATAATGATGATGACGACGACGACGATGATGATGATGATGGGGATGAGGATGATGATGATGATGATGATGATGATGGTGATGATGAGGATGATGAGGATGAGGTTGAGGACGAGGATGATGATATTGATGATGATGACGATGATGATGATGATGATGATGATGATGATGATGATGTGTTGATGATGGTGATGATGACAATGATGATGTGATGATGATGATGATGATGAAAATGATGGTGATGAGGATGAGGTTGAGGATTAGGATGATGATGATGACGATGATGATGACAATGACAATGACGATGATGAGGATGATGATGATGATGATGATGACAATGACGATGACGATGATGATGATGACAACGATGATGATGATGATGACGAAAATGGCGAGGATGATGAGGATGAGGATGAGGATGATGATGATGGTGATGATGATGATGATGACGATGATGAGGATGAGGATGAGGATGAGGATGAAGATGATGATGATGATGATGATGATGACGATGATGAGGATGATGATGATGATGATGATGATGATGATGGTGATGAGGAGGATGAGGATGATGATGACGATGATGACGATGACGATGATGAGGATGATGATGATGATGATGATGACTATGACGATGCTGATGCTGATGCTGATGATGATGATGATGATGATTATGATGAAGATGACGACAATGGCGATGAAGATAATGTTGAGGATGAGGAGGATTATGAATATGATGACGATGATGACGATGACAGAGATGATGAGGATGAGGATGAGAATGACGATGATGAAGACGATGATGATGATGAGCATGAAGAGGATGACGATGGTGATGAATATGATAAGGATGAGTATGGGGATGATGATGATGGTGCCGATGTAACATACTAACTAAAAAATGATATAACTAAATAATTTAAACATAATACATTATGCAAAAAGATGTTCTCACATACCTCCTAGATTCCAACATTGCTACAATGTCATTGTTATTCTTCTTCATCTGAATCAACATCTATATCATCATCTGGTTCAGAATCGTTATTGTTGAAAATATCGCTCATATCAGTATCAATGTCATTTTTGGTTATATATCCATCATCAATATTATCAATGACTACATCATTGTTTGCTACATCATTTGGATGATCAACTTCTTGATTAGATTCTTCATATGACACATATGCGTCGATGACCAACTGCTGATCATCTGCATCACCTTCTTCTTCAACACTGTCTTATTCCTCTACATTATACTTGACCGATCTTCCTCTTGGATCATATTCTCACAATGTATGACCAACGTGCTTTACCTAACACCTCTGAGTAAAAGACCTGCTCACATTGACTTGGAAGAACATAAGGCTCTATACCTAGTTAAGTGCCCTTGTATTAACCATGGAAAATCCATTGGAATGCTCAATAATAGTTCTTTCAGGATCACGTTCATTCATTCGTAGCCTATACCATTTGACCTCAAACAAAGCTATTTTAAAGGAATTAAAGTCACACTCAATTATATCTTCCAAATAAGCATAGTATTTATTTTCAGATACTTCTAGATTCTTGTCACTTGTAGAGGAAACATTAGTGACTTGAAAAAATGCACTTATCCCACAATCAAATGTTTTCTTCTTGTCATCCAACTTTTTGATGCAAAATTTACAACCATTGCACCACATAGCATTGTGATGTATCAGCTGCATCATGCCCGACTCGGTAACTATATAAGAAGAAATAAAAGAAAGAAATATTTTGATACAATGGGAAACAATGAAAAAAATGAGTAGGGTAAATATACTTGCCTTTTTATCTTTTAAACCACATGTTAAATCAATTTCCCTTTACGTAAGTTATCCGGGATATTCTTCTCAATAACGATGCACTGTTTTAATCATTCTCCTAACCCCTTCCCATGATAAGGTACCATAGTATTCTATACATCGTTCAATCCATTCTTCCATCCAATCAATATTGTTTGCAATGTATAAATGTATTGCATCCGACACGGGACCAGCTATATGAAAAAATAACAATTAAGAATTCTAAATTAGTTATCATTAAAGGGAATTAAGTTTACCTTAAAATACTGATGGAATAACACAAGTTACATAAATTGAAAAATTAGTTATATAATAAATTAAATGTACAACGTTCAATTACCTTTCACTTTCCTTGTTCTACCTTTCCCCAACAGGACCTCCCCTTCAAATTTGTTGATGGAGTCAACATGCCAAATGCGAGGCAGATTGATATTTTTTGCTAAATTTGGAAGATACTGACTAATGCACACCATGGAATGATATAGCATATAGTCCTGCACCATAGAACCCTCAGGACATGCTCTTTGTCTAACAAAATCATTCAATGACTTCAAATGCCTTTCCACCATCCAAATTGACCTTGAGTTTACAGGTCCACACAATTCAATCTCCTCAACTTGGTGTATGAGATAGTGTTCTTGTGCTTTGAAAAATATTAGAGGTAAATACTTCTGCATTTCACACATTAGACGAGGAATTTCTCTCTTCCAATACCTAATATCTTCTTTATGGATTTCTTTAAATGAAATCCACCTACAAAAGATGCAAGGAAGTAACAGTGATCAACACTATTGATGCACATATAATAAAGTTCCAAGATGTAAAAAACAATATGTCAGTAAGCAATGAAACAAAGAAAACAAACATTTTCATGCATATAAATTGTTACTTACCTCATGTATTTACCAAGATCATATATAACTTGTTTTATGTTGTCTTTAAAATTATCTAGGAGAGTGTTAGGAACCTATGTCAACCCTTCTCTTTACTATGTTAGTATATTGTTTTTGGACGCATATGCTTTGTAAGTCGTTCCGTAGTATTTGTTGATCCGTAGTTTATATTAGCCCATAGAATTGACCCATAGTATTGGACGCATATGTTTTGTAAGTCATCCCGTAGTATTATATGTTCCATGGTTTTGACTCATAGTATTGGGCATAGACTTAGTATATAAGTGTGTGTTGAGGTCATTGAAGGTACCGTGAAGTTAATTGTATTGAGCTTGCTCAAAGGAGGTTTCCCCTTCGAAGTGGCCCGTGATAAATATAAAAGTGATTCTGAGTTCTATTATTTCTGATATCTCGTGTATTTGCATTAATTAATTATTGCAGGTTCTTCACATCTGGTATCAGAGCACTTTCTTGGGCTCGTTGGGTGGAATTTCTGCCAAATTTTTTTCGCATGTGTTGTAGCTTCAGATTTGGGAATAATCCCTATCCGCTTAAATATGGGAAGTACTTGTGCATAAGCCCTAAAACTCATTGTGAGGAGTACCACAGGAACCCCAAAGTAGCTGGCCCATTGAGAGGACCTTCCAGCGAAAAGGGCAACGACCCCTACCTGATTGACTAGTTCCCACCCATGAGGTAAACCAAGAGCTATCATTTGTGGCAAAGCGGTTATGAGTTTTACCTGAGTCATGGAGTGAGGGATACTGCCCAAATACACAAGCCGTCAGATAGCATTGCTGGCCGAGTGAAACACCTGAACTGTTAGGAAGCCGTACATACCTGGGGTCAATATCTATTTTCAGTTGAACTGTTGTCGATCACTTCTGCTCCAGATCCAGCCATTTCAGATCTATTCTGAAATTCGTTGCAGATCTAGTCGTTGTTTTAGATCTAGCCATTTTCGATCCCTTCCGCGACGTTACAAATCCATCTGTTGCGGATCCCTTCCGCGCCGCTGTTGCCAATCCATTTCTAAAAATAAAAAAAGTATAAAATTCAGTTTTTTCTCCATAACTCCCTTTTTTTGCACTCTGTTTCCCTTGAAATTTTCAGGGAACCCCTATCATCCCATTCTGCATCTTTCATTCCTGAGGACCCTATCCCCAATTCTCCTTCCCAAAGCCCGAAATCCCACATTTGTCTATTTTTAGGGTTTGCCATAACTTCCTCAGATTTCACCCAATCACCTTCAAATTTTACCACAAAGTTCCTTTCTGAATTCTGCTTCTTTGTCCCTCTCTGCCGAATTTTCTCATTCTATCACCCCGCTTCTGAAATCCCCCTTTTTTCCTTCTTGTCCTTTCGACAGTGTCCAAAATCTATTCAAACCCCAATTACCCATCAGATTGTTTCCCCAATTCAAATTTCCCTTTACTAAATTAGCTTCTGTTTGTGTTTTTCTACCCATTCCACCAAAAAAAAAAAAAAACCTGGTTATGGTTGTCACCTGTGCAGGAGCACACACCATGGAGGAAGCATTGGCAGCCATCCAAACCAAACTCCAAGATTTGGATGAAAAATTTCTCAACCTCCATCTTCAGCATTCAGCCATGAACAATACCAGATAGCCAGAATCTTTTGTAGCCATCGGGTTCTCTTCTTCCAACAATTTTCGTGGGCCGAAGCTTGATTTTCCTCGCTTCAATGGTACTGATTCGACTGGATGGATATATCGAGCAGAACAATATTTCAGTCTGCATAATACTTTTGATGCCCAGAAATTTCCACTTGCATCCTTTCATTTGGAATAGGAAGCCCTTCAATGGTACCGTTGGTACATCAAAGCTCATCCCGAGCCAAACTGGACAAATTTTTGCCAACTCATTTTGCCACGATTTGGTCCTAGTGCTTTTGATGATTTCACAGGAGCACTCACTAAACTTCACCAAATTGGCACAGTGAGAGAGTATCAGACAGAATTTGAGAAATTGGCCAATCACAAAGAAGGATTGTTTGATGAATTCTACAGGAGTTGTTTTATCAGTGGTCTCAAGGATGCAATCCGCTCATAGGTCAAAATGTTTTGTCCCAACACAATGATGGAAGTCCTAGGGTTGGCTAAGTTGGCCAAGGACAAGATCGTAGCTCAATAACACTCCAAACCCACCTTTGTTCCCTTCAGAAATATGGGTTCCCAACGACCTCCCATCACACCTTCTCCTCAACCAACTCCTATCAAGCATTTGTCTGAAATAGAAATGTAGGCACGCCGAGAAAAAGGGCTTTGCTATAATTGTGATGAGAATTTCACTCAGGGACATAGATGTGTTCAACAAAAGCTCTATCTCTTGGATGTAGATTCTCCACCTGCCTTAGAACTTGGTGAAGAAGCTACAGATACAGTAGATGATCAGGTCAACATTCAACACCCGCCTGTTGACACCCCATCTCAGGACAACCCACCCAAGATCTCTCTCCATGATGTAACCGGTGTCACCACCCCACAAACAATGCGGGTCATGGGATACTTCAAGAAGCTCCCTCTTACCATACTCATTGATTCTGGTAGCACTCATAACTTCATTGACCCTCGGATTGCCAAACAGGCTGATTGTTTTGTCCATCCTTGCTCCAACTTTGAAGTCATGGTTGCCAATGGGGGCACCTTACCTTGCAAGGGGAAGTGTCAAAATGTGTGTATGTCTATGGAAGATTATAACCTATGCTATGACATGTTTGCCTTGTCCTTAGGCGGATGTGATGTGGTTTTGGGCGTTCAATGGTTACACACACTTGGCCCCATCTTATGGGATTTTGCTGAACTTTGGATGCAGTTTCAAGTCAATGGGGCATAAAACAAATTTATGGGCTTACAACCAGGGTCTCTCTGCATCATCAGTTCACATCACCTGGAAAAAATTCTTAAGAAGAATTCACATGGTGCCATCGCTCAGCTCAATTCCATTTAGATGCACCCATCAACAGTCTCCACTACTTCCTTGGATAGATATGCAGGTATCTTTGCTGAACCAATCCGCTTGTTTCCCTCAAGAGACCTTTCCAGTAAGAATTTAGCCACATCTACATCTCAGCAGGAAATGATGGCTATTTTGCATGCAGTACAGAAGTGCCATCCATACCTATTAGGGAATTATTTCTGCATCAAGACTGATCCCCAGAGTCTGGAAAATTTTCTGGACCAATGGGTCTCCTCCCCAACACACCTGAAATGGGCTATCCCTATGTGATCACTTACAAGAAGGGTAAGGACAATATTGTGGAAGATGCTCCTTCTCGCACAATTGATGACCCAGTTTCTCTTACAGCTCTTTCTCTGCTTGTTCCAAATTGGTTGCAATATGTTCAACAAGGCTATCTCTTCTATGAACTCCATGCTTCTTCATCAACAGGGCACTCTAGGTTCTGCAAAATGTATGACCAGGAACAATGTAACTTCTTTTGCCAGGGACTAAAAATGACAATTCAACAGATGGTGGCTGACAATGATACTTTCCAAGTCAACAAGGGTGAAATGATACTCCTTTCAGGATTGCTCAAACCCTTGCCCATCCCTACACAGCTTTGGCCAACTATTTCTATGGATTTCCTAGCAGGGCTCTGGTGGTACAATACCACATCTCAAAGGACACCATATGAAGTAGTCTATGGAAAAACACTGCCAGTTCTTCTTCCATACACCCTTAGCATCTCCCCAGTTCAGGAAATTGACTCGATTCTTTGAAACCACGATCAGATTCTTCTCATTCTGCAGGACAATCTTCACATGGCCAGAATTCACTTGAAACAACAAGCCGATCAGCACCGTTCTGAGCGCATTTTCCACGCAGCTGACAGGGTTCTTCTTCATCTACAGTCTTCCAAGCAATCCTCCTTGACACTCCAAAGGCATCGGTGGCCCGAAATGCAACCCGAGGATGCTACTAGGGAACCACTCCTTCAGATTCTGCAGCAATTTCTCCAACCAAAGCTTTGAGAACAAAGCTTTTTCTAAGGGAGAGGGGATGTTAGGAACCTATGTCAACCCTTCTCTTTACTATGTTAGTATATTGTTGTTGGATGCATATGCTTTGTAAGTCGTCCCGTAGTATTTGTTGACCTGTAGTTTATATTATCCCATAGTATTGACCCATAGTATTGGACGCATATGCTTTGTAAGTCGTCCCGTAGTACTATATGTCCCATGGTTTTGACTCATAGTATTGGGCATAGAATTAGTATATAAGTGTGTGTTGAGGTCATTGAAGGCATCGTGAAGTTAATTGTATTGAGCTTGCTCAAAGGAGGTTTCCCCCTCGAAGTGGCCCGTGATCAATATAAAAGTGGTTCTGAGTTCTATTATTTATGATATCTAGTGTATTTGCATTAATTAATTATTGCAGGTTCTTCACAGAGAGATAGAGGTAGAACGTACTATAGAAAAAAGAAAATCATTATCTAATTTTTTCAAATAGGAGAGAACAATTACTAAAAAGATGTACTTAATGGAAATTATATATGTAAATAATTACCTTAATGAATGTATGCCAGTCATGGGTTTTAACACTGCCAAAATCACCTTTTTTGGTTAAGATATTTTGTATGTTTGACGAAAACCCCATCGGAAACCCTATTTTCTGAATGACCTCTTTTATAGCATTGCTTTGTTGCTTTGTCAATAACAATGGAAGACTAATATTTCAGTCCCTATATCTGGCATTGGAAATAATTACACTTTGCAACGCGTAATTGGCTTCTGCAATGTCACTACAAATTTTTCCAATTTTATCTTTGTCAGACCTTCCATCTAATATCCTACATATCATTTATGTTACATTGTTCTCGATATGCATTGTATCGAACAAATGAGTTATTTGTAGGTGATCATAGTAAAGAAACCTATTGAATTGTATGGGATAACTCTTCATTCCTCATGGAATCCCATTCATGCCTTAAAGACATTCATTAAACATAAACGATAATTCATGACACCCATGGCAGAGAAAATTCAGTAAAAATATAAAAATCATAATATTATGTGCACATATATGCTACATATACAATTTGCATACCTCAATGATTTATGTTATATTCCAACTTCCATATGTGAGGTGTCATTCTTCGTGGTTTCTTTCCATTCTCCTCTTTACCATTGATTTTTTTTTTAGTTGTTCAATACCTATGGTTCTTAGGGAGGAAGTGCTTGTACTCATCGAACACCTCCTTTGCTAAACTTCTTGAATGACGAGATTTTATCCTAGGACCACATACTGGACATGCAAATTTTCCCTTTGTTTGAAGACCTGGAAGATATATGTATTAATGTTATAGCATCAAAATATTATTAATTTAAAAAAATGCATGTTTTTAACCTTAAAAGCATATAATTTTAATGACGTGCAACAAAAAGTTGCAATTCACAAAAATGTTTTAACCCAGGAGCGTCATGAATTGTCCATGCAAGAATTCCATGGAACTGAAATTGTTTCTTCCCTATTGGTCTAGAGATGTCATACATATTGATTCCATCCCATAACTTCAATATCTCATCGATAAGAGGCTCAATATATACATTCATATCTTTAACTTGGTACTTACCTAATTGATCATCCAACATAGAATATTGCTATTTAGTTATGTGTCCCAATATATAAAAAGGTGTTCTCATGCAGCAATTTAACAAATAAATTAATGAAATAACATAGTTAATTTGAAAAACATACATGGAATAATCATTGCCAATATTGTGTGCTCTCTCTTAATCATCATCCAAGGAGGTAGGTTATTGTTTATGACGAAAACAGGCCACACTGAGTAAGTAGAAGGAAGCTCACAAAATGGATTAAAACCATCAGCTGCCAATGAAAGTCTAACATTACGAGGTTCATCTTTAAAAATTGGCCAAATTTCTTCGATGTTCTTCAATGCAGAACCATTTGCAGGCATTCGAATAACACCATCTTCACTTATGTTCTTCGCATGGTAATCCATAAACTGTGCAATACTTTGGCACCTGAATAGTTGTTGAAAAGATGGAATTATGGGAATATAACGAATAACTTTGCGATGGACCTCTTTTGTTACTTGATTAGTTCAATATCTACTAATTTCACATTGTGGGCATTTGTTTTCTGATGCATACTGTCCATAATATATAATATGATCATTAAGACATGCATCAATAGCTTGATAGTCCACTCCAATTTCTTTCATAATCAAGCATACCTCTCAACATGTGCATGGTAAATTATTTGATGGTGGTAATAGAAATTCACCCAACAATCTGAAAAATGTAAACAATATACATCATAAATATTGCATATCCCTAATTTACGAATTAATTAACACTAAAAATAGAGGAAAATAGTCAACTTTACATACCTTATGAGTTGTGTGAAACAAGTGTTTTATAAACCATTCAAAACCTTCAAGTTCACCAACAACAATATAGCAGATAGAATATTGGTTGTTGATCCTTCATAAAGAGGTTCTTGGGACTTCTCGAGTAGAGGAACATCATGAATATCATGGAGGTTGTCCTCATCCAATGGAACAAATGTGTCTTGGAGCAATCTATTTATCTCTATTACTCAAAAATATCATCACCATGAGTCATCTATCCACTCATTTCCTTAATCCCTAAAGTTTCCCTAACCAAAAACATCCATAGCAAGTTATTGACCTTGTCTTCCACCATCCGTAGTATTGTTGGCGCACCTTGATTCCCTGCAAGAGGTACCACACCTTGGTTGGCTCCTGCTATGCACTAACATCTTGCGCCATTGGCTCTTGTTGTCTTCGTACAAGCTGTGCCAACCTTTCCTGACTCCTGTTGTCTTCATGCAGAGTGCTCCAATGTTGGTGAAAATGGATAAACAAGAGTTTTGAGCGACTTCTCGAAGCATGATGAGGTGGAAGTCTATTCCTAATTTATAGGTGATTTGTCCTTCGGTTCCCTAACCTTATGGGAAGATCTCTTAGACTTCTCCCATTAATCCTCAACCTACTCTACCCATTTGGTCTTATAAATATGAAGCCTCTCCCCATTTTTAAGGGAGGAAGGTCTATAGTACTCTCATGTTGGTGGAATTACTCTAGGTGATCCCTATTCATCTTTGGGAGTCTTACTTCATCCTTGGAGGCTTGGCTTGGCTTGTTGGAAGGATGGTTGCAATGTTAAGGCATAGGTTGTAATGTTCTCTCTCTATGAACTCTCTTTTATTACAGTTAATACAATCTCTTCCCATATGCATTATTGTGTTGGTAGTGTTTAGATCTTTTTTTCTTAACTGTTAGCTTAGATCAATCATATGCAATATATTCTTTTACTGCTTGGTTTTTGTCTACTTGTTCAATGGGGATTTGCAGCTAGAGACCTGAAGGTTCTGTAGAATTGGATCAAGCAAAGGGTGAAAGGATTTGAGAACATCAAGTATGAGACCCATCTGTTAGTTTACACTTCTATTGATCTAGGGAAGTTTATTATATTTTGTACTTTATTTGTTCTAGATCCAGTTGGACTAGGGAGATCTAGCCTTAATTTCGCTTAGGTAGATTGTCTGAAAACAAATATGGCAACCATACTGGGGAGTAACTTAGCTTTGATTTCAGTTTGAGTTTGTTTTCATTGATTTCTTAGTGATCCATTTTCTCACCTCCTATTCCCTTCCCACCATCATATCTAGTCATTAGAGAGTCTGTTGGCGTGCTTTGATTCTGTTAGGATCAGTATCAGACCTTTTGCTTTTTATTATATGAATATCTTGTCATTCGGTCACTTGTTATTCTCCCGGCACCCCTGGGTAGTAAATTCCTTGTGCCTGGCGCTCCTTTGCAGTGAGCATCCTGTGCCTCTAGCACCCTTTGCTTGTTGACAGCTTCTACCATTGACGCCATATCCCTTAGCAAAGAGAGCACCTCAAGGATAATTTTAGGGGAAAAACTTAGCCCATGGGCTTTTTTCCCATGTTTTTTTCCAAAAAAAGATTCGCCAATTTGCATTTTTTGAAGCCCCATTTCTCCCAATTTTGATGGGGTAAACTTTGTTCACTCTAAAATTCAGAAAATTATTACATAAACTATATAAAATACTAAGAAATTGAAATAATTTTAGAAAAATATTGCCAAATATTTTATAGTTGACATTTTAAGAATTGGTAAGATTCTCCAAGGTTTATACACTTTTAAATAAGTATGGATCCTTAAAATTATCCCTAGAGCACCTGACGCTCTGGTGCATAACAATAGACTTCAATAGCAACTCTTTTCTTGGTGTTTAACATCATTTTGCTCCATTTTTTACTGTTGATCTGATTGATGAGCTCTGTGTACTTCACATTACAGTCACAGAACCCTTATACCCATATTTCTTGTGTTTGGATTCACTTTTGTTGATCTTTGGGTTAGGATGTGGTCAAGTGAGATATTTGGTAGTGGCAGGCGATTTCAATCCCCCATGTTCATCCGCTCAACCTTGCATTCCCTGATCACCTTACATGATCTATTTAGTTTGTTAGATCTAATTCCAAAACCTTCTTGCACTTAGCCATT
The DNA here is from genome assembly GCA_027924585.1 of Larix kaempferi. NCBI lineage: Eukaryota > Viridiplantae > Streptophyta > Pinopsida > Pinales > Pinaceae > Larix > Larix kaempferi. The sequence goes on from BSBM01000167.1 coordinate 232,184, forward strand.
TAATTTTGGTTGCATTTGATCGATTTTGAGTAATTTGAGTGTCTTTGAGTTCATTTGGGTGTTTATTATTTTTCTTTGAGAATTCCTGATTCATTAGATTGCTGCTATCATTATCTTGTTCTCTGCTATTAGATATGAAAAGCATCATAATTATCAGATTTCATTTTGATATACGTAATGGAAAATCGAAGAGCTTCACTATTTTTCTTTCAAGATCTTGCTTGGAAATCATTGTAGAATTTTTTATGCTTTGGAAGTTGTCATTTTGCAAGTCTTTAAAAAGTTTGAAAAGGGAATCGTTTGACTGTAATTTTCTTAGTTGTGAAAGATAACTCAATCACTTCTTTGAGAAATCAAGTGTATTCAAACTTTTATAAAGTATTCCAGAAATTGAAAGGTTCTTTGGATCTTTGATCTTCGTGGTGTTTTTTAGCTCATTGTAGTGAAAACTAGGGTTATTGCACTCTAGGAAGGAATTCTTTCTTTTCATCATTGTTTAGATTTAGTCTAGTTTGAAAAGACAAAGAAAAAGAAAAAATATTTTGGATTTGGTGTGTTGATTTTTTGTTTTATTGAAAAACCGAAAAAGAGTACTTCATTTATCCTTGGTATATTTTGAACTTTAAGGGTGTTAGTTTTTCTTTACTCTCGGAAGCAAAAGAAAATTTCTCTTTACCTTAGATAGTTTTCATCAAAAAGAAAATAAAATGTGCATATTCATGTAGTTAATACTTGCATTGTTTTAAAATTCCTGTATACACCTCATGCATTCACCTAACCGCTCAGATAAAATTTACTCGTAGCATTAGGTTAAAAAAAATTATAGTAACTTTTGTGATAAGTTAGTGACATGTTCCAGTATCATTAAGCGGGGTAGTTGTCATTATTTTCCTACACTTCATCCTAAGGGCCTATAGTTCTTCCACATGCCAACCAGTATATCGAATGGCCTTTCACGTACCCTTGGGTATATAGAAAGGTACTTCATGTACTCGGTAGTATATCAGAAGGATCTTGTCATACGGTTGTGCATTAGACAACACAACTACATATTTGGGCTCCCGTGTACGTTGCGTATATTGGGAGGCCCTTCTAGGATTACTATACCAAATGAGTGAACCTATTGGTCACATTTGCAGAGAAATACACCGAGAACAACACTCGGGGAGCTACTACGCACGTACTTCTAGGTAGTCGGGTTATACGGTGAGGGGTATGGTCCTAATCCTCCTTGGTTAGTGTTCTAAAAAATTGGGCCAAGTATAACTATTGGACCCTATGGTATATTGCAAGTTGCGAAGCCTTGAAAATCCCCCGAGGTTCCAGACTTTTGAATCCCCACCTGTCACATAAGTTTGCTTGCGGCTTTAGCCTGTGTAGATTTTGGATTGTTTTTCTTTTCTTTTCTTTTTTTATAGAAAACACTTGGGAGAAATTTTTCCTTGATCACTCTGGATGAGAGACCTTTGAGATGATCCCATTGGATCTTGAATTTACCACCTGAATATCCCCTTAACCTGGAGGATAAATCAAGCATAAACATGGATCAACCTATTGAGTCAATGTCATATGAAGAATAGAACTCCACCATGGAGTTGGGAACGAATTATTCACCTTTCGTGTGCTCACCGACCACTAATCGTTCTGGTTCAATAGCCATGGAACTATCTACCTCATATGACACTACCTTCCATCATTCATTGGAAGGTAATCCCAGGGTCATGGATTGGATTTTCAACCAACCCCGAGATGACCCTATATCAACCATCTTTGGTCCAACTGCGTCCTTTTGGGACACCTCTCTAGGTCATCATACTTTTGAGTTTGGGTCACTTCCATAGATAACACCTCTCCTGTGGGTCCCTAATGATGAAATCCTTGCTCTGGTCTATGAACATATGGCTCAATTATGACTGGCTGGCTAACAACTTAGACGTCAGAGTCTTTCTTACAGGAGAAGCATTTCGGAAAATCCAATCTTTCGAGACACCCTCGTTCATTCTTTATATTTTACTTCACCAGAAACACCTGTATCTAATGTGACCACTTATGAACTAGGACAACCCTCATTTCCTGCGAGTACTTCTTCTAATACGGTGGCCAGTTCTACACCCCTATTGACTTCAACAATTGAAGGGAAACCTTCTACAACTACTAACTCTACTCATGGAATGCTTCCACCACCTCCCCCACCTCAAAATTCGAGGGGAGGATACAATTTACCTGTTAACTATATCACTAGAGGTGCTCCACCTGTCGTTAGTAGTTCTCAATTTAACGTGATTCAACCATCAATTAGTGGTCAACACATAGTTACTGGTGTAGCTAGGGTTTTACCCCTAGCTTGTGCAAATGAGCACCTACTAAGGAGAAGGGACTCCTTAGTAGCAGTTCAGTAAATGGAAATTATTATGCTAAAACAGAAATGTAAATTACTCTAAACATGTGCATGAAACAGAAAAAACAAGATGTAAATAATGGTTTTTATATTAATGTTACCTCCAATGTGAAGGTTGGTGAAGCTCTTGCAATGATCCAAGAGGGTTGCTCCAAGCTCCAACTTGCTCCTTCTCTTTCTCCAATGGTGGGAATGGGCCAAAAGGGGCACTCAAGGTGAAACTAGCTCAAGGGTGAGCTAGGGTTTCAAGAGTGATTTTGGCAGAGTAAGGGTGCATATGATTGTGGATATGGAATAAAGGGTCTCCATCACCTATTTATAGTTTTTTGGTGGTGGAGTGCTGGCCCATGGTTTTGGGAACTATATGGTTTAGGGCAGCTATATAGGGTTTTTTTCCTCCTTTTCCTCATTATTTTATATTTTTTCTTCCTTTTTTAGGGGGTTTTTGCTATTTTTAGAGGAATTTTGGATATTTTTGGAGGGAAAAGGGGTTTTTTTAGCCTTTTTGAGGCTTTTTAGTGGGATTTTCAAGGTTTTTAAGGGAAATATGGTAGGAAAATGGACAAATGAGCCATGTAATGAGGTAGATGAGGTAGTGAACACTTTTTGGGTGTTAACAACTGGGCACACCCCTGTTTGTCAGAAATTATCGACTGGGGGGAAACCCCTATTTAGTGGCCACAATGCAAGTGGAGGACATCCAACTTATAATACATTTGGAGTCTCTTTACCATCAGTGGGACAAACCATTGGAACCCATCATGTTGGGGGACCATCCATTTTTACCTAATCAACATGGAGTTATATATATCCAGGTAATGTTAATCCCGTACTAGGAGAAATCTCTCCAGGGAATATTTTCCTTAGAATACCTTATCTCTTGTAAATACAAAAACTCCTTGGGGACACCATAGTGCTTCGCCAACTGGACCCCCAGCTCAAGGACCTCCCCCACCACCCGCACCACATCTACCACCACCTCCACAACCATCTGGCCCACCACCACATCCATTGTAATATCCTAGCCAAGATCTGACCAAGATATTAACTTCCACTCAAAGTTTTAACAACATTTTGCTAGTAATGTTTAAGGCCATTTCTCAAATTGAGCAGGATGTAAGTGACGGGGACTGAAACTCTAAATGAGGATGGTAGGAATGATATTAGGTTCTAGAATTTGTATGGGAGAGTGTGAAGCAACAAATTGTATAGAGGGAAAATTGTAGGATCCTTTGTACAAAGCATGGAGACCATTTATGTTTCGGACATCAGCTACCGCTGAAGCCTACCACAATGCTTCTTGGGTACATCCGCATATACAAACTAGATAAGGGAGTTGGGAAGGATTAAAAAACTGATATTTGTGTTCATGGAGGTCTATGGGTACAAAAAATCAGCAATTAAACATTGCATGAAGAGTTTGGGGAAAATTGCTATGACTTGGACTATCGAGCTAGTTTTAATGGTTGACTTCCAAAACATGGTAAAAACCTCCCAAATTCAGTACCTCAAGGTTGAAATGTGTTCTAGGGTATTTACATGAGCAACAGCAAGTGACAAAACTAGTTTCTGACCAACAGAATTATTTTAATGCAGTTTCTGCTAAAACTAGTCCTCCGAGAGGGCCCGATGAGCATAGGGGGAGGAGTTAAACTTATATTTGACCACTGTAATATTTGATTCTATATTTAATGGACCTATTAAATCATATTTTATTTAAAATACAGATCATCAAACTTTACATCACCTCATTACATTTCCATATAGTTATATACCATAAAAACCTTCAAAACCCCCCTAGGTTTATCCAATCCTTCATTGAAACATATATCTGGCTGAAAATATTTTTGTAATGGACTAGGAGAGTTATATTAGAGATTCTAAATCATCTAATCATATGCATACATCTACCATTCGAAAGTACATTGCTTGAATGGTGAAACTACTCCAAAATAAGCTAGAAAAAAAGACTGAAAGCCATTATTACATCATGAGCCTCTGGGGCATATTCATATGACAAGTTGAAAATATTTTAGGATTGAGTTTAGATGTTTATTACAGATCTTTTATGGATGGAAAAAAATCATCAAACCATCCTCTCCAATGAAAGAAGGAAAGAAGATTCAATCCCTCAGTTCTTCACCTTTTTTAGTACAAAACATGACACCCTTGGGGAATCTCAAACTAGAATCTCTTGGCCATGATAGAAGTTGAATGAATGGATGTAAGTTCAAATTCATTTCTGAATATGTCCATCACACATCAGATCCTTCATCACATTGATCATTGGAAATCTTTCAATGGAGCAACCCTTCCACCAACACCTTGCAATACTGAAGAATGGGGAAGAAGAGAGGGGATAATGAGAAGGATTCTTCTTGAACTCTTAAACTATTCTGAAGAAATTCAACCCTAGACTGATATCAGAAATTTAATGGCTGAAAAATCATCTTCAGTGGCTGCAAATAGATCTTCAATGGCTTCCCAATAGTCTTCAATACCTGTTAGATAGAGAGAGAGAGAGAGAATGAGAGAATGGGGCACATCACCCATAAAGTGGCTTGGGCACATCACCAAACCTAGAGGAGCTTCAAATCTCTCATACAAAATTCACAATGACAAAAGTTGTGAAATGGAGTTGGTTGGCTTCTTTTATAAACTTCAGGATGACCTGCTGAGCAAGTTACTTGGCTTGGTGACCTAAGAGAATAGGTCACCCATGAGTGGACATACTTTCTTTAAATTTGCCTTACAAGCTTTCTCTTTTATAAATTGCACCCTCCTTGACCTTAGATGTTTCCTTCTTGCATTAGCACTTGCTTTCCTTGTGAACTAGGCATTAAGATGGAAACTACATTGTTCAAGATGTTTCCCTTTTGGTAAACTGGACTGTTTTTTGGCAAGTGCGACCTCCTTAGGTTTTTCTAGTTGTTTCTTTTTTCTGATTTGGAAACCTTATCTCCACCTTCCTTCTCTTCATCTTTTTTCCATATCTACACCCCTTAATCCATTTTGGAAACATCTTCCATATGGGTGCCCTCTTGGCCCACTTGCTCATTATCCATTAATTTTATTTATCAAAATTAACTTTAATAAATAAATTTGTCGATTTGTGAGACTTAGGATAAAATTAATTCTAAGCAAATAGAATTAATACAATTTAATTCCCTTAGGGGTTTATCTTGTCCCCTTTCACCCATGGTACTGGATGAACCAAAATTGGGCACATGACAGTCCTCCCTTCCCAAGATTTCTTGTCCTCAAGCAATGTTAGAATTCCATCAAGCTTCTGTTGCACCACTCTGATTATACTTGTCCCCATCCACTGAGCATTCTAAAAATTAAACTTGGGGCCTGTTAGCCCTAAAGTTTGCACCTTTACTTCTTGGGTCAAACCTTAAGGAAATATTGAATGTAGATATAAGATAACTAAACAGTAACTCTATCAATTTTGGTGGCAGATGAATATACGACAGAGATCAGACAACTCAAAATTTAGGTAACAGGGAGTATATTGGTTTCAATATTTAAACAAGGATAGAAAATGACTGTGAGCATGACTTTATGAATATAAAAGCTCAGGTTCTATCTTAGAATAAGGGCATAGTTATATGCGAATCAAAAGAATCACAGCATAAAATGTTAAGACCATGCATAGACAGAATATTCACAACATACACTTCATTAATTAAAATAGAAAAGGCTCAAAGATTATAATCCATTTCAAAGATAGTCATTTCTTATCAATATGGAAATAAAGACCGCATACATGTCTGCAAATTTCTGTATCAAACTATACTGACCCCTACCTCAGCCCTCTCGGTTGGAACTCTACCCTTCTTGCCAGATCTTTCTTTTACAATATATATAAAATACAGTTCATATCATTGATCTAAACTGAAGGGGATCTAGATATCCCTTAAACTAAAAATAGAAAGTTGTTACACAATAATAGGATCTATAAGAGAAGATTTTTTTTTAATTAATTTAAGATCCTATTCTTCAGGGATTTTCAATCCATAATGGGCCAATTTCAATAAGATGAGAGATGGAAGCATGACCTTTAGGTAACCGAAAACTTGCCATAATGAAGACCAACTTCATCCTGATGCATTGATCTTCTAAATTGCTGAGTATGTCCATAATTGCACAAACCTGCATTGATATTCTAGATTTATTCTGTGCAGTAAACGCTGTAGGATCACTGGGCATATGCTCTGCCTCCTGCTACCCTGCTGTTATTTGTCACTTCCAGGAATTTAAAAAATAAATTTTGGTAGCGCTACCATAAGTCTTCAAACATTTGAACCACCTGCTATACCATTTATATCACAAATCTTTGATGTAGCTCAATGAAACCAGAAATAATTATAGTGCTCAGGTAATAGGTTCGAGTCACTAGACTGGCGAACTGTGAATCCATTGACTTTATTGAATCTTCCAACTTTCTCCAGAACTACCATTGTCACTTATATTATCATAATCGTGACAGCCTTTAAAGAATACGCAGGAGCTTTTAAATATGAGGTGAGACTTGGCATTTTGATGTTCTCAACATCTATTCCTCTGTCACTCGAACTCTTTCTTGGACAGGTGCTTGGTACATGATTTTATGTTCTTCTCGGATGATCTTAAGAATGGAATAGTTTATGTCAAAAGGTTTAGAGTAACTTTTAGTTATAATATTCTTTACAAAGAATATGTTACTCTTTAAAATGAAAGCTTTGAACATAAGTTCCTTTATGATAAATGTTATGGATGGATCATGCACAAGTATCGAAATTTCAAACAAAACCTTAACATTAGACTCAAAAGTGAAATATATTAATAATAAGGTGGAATTCAATGTTAATGGATTTAGAGTTTGTCATAAGACATCATTTAAATTAAAATTTGACATAAAGACCATAAATGAATTATCTTGAAGGAGAAGGTTTTGGAAAAACAGAGACTTAGTTTTATGACAGATATTGGTTTGATATAAATTTTAAATGAGACACACTAGATTGAAGGTTTTGGGTAAAAAGCACAGACTAGGCTTACTGGCATATTCATGATTTGGTTAAAAATGCTAGTATATTTTACATCTGCGTTGTCAAAATCCAAAAAATTTAATGCAGAAGATCTAGTGACAACAGGGCCTTCAAAAAGATCTAAATAAAACGTAAGATGACTATGAAGAATAAAATGCACTATAAACTCTATCTACTCTAAATCATGAACAAAAATCTTAACCCAGTTAAGATAATTGAGTAGAATTCCTGGATCCCACTGCTTCCTTTGTAAGAACCCAAAATTTTCTGTCACCTCTAGAAAGTTGTCACTCCAAGGAATTCCTGGATCCCATTGTCCCTGATGAATACCATCCATCATCACTGTTACTTGTAACAACTTGTCACTCCAGGGTATGCCAGGATCCATCCACCATGCTGGAAGTGTGCCACTCCCAATGCAAAGCTGAATAGCTGTGAGACTTCTCCACCAAACATAGAACTTCTTGAGAGAATGCAAATCAGAATGCATCTCTTGTGCATGTGTACTGGAGACATATAATAGCTGAAAAACACATCTTTGTTTTTGCTCACAATTCAAGACAATGTCAGTTATAACAAAAACTTTATTGCAGAAACAAGAGAACATTTTACCTTCCAAGGTCTTCATTGCAATGATGCCTCTACCCATCCAACCAATGGATGGATAAACACTTTTATTTGTTGAATCATATGGAATGTGATCAGCCATATGTATGCCCTCCTCAAATAAAGAGATCTCATGATCTCTATATAACTCCACAGATGCTCCCCTCTTCATCCAATGGCTCAACTCTTTGCCATTGATCCAAGGGTGCAAAAATCCATCAATTGACCCACACATTGAAGGTAAGTGTAGATCTGATGCCTCCTTGTCAAAAGTGGCTGCACGCATATGCATGGGATTCCTCAACTACTGCAGGTTAAGGAACATGTCATAGGCCTCACTTTTAGGACCCTCCTGCTCATCATGTGACACCAAGAGGAAGAATCCATTTACCCAATTTTCATTCCCAAAATTTGTGGTTGAATTTGAAGTGGGGAATGAAGAATGGTGAGACATGCTTCTGAACATGTCATCCACTGAAGTTGTGGATGTATCCTCTCCATTGATGGCTGATCCATCTATGTTGTACTCATCTGGCTCTTCCTTGGAAGAGTGACTTTCTTCAATGAACCTCTCAAGTTCATTCTGGAAAAGGTCACGTGCTTGTTTTTCTTCAACTCTGTCTACACATTCCTTAAGCACATACCAAACAGACTGTTCCTCATGATCCAGCAACTCATGAGGTTCCTCCCTTGGAACATGAAATAATTCAGCCATGTTATTGTGACTTTGTGAAAGATGGGAGGTAAAAAGTGATTCTGGCAACTTCTCATTAAGCTGCTCAATCTAATTCTCAAATTCTTGAGAAGCACCATGAGTACCAATCAGAGAATCCTAGGTAGTTTCCAACATATGAGTGAGCTTGTTGATCTCCTCATCATTCCTTATTGTAGCATTATAGTAGATATTCACAAGCTCCAGCAAGTGATCTCTATCAGATAGCAGCTGAGAGAAATTTCCTTTTAGGCTTCCTACTACTTCCCACATATGCACAATCATTTCAATAGAGGTTGCTCCTCCATTGATGCAGTTCTCCAACAGTAGTGAGAGATCAAAGCATTAAGTTCATGGAGGTTTTTCTATTCCTCCTTGATTTTTTCCTCACTCATTTTCAAGGGTCCAATCAGGGCAAGAAGTTCTAGCAGGTGAACCTCCTCTTCTGCTTCTTGCAGTTCAGCCTTCTCCCAATTCAAAATTCTGACACTAGAAGGATCTTCTAATCCATCATTCTCACTGGAAGTGGCTGCCATATTGGGCTGAAGCAAAGGCATGAAAAAATCAGAATTGCAACCATACCTTTGTGCCCAAATTTCCTCCTCATGTAGTGTATGTATGGCAACATGCTTCTTTCCCAAATTCCTTGGTTCACACCCAGTTGATTAGGGCTTGTCTTCCTCCTCAACCTGAAGTTCCAATGATGATTTCAGATCTGATTGATGTTCTTCTTTTGGATCTGATCCAAAATATGTCATACCATCATCAATATTCCCCATATCTTCTGTACTTATCTTGAAATCACCCACGAAGAAATTGGGAGTGATTTCATTTTCCACATTGCCAACAATCGAATGTTTGACTGATGGATCTTTAGTTGTGCATGGATCTTTTTCCTCTCCTTTTGACGAAGGATTTGGTGACTCATCATCCTCATGGCTGTTGCAAATATTCTGATATCTAACCATGGTATTCCCTATTTCTTCCACATTTTGAGGGTCTCCTGATGTTCCCACAGTCATTGGTTTCTGAGGAGCTAAGCATTGAGAATTAAATGCTTCATTACGAGGAACTAGTTTCTCCACATCATGGCACACATTATTGACAATGTATTCTATTTTATTCTGATGATTTCCAAAAGGAACATGGGTACAAAAACATGATTGAGGTCCATACCTTTTCATCACACTTCTCCCTTCAAACAGTGGAGCTATGGTGACTTGTTTTGCCACCCATTCTCTAGGTTCACATCCAACTGATGTGTGGTCATCTTTTGCTTCACTATGTAGCTCATGTGGTGACTTTGGATCTGATCCAAAATATGTCTCACCATCATTAAACTTACCAATCTCCTCTGAGGTGATCTTTAAATCCTCAACATAGAATCTTATAGTGGATTCTACTCCCATTCTGTCAATAATCTCATGATTGGCCTTTGGGTCTTGCTTCTCCTTGGTTGTCTTAGGATAAATATTCTTGGAGGCTGTTCTTGAAGAGGATCCAAAAATTCTTGTGAAGTCACATGCATCCAATGCAAGTTTGATATCTTTTATTATCTCTTCCATAGAAGGCTGACCTTTGATTGTAGAACATGCAACTTTTTCCTGAATATGGCTATTAGAATAACCATAGTCTGTTCTGTAAATCATGATCTCATGGGAGATGCTTATGGAAGGTACTTCTTGGGAATTCTCTTCCTCGTACTGTCTACAATATTCTTCATACTTCTCATCATAATCTTCATCATACTCCTCATAAGAATAATCTTCTTCCTCATACAACTCAAAGTCTAAATCTTCCAGAAATTGAACTAATTCTACATTTGCAATCTTGAAGATAGTGCTGAGATACTTTTCCAATGAGAATTACATTCCACAGGATGAGCCAAGGAAAGTGCTTTGACACCACTGTAATAAATATCCTAGACAAGATCGTAACAAGATATTAACTTCCACTAAAAGTTTTAATAAGATTTTGCTAGTAATGTTTAAGGCCATTTCTCAAACTGAGCAGGATGTAAGTGACGGGGACTGAAACTCTAAAGGAGGATGGTAGGAATGATATTAGGTTCTATAATTTGTATGGGAGAGTGTGCAGCAACAACTTGTATAGAGGGAAAATTTTAGGATCCTTTGTACAAAGCACAAAGACCATTTATGTTTCGGACATCAGCTACTGCTAAAGCCTACCGCAATGATTCTTGGGTACATCCGCATATAAAAACTAGATCAGGGAGTTGGGAAGTATTAATAAACTGATATTTGTGTTCATGGAGGTCTATGGGAAAAAAAAATCAGCAATTAAACATTGGATGAAGAGTTTGGAGAAAATTGCTGTGACTTGGACTGTCGAGCTAGTTTTAATTGTTGACTTCCAAAACATGGTAAAAACCTCCCAAATTCATTACCTTAAGGTTGAAATGTCTTTACATGAGCAGAAGCAAGTGACAGAACTGGTTTCTGACCAACAAAATTATTTTAATGCAATTTCTGTTAAAACTAGTCCTCTAAGAGGGCCCGATGAGCATAGGGGGAGGAGTTAAACTTGTATTTGACCACTATAAGATTTACTTCTATATTTAATGGACCTATTAAAGCATATTTTTATTGAAAATACAAATTATAAAATTTTACATTACCTGATTACATTTCCAGATAACTTATATACCATAAAAACCTTCAAAACCCCCCTAGGTTTATCCAATCCTTCATTGAAACATATATCTGGCTGAAAATATTTCTGTAATGGATTAGGAGAGTTATATCAGATATTATAAATCATCTAATCAGCTGCATACATCTATTATTCGAAATTACGGTGCTTGAATGGTGAACTACTCCAAAATAAGCTAGAAAAACAAGACTGAAAGCCATTATTACATCATGCGCCTCTGGGGCATATTCATATGAGAAGTTGAAAATATTTTAGGACTGAGTTTAGATGTTTCTTACAGATATTTTATGGCTGAAAAAATAGCAGCAAACCATCCTCTCCAATGACAGAAGGAAAGAAGATTCAATCCCTCAGTTCTTCACCTTTTTTAGTACAAAACATGACACCCTTGGGGAATCGCGAACTAGAATCTCTTGGCCATGATAGAAGTTGAATGAATGGCTGTAAGTTCAAATTCATTTCTGAATATGTCCATCACACATAAGATCCTTCATCACATTGATCATTGGAAATCTTTCAATGGAGCAACCCTTCCACCAACACCTTGCAATACTGAAGAATGGGGAAGAAGAGAGGGGATAATGAGAAGGATTCTTCTTGAACTCTTAAAATCTTCTGAAGCAATTGGACCCCAGACTGATTTCAGAACTTTAATGGCTGCAAAATTATCTCCAATGGCTGCAAATAGATCTTCAATGGCTTCCCAGTACTCTTCAATACTGGTTACAGAGAGAGAGAGAGAGAGAGAGAGAGAGAGAGAGAGAGAGAGAATGGGGCACATCACCCATAGAGTGGCTTGGGCACATCACCAAATCTAGAGGATCTTCAAAGCTCTCATACAAACTTCACAATGACAAAAGTTGCGAAATGGAGTTGGTTGGCTTCTTTTATAAACTTCAGGATGATCTACTAAGCAAGTTACTTGGCTTGGTGACCTGTGAGAATAGGTCACCCATGAGTGGACATACTTTCCTTAATTTTTCCTTACAAGCTTTCTCCTTTAGAAACTACTCCCTCCTTGAACTTAGATGTTTCCTTCTTGCATTAGCACTTGCTTCTTTGTGAACTGGGCATTGAAATGGAAACTACACCGTTCAAGATGTTTCCTTTTTGGTAAACTGGACTATTTTTTGGCAAGTGCGCCCTCCTTAGCTTTTTCTAGTTGTTTCTTTTTTTATGATTTGGAAACCTTATCTCCACATTCCTTCTCTTCATCCTTTTGCCATATCTTCACCCCTTAATCCATTTTTTCAATATCTTCCACATGGGCATCCTCTTGGCCCACTTGCTCATTGTCCATTAATTTTATTTATCAAAATTAACTTTAATAAATAAATTTTCCAATTTGTGAGACTTAGGCTACAATTAATTCTAAGAAAATAGAATTAATACAATTTAATTCCCTTAGGGGTTGATCTTGTCCCCTTTCACCCATGGTATTGGATGAACCAAAATTGGGGACATGATAGTCCTCCCTTCCCAAGATTGCTTGTCCTCAAGCAATGTTAGGATTCCACCGAGCTTCTGTTGCACCACTTTGATTATACTTGTCCCCATCCACTGAGCATTCTGAAAATTAAACTTGGGGCCTTCAAAAATATCTAAATAAAATGTAAGATGACTATGAAGAATAAAATGCACTATAAACTCTATCTGCACTAAATCATGAACAAAAATCTTAACCCAGTTAAGATAGTTGAGTAGAATTCTTGGATCCCATTACTTCCTCTATAAGGACCCAAAATGTTCTGTCACCTCTAGAAGGTTGTCACTCCAAGGAATTCCTCGATCCCATTGTCCCTGATGAATACCATCCATCATCACTATTACTTGTAACAACTTGTCACTCCAGGGTATGCCATGACCCATCCACCATGCTGGAAGTGTGCCACTCCCAATGCAAAACTGAATAGCTGTGAGACTTCTCCACCAAACATAGAACTTATTGAGAGAATGCAAATCAAAATGCATCTCTTGTGCATGTGTACTAGAGACATATAATGGCTGAAAATCACATCTTTGTTTCTGCTCACAATTCAAGACAATGTCAGTTATAACAAAAATTTTATTGCAGAAACAAGAGAACCTTTTACCTTCCAAGGTCTTCATTGCAATGATGCATCTACCCACTCAACCAATGGATGGATAAACACTTTTATTTGTTGAATCATATGGAATGTGATCATCCATACGTATGTCCTCCTCAAATAAAGAGATCTCATGATCTCTATATAAATCCACAGATGCTCCCCTCTTCATCCGATGGCTCAACTCTTTGCCGTTGATCCAAGGGTGCAAAAATCCATCAATTGAAGCACACATTGAAGGTAAGTGTAGATCTGATGCCTCCTAGTCAAAATTGGTTGCACACATATGCATGGGATTCCTCAACTGCTGTGGGTTAAGGAACATGTCATAGGCCTCACTTTTAGGACCCTCCTACTCATCATGTGACACCAAGAGGAAGAATCCATTTACCCAATTTTCATTCCCAAAATTTGTGGCTGAATTTGAAGTGGGGAATGAAGAATAGTGAGCCATGCTTCTGAACATGTCATCCACTGAAGTTGTGGATGTATCCTCTCCATTGATGGCTGATCCATCTATGTTGTACTCATCTGGCTCTTCCTTGGAAGAGTGACTTTCTTCAATGAACCTCTCAAGTTCATTCTAGAAAAGGTCATGTGCTTTTTTTTCTTCAACTCTGTCTGCACATTCCTCAAGGACATACCAAACAGACTATTCCTCATCATCCACCAAATCATGAGATTCCTCCCTTGGAACATGAAATAATTCATCCATGTTATTGTGACTTTTTGAAAGATGGGAGGTAAAAAGTGATTCTGGCAACTTCTCATTAAGCTACTCAATCTGATTCTCAGATTCTTGACAAGCACCATGAGTACCAATCAGAGAATCCTAGGTAGTTTCCAACATATGAATGAGCTTGCTGATCTCCTCATCATTCCTTATTGCATCATTATAGTAGATATTCACAAGCTCTAGCAAGTGATTTCTATCAGAAAGCAACTGAGAGAAATTTCCTTTTAGGCTTCCTACTACTTCCCACATGTGCACAAACATTTCAATAGAGGATTGCTCCTCCATTGATGCAGTTCTCCAACAGCAGTGAGAGATCAAAGCATTAAGTTCATGGATGTTTTTAAGTGCCTCCTTTATTTTTTCCTCACTCATTTTCAATGGTCCAATCAGGGCAAGAAGTTCTAGCAGGTGAACCTCCTCTTCTGCTTCTTGCAGTTCAGCCTTCTCCCAATTCGGAATTCTGACACTAGAAGGATCTTCTAATCCATCATTCTCGCTGGAAGTGGCTGCCATATTGGGCTGCAGCAAAGGCATGCAAAAATCAGAATTACAACCATAAATTTGTGCCCAAATTTCCTCCTCACGCGGTTTTTTTATGGTAGCAAGATTCTTTCCGAAATTCCTTGGTTCACACCCAGCTGATTTGGGCTTGTCTTCCACCTCAACTTGAAGTTCCAATGATGGTTTCAGATCTGATTGATGTTATTCTTTTGGATCTGATCCAAAATATGTCATACCATCATCAATATTCCCCATATCTTCTGCACTTATCTTGAAATCACCCACGAAGTAATTGGGAGTGATTTCACCTTCCACATTTCCAACAATCGAATGTTTGACTGTTGTATCTTTAGTTGTGCATGGATCTTTTTCCTCTCCTTCTGACGAAGGATTTGGTGAATCATCATCCTCATGGATGCTGCAAATATTTTGATATCTAAACATGGTATTCCCTCTTTCTTCCACACTTTGAGGGTCTTCTGATGTTCCCATAGTCATTGGTTTCTGAGGAGCTAAGCATTGAGAATTAAATGCTTCATTACGAGGAACTAGTTTCTCCACATCATGGCACACATTATTGACAATGTATTCTATTTTATTCCAATGATTTCCAAAAGGAAAATGGGTACAAAAATCTGATTTAGGTCCATGCCTTTTCATCATACTTCTCCCTTCAAACAGTGGAGCTATGGTGCCTTGTTCTGCCACCCATTCTCTACGTTCACATCCAACTAATGTGTGGTCATCTTTTGATTCACTATGTAGCTCATGTTGTGACTTTGGCTCTGATTTAGGTTCTTCTTTTGGATCTGATCCAAAATATGTCAGACCATCATTAAGCTTACTAATCTCCTCTGAGGTGACCTTGAAATCCTCAACATAGAAGCTTGTAGTGGATTCTACTCCCATTCTGTCAATAATCTCATGATTGGTCTTTGGGTCTTGCTTCTCCTTGGTTGTCTTATGATAAATATTCTTGGAGGGTCTTCTTGAAGAGGATCCAAAAATTCTTGTCAAGTCACATGCATCCAATGCAAGTTTGATATCTTTTATTATCTCTTCTATAGAAGGTTGACCTTTGATTGTAGAACATGCAACTTTTTCCTAAATATGGCTATTAGAATAACCATAGTCTGTTCTGTAAATCATGATCTCATGGGAGATGCTTATGGAAGGTAATTCTTGGGAATTATCTTCCTCATATTGTCTTCAATATTCTTCATACTTCTCATCATAATATTCATCATACTCCTCATAAGAATAATCTTCTTCCTCATACAACTCAAAGTCTAAATCTTCTATAACTGGAACTAATTCCACATCTGCAATCTTGAAGATAATGCTGATATACTTTTCCAATGAGAATTACTTTCCACAAGACGAGACAAGGAAAGTGCTCTGATACCACTGTAATATCCTAGCCAAGATCTTACCAAGATATTAACTTCCACTCAAAGTTTTAACAAGATTTTGCTAGTAATGTTTAAGGCCATTTCTCAAACTGAGCAGGATGTAAGTGAGGAGGATTGAAACTCTAAATGAGGATGGTAGGAATAATATTAGGTTCTAGAATTTGTATGGGAGAGTGTGCAGCAACAACTTGTACAGAGGGAATATTTTAGGATCCTTTATACAAAGCACAAAGACCATTTATGTTTCGAACATCAGCTACCGCTGAAGCCTACCGCAATGCTTCCTGGGTACATCCACATATACAAACTAGATCAGGTAGTTGGAAAGGATTAACAAATTGATATTTTTGTTCATGGAGGTCTATGGGCACAAAAAATCAGCAATTAAACATTGGATGAAGAGTTTGGGGAAACTTGTTGTGACTTGGACTGTCGAGCTAGTTTTAATGGTTGACTTCCAAAACATGGTAAAAACCTCCCAAATTTAGTACCTTAAGGTGGAAATGTGTTCTAGGGTCTTTACATGAGCATTAGCAAGTGATAGAACTAGTTTATGACCAACAGAATTATTTTAATGCAATTTCTGCTAAAACTAGTCCTCCGAGAGGGCCCGATGAGCATAGGGGGAGGAGTTAAACTTGTATTTAATTCAAAATTACAGTGCTTGAATGGTGAAACTACTCCATAAAAAGCTAAAAAAACAAGACTGAAAGCCATTATTACATCATGAGCCTCTGGGGCATATTCATATGAGAAGTTGAAAATATTTTAGGGTTGAGTTTAGATGTTTATTACAGAGTTTTTATGGCTGGAAAAATAGCATCAAACCATCCTCTCCAGTGACATAAGGAAAGAACATTCAATCCCTCAGTTCTTCACCTTTTTGGTACAAAACATGACACCCTTGGGGAATCTCGAACTAGAATCTCTTGGCCATGATAGAAGTTGAATGAATGGCTGTCAGTTCAACTTCATTTATGAATATGGCAATCACACATCAAGTCCTTCATCACATTGATCATTGGAAATATTTCAATGGAGCAACCCTTCCACCAACACCTTGCAATACTGAAGAATGGGGAAGAAGAAAGGGGATAATGAGAAGGATTCTTCTTGAATTCTTAAAATATTCTGAAGCAATTCAAACCCAGAATGATATCAGAACTTTAATGGATGCAAAATTATCTTCAGTGGCTGCAAATAGATCTTCAATGGCTTCCCAATAGTCTTCAATACCTGTTAGAGAGAGAGAGAGAGAGAGAGAATGAGAGAATGGGGCACATCACCCATAGAGTGGCTTTGGCACATCACCAAACCTAGAGGAGCTTCAAATCTCTCATACAAACTTCACAATGAAAAAAGTTGTGAAATGGAGTTGGTTGGATTCTTTTATAAACTTTAGGATGACCTGCTGAGCAATTTACTTGGCTTAGTGACCTGTGAGAATAGGTCACCCATGAGTGAACATACTTTCCTTAATTTTTCCTTACAAGCTTTCTCCTTTAGAAGCTACGCCCTGCTTGACCTTAGATGTTTCATTCTTCCATTAGCACTTGCCTTCCTTGTGAACTGGGCATTGAAATGGAAACTACACTGTTCACGATGTTTCCTTTTTGGTAAACCAGACTGTTTTTTGGCAAGTGCACCCTCCTTAGCTTTTTCTAGTTGTTTCTTTTTTTTATTTGGAAACCTTATCTCCACCTTCCTTCTCTTCATCGTTTTGCCATATCTTCACCCCTTAATCCATTTTGGCAACATCTTCCACATGGGCGCCCTCATGGCCCACTTGCTCATTATCCATTAATTTTATTTATCAAAGTTAACCTTAATAAATAAATTTGCCAATTTGTGAGACTTAGGCTAAAATTAATTCTAAGCAAATAGAATTAATACAATTTAATTCCCTTAGGGTTTGATCTTGTCCCCTTTCACCCATGGTACTGGATGAACCAAAATTGGGGACATGACATCCATTCGGCGGAGGTGGACCCCCACCTTATTCCGGAGGGGGTGGCCCTCCATCATATGGTGGAGGACCATCCCATTCCGTAAGAGGAGGACCCCCACCTTCTAGAGGATGCGGACCACCTTTTAGTGGAGGGACACCACACTCCGGAGGAGGTGGACCACCCTTTAGAGGAGGCCCACCTCATTCCGGCAGAGGAGGACCCCCACCCTTTAATGGAGGCTCACCAAATTCCAGAGGCGGTGAACTCCCACGATATGGCATAGGACCACCCCATTTTGGCGTAGGAATCCATCCCTCAGGCGGAGGCCCACCCTATTATGCAGGAGAACCCCCATTAGGTCCACTCCCCTATGGCCAATTTCCTATAGGAGGACCATACGATCAGTCCATCCATGGTCCTACTGGTATGCAAATTCCTTATCAATACTACCAGTATTTGCAGCCAAACCAACAGCTGCCATTTCTGGCTACTTTAGATTTTCCAGACCTATCTCATTTGACCAATGATCCTATCCATCATGGTAATAATTATCCAACCATTCCGGTGAATTTACCAAGTGGTATTCCGAAGTTTGAGGGAAAATCCAATGAAGACCCGAAGAACCACGTGATTAAATACCATTTATGGTGTTCATCCAATTCCTTAATGGATGAATCTATCTGTTTGAGTTAATTTTAGGGAACCCTCACTGGCACAGCCTCCAAGTGGTACATTGAATTACCACCCTACTCATTTTCTGATTTTCATTCTTTAGCTATGTCATTTTTGAATCATTTTCAGCTACCCATTTGCTACGAAATGGTACTGATCTGCTGAACTCTCTCCGCCAGACTAGTGCCACTCACATTTATGATCACATCAATGAGTGGTGGAGGATAATATGTCTCATTAAAGATCCAATTCGAGACCAAACTTTGGCTAACTGGTTTACGAAGTCCCTTTTACCCACCGTAGCTAGATATGTAGCCATGGGTGGGGTCATCACTGAAGAACAAGCCATCGCTCGTGACCAATACTTAGATCTTATTTATGCTCAATCCAACACTTTATATGATATTTTTCCTGACGCCCCCCTCCCTACCTACCACCCTGCAAAACCACCCACGGGACCTCATGCCTATGCAATTATTGGTTCCGTTCACTCCCAGTCTTCCACTCAAACCAATGGATCATCGCACCATCATGGTCCCTCTCCACCCTCATCACAGGATGGAAAAAACACCACCAAACCAGGTACTCCTGCGACCACTGATGAAGTGAATTCAGTACAATCTGCTTCACCTCAAAAAAATAGTGGGGAAAAGAAGACCAAAGGAAAATCCAATAAGTCTTCCAACCAGCAGGAACCCAAAACCCTCCTGAAGACACTAAACAGAAGTGGAAGGTCAAGTATCCTTGTTTACTATGTGGTGGTTCTTGGTTGTGGAGCTAGATATTCCACTCTCATAGTTGATGATTTAGCTGTGTTTGAATCGTGGGTTTGTTTATGATCCTAGCATGATCCCCAGGGGGGTCCGAGGGAGTGCAGAAAAATATTTGGGTCTATTTTCGCCAATAGTGTTCGGGCCAATGGTTTTGGGTAACCCGTGGTATTTTCCCATTGTGTTTCCCTTATAAACGAAAGATATTGTAACATGGCTAGTGTTGATGTATTAGGTATTATGCATTGTAAATATCTCTAAGATCGTGAAGAGAGACTGTGAGACTGTGAAGAGGAAGTGCAATGGTTGTGCTGCAGGTTGTATCCCTTCACTCTGCTGGACGGTATAATAATAAGGACTGGCAATTTTAGTGTGGACATAGCCCATTTCGGGTGAAACATGATATATTGGTGTCTCTCTTGTAATGTGTTTGTGTGAATATATTTACATTTATGTTTATTGTTATTGCTCCGTGATCATGTTTTTCTAACAGTGGTGACCATTTCACCAAAGAATGCTCGCAAAGGGACGATGTGCAGAAGTTTCTCAAGGGAAAATCCACACCCACAGTTCTCAATGATCCATTCCCCACCCAAAACCAACAAATGATTACCCAACCTCCTCCTTCTCAATGAGAAACATCCTCCACTATGCATGTTCTAATGATGTGTAGTGAAATGATTAACCTAAATACTTGATCACGATCATACGACTCAGTCCCTAATAAGGAATCCACCGGAAGTAATACTGAAAAATATTTTGCCTCTACCTCGGATATTCCTGCTCCGCAAGGTCCTCTCACCATTGAGAAACCTTCGTTAGATTCAGTGTTGCGTCCGCCTAAGAGCACGATTTGAAAAGCAGTTTTCAATCCCAATGCTCAGGCAGTTCAGAATTACAACATTGTAGACGACTTGGCACAAGCTCCTTGTGCCATGTCGACACTAGAAGTCTTACGAAACTATCCCAATCATCGTAAGACTCTTCTCATTTCCATCGGTGTCGTAGACCCAGATTCCTCAAATACAATCATGTTTAAACTTGAGTATTTTAAACTGAGGCTTTCCCATCAGTTGGATTTCCAAATTGCCAAAAAGGTTGTTGGGAAGACAATCCATCGTAATGTGTTAGACAGAGGAGCCTCCACCTTGATCATGTTAGTATCCTGTTGGTGAGCCATTGTCTCTCCTAATTTAAACCATTCTCCTACTACCCTAAAGGCATTCGACGGTCGTGGATTCCAACCCGACGGGTTGTTACAAGCCTTGGAAGTACAGTTAGGGGGAACGAATGTGACCTTTAACGTGGAAGTAGTTGCCACCCCATTGGATTATAATATATTTCTTGGTCGTAACTGGTTTTATGCCATGACTGTGGTCATGTCATCTATCTTCTGCATTGTGCAATTCCCCCATCAAGTTCGAATTGTCACCATCGACCAATTGGAATTCTGTACACTGGACATCGCTACTCATCCTGGCGACAATGTCCCTTTTCTAGGGAAGGATGATTTAATCCACTTAGTTCATTTAGGACTATCTTTCCTTTTGGAATTATTGGATTTACTGTCCAAGGATGATTTAATCCACTCAATTCATTTAGGACTATCCTTCCTTTCAAAATTACTAGATTTACTTTCCAAGGATGATTTAATCCACTCAATTCATTTAGGACTATCCTTCCTTTCGGAATTACTGGATTTACTGTCCAAGGATGATTTAATCCACTCAATTCATTTAGGACTATTCTTCCTTTTGGAATTATTGGATTTACTGTCCAAGGATGATTTAATCCACTCAATTCATTTAGGAATATCCTTTCTTTTGGAATTACTGGATTTACTGTCCAAGGATGATTTAATCCACTCAATTCATTTAGGACGATCCTTCCTTTTGGAATTACTGGATTTACTGTCCAAGGATGATTTAATCCACTCAATTCATTTAGGACTATCCCTCCTTTCGGAATTACTGGATTTATTGTCCAAGGATGATTTAATCCACTCAATTCATTTAGGACTATCCTTCCTTTCGGAATTACTTGATTTACTGTCCAAGGATGATTTAATCCACTCTCATACATTTTGAACTAAGCGCTTAGGGACGATGTAGTCCTATCACGTCGACTAGGGACTTCATTCTCGGAGACATATGTCTACGGATCAATTCAAGGGACCAACGTCTGGCTCGAAGACATACATCTATGGCTCTCTTTAGGACTGAAGTCCAGGGATGATCCAATCTCCACATGTCCACCAAGGAATTCATTCTCGAAGACATATGTCTACGGATCCTTTTCGAACATGTGTTCAAGGATGATGCAATCCCACTTCTTTCTCGGAGACATATGTCTACGGATCCTTTTAGAACATGTGTTCAAGGATGATGCAATCGAACTTCTTTCTCGAAGTCATATTTCTACAGATCCTTTTAGAACATGTGTTCAAGGATGATGCAATCCCCTTGTCAACTTAGACCCTATCTAAGGACCATCCACCAACCTCTTTGTCGGCATCACTAATATAGGTATCCACATCATCGACCTCACTGTTGATGTAGGCAATTTCATCATAAGTGACCACATAACTCCCCCTTTCGAGGAGGGTCCTTCTGAACTACACCAAGCTTGTCTCAGAAGTACTCAAACTTTACTTGAGGTAGAGGTTTGTTTAGTACATCGGTAACTTGTTCACTTGAGGTAGAGGTCTAGTTAGTTCATCAGTTCCTACAAATTCGAGCTTTATAGTTCCTTTCTGCACCATATCTCGTATATAGAAATATCATATCTCTATGTGCATGGATCGTTGGATTCTCTGTTATATTAATACAACTCTGGTTGTCACATAGAATCACAGTGGAGTCCACCTCTAAGTCAAACAACCGTACCGCTTCACAACTAGCAGAGAAAGCAACTATATATATATATATATTCCGCTTCAGCTATGCTGAGATACATACTAGAATACTTCCTGCTAAACCATGAGATCATGGCAGATCTCATACAATAACATCCTCCCGATGTGCTCTTCCTGTTTGATACACTTTCTGCCCAATCAACATCTGTGTATCCATCTGAAGTCATGATCTCGAAGATAACATAGATCAAAGTCTATCGTATCCTTTAGGTACCTCATCACATGATTTGCAACTATCAGGTGAACACATCTAGTTTCCACTAGATATTGACTAAAGGTGTTCACAGCAATGCATATATCTGGCATAGTATTTGTTAGATACATCAATGACCCAATAATTTGTCTGTATAGAGTTATATACACTAACTATGATGAGTCATCCACTAACAGCTTCAAGTTGGAATCCATGAGAGTGGCTATTCCAACACATCAATTCCTTTTAATATTTCTCGGCATACTTTCCCTGGTTAAGAAAGATTCCTTCTGAGCCTTTCCATACTTCCAGACCTAGGAAGTAATGCATCAATCTAATATCTTTCATTTTCATTTCTACAGCCATATATCTATGCCATCTCTCATCAGATGGGTCTACTGATATGAGCCTAAGTATTATTCGAACTTTGTGGTGAGTTCCTTCTTGCATCCATGTCATCTATGTATATAAACCATATTCAACCTTGTAGCAAAAGGTTGAGATCCACATCACCCATGGTGATCATTAAGCTCATCAATTGACTATCGATCCTGGGTACCCATACAGAACCTGATTCACACTTCTTCTTTAATTACACCATTAAGAGAATGGTCTTATGTAGCCACTTGGAGCAAACATCTCGTCATGATTCTCTTCCTCTTTCTAAGAGAATCTTCTAGCCACGAGCCTTCTATATTTTGTTTGATTTGTAAATCTTCTTGTTGAACATCCATCACTTGTTCGGTGTTCATCATTCTTCGTGATCTTTCCTACAAACAAAATTAAGTACATGATTAGTAATACTTCATAATCATGAAATCATGCTGACAAGATAACCTATTATGCATACAGATATCATTTGCATAGTTATGCAACTATCTTGACCAATAATTTGCACAACACTTTTCCATATCCTGTATGCATACAGTGGCTATCTTGATGCCTTCCATCTCTACCAGAACATACTATCGAGAGTGTGCACAACTCTCAGCATGTCAGCAAAGAGGTTTCATTGTAGACAAGCAATAATGGAATGTTTGTCCAACTTACCACATATGCATATTGGTAATATACTGTTCAATGCTCTATGAATGTTTACACTCAGCATGATATATTCTAGGAATACAAATATGCATACAACCTATTACAAGCAATATCATTTACTATTTCAAATAACAACTCTAATACTTATCTTTTATGTTTGTGTGGTTGCATCTCGCTTGATCTTCTACATGCCTTTTGAACTTCTATTCATTCTGTACCGCTATGTGTGCTCAAGTGTGCACTAGTGTCATCCTCATGATCTCATACACAAACATACATTCATTAGTATATTATAATCTTGAATATGTATAGCCATGATCATAGATAATAAACATTAGTATTCAAGGTTTCAGGGAAGTCTTCTTTTACTCATGCATATTCTTGTTTGATCTAGTTAGTTAAGTCATCAATCAGGATAAGAGACATAGTATTCATAAACCCTTGACTACTAACTTTATGAATAAGCATAACAAATCATACCAAGTATACTTATATATAAGGGATCCTAACACAAGGTAAGATTCTAACTTGATATAGGAAAACATACCTGGTTTAGTATACCTGCTTAGCTATGTCTAACATACCTAATCAATATCTTCTTTGTTCTCTTCAATGATTTAGAGATCTTGTGCTAGAACCTACATAACTCATAGGTTAAGCGTAATAGAGCAAAGTCATACATACCTCGTAAGTAGAACTTCTATGTGATCAAGGATTATGGATGAGTCTTTGTCTTCATGTTGTCATGGTCATGGAACTTGATTTGTCTTTCGTGATGTACCTGTATCTTGTTAGCAGATAGCATCAACCTCATACAACACCATAGTGCATTAGTACAATCATATAACCCTAATCAATGAATGTCTTCTATCATTCACATTCATACTTTTATTAGGGTGATAAGACAATTCTAACATTGTACTAACCTAAATAAAATGAAGCCAAACATATTATGAACTTAATCAAGAATCATATTTCAAGACATACCTATATCTCCTTAAGTCATACCTATCGAGATTTCTTGTGGTCTTCTTATGTAAGGCCTTAGCCTCAACTCCCCCTGAAACTAGATTTCAATTTTGAAATCTCCAAAATTTGACCCCTCAAAAATTGCCTTCGAAACTTCTGGATCTTCTGGATAGGATCCCGAACTAGGTTTTGATGAAGCTCACCCTTCTGCCTAATCAAAAGGTTTGATCCAAGGCTCTAAACTCTTATTTTTCTGAGGAGCTTCTAGCCGTGGTCACAGACTTCAAAAATTCCAACTTTTGCTGAAGCCCTAATTTTCAATCTTTCCGATCAAAATCCCGAACTGGGGTTTGATCAAGCCCGATCTTCTACCCAACCAAAAATTTTGATCTTGGTCTCTAAATTTCTATTTTTCTTAGTAGCATTCAGCCGTGGACTCTGATTCCAAAAATTCTAACTTTATCCGAAACCCTAAATTCCGGAAGCCATGAATGAAGGTGCTCCAAAAATAATTCTGTTTTGACAGAAATATGTACCTAATTATTTTTGCTGTAACTCCAAAATTTTAGATGTACAAGGTCTGAAATTTTTTTTTGTGGTAGCCTGACCTATCATCTTTCCATCCCGACAGGTCTGACCTCAATTGGATTTTCTAAGAGAGAGTTATGCCAAGTGTTGCAACATGACCTGTTTATGGGATAAAACAGGAGAGAGAACTTGTACGTATTTCCACGTGTCACTGGTTCAGCTACGGCCTCTAAAAATGTTTCTTAAGATATTACATTCTGTGTACTACCTATCACTTTTATGAAATTTCATTTGGATCTTCCTAGCCTGAGTTATGACCTTTTTTCCCAGGTCACCTGAATTTGACTGAGATCTGGAAGAGGCAGAAACCCTAACTTGTACTGATCATAACTCACAAAGTACAATGAATATGAGGGTTTGCTTTTGGAAACAAGGTACCTGGGGATGTTATCTACAACCTGTAAAGGTTTCAGATCCTGAATGTTCTCCAAAATGGATTTATAGTGAAATTTCCACGATGACTGGTTTTTGCTATATAAAACCCTAACCTTCAAATTGCTGCAAGTGAATCAAGTGTCGTAAGTGCCATACATTGCCTTCCTTCAAGTTAGATCTGATACCATGTTAAGATTCAATATGCTAAGATAGAAATATCAGCATTTCATTTGATTTCACAACAATAGCATATACAGGATCACTGAAGAAACAACAAGCATCACATAAATACAAGAGACACAGATTTATCCTGGGAAACCCTCATGGGGTGGAAAACCCAGCAAAGCTTCCTCAATATCGATGACCAACAATATACAAAGATGCAAACCAAAGACATGATCTCCTCCTCCTCCATATCAGAACTCTCTCTCACAAGTGCGCTACATTCCAAGTGAGGGAAGTGTGTGTATAATGAGGAACACACCTCCTCTATTTATACACATCTCCAACTTGTACTTTATATTAACTAGGTCGGCCCCGACTTTACCACTGGCTTAAACACCCCACTACAACTGACTGGGTTGACCCCACTAGAGTGGTCTAGCAACCCTTTGACCCACATAGCACATTTCGCCAGAGGAATAAATATCTCCTGATATACAATAAGATCGTCATGGAGGAATGAAACATCTCCAGAATAATAAAGTACAAATATAATATTCTTATAAGTTACAATATCTCAACACCTTTAACCCACATGACTTATACAGGGTCGACCTTATCAAGGTGGTTTAATAACCCATCAAGTATAAGTTACGATACTTACAATATAAATAACAACACTTCCATATAGAGGAATAATAACATCTCTATAGGAATACAATATACATATGTGAAATACATTCCGAAGTTACATATACATAAACACTCCCTCTTAACTACGAAGGTATTTCTCGACACAGATATGTTAGCACAAGTCTTCTTCTTTGGATCATTGTCACTGGATCATTGTCATCAAATCATTGTCACTGCTGCTATTATTGTTAACACCCAAAAAGTGCTCACTACCTCATCTACCCCATTGCATGACTCATTTGTCCATATTTCCAACCATATTTGCCTCCAAAACCCCAAAAACCATTAAAAAAGCCTCCAAAAGGCCAACAAACCCCCTTTTCCCCCGAAATAATCCAAAATTCCTCCAAAATAGCAAAAACCCTCTAAAAAGGGAATAAAAAATACAAAAAAGAGGAAAAAGAGGAAAAAAGGAAGCAAAAACCCTATACAGCTGACCTAAACCATATGGTGCCCAAAACCATGGGCCAGCACTCCACCACTAAAAACCTATAAATAGGTCATGGAGGCCCCTCATTTCATATCCACAGTCAACCACACCCTTACTCTGCCAAAATCACTCCTGAAACCCTAGCTCACCTTTGAGCTACTTTCACATTTGAGTGCCCCTTTGGCCCATTTCCAAAACTCTTTGGAGAAAGAGAAAGGAGCAAAACTGGAAGCTTGGAAGCAACCCTCTTGGACTACTGCAAAGGCTTCACCAACCTTCACATTGGAGGTGTAATCAATACAAAACCCCTTTTTATTATCTTGTCTTTTATGTTTTATGCACATGTTTAGAATAATTACCATTTTACTGTATTGTCTTTCATTTACTGTTTTTCTGAACTGCTACTAAGGAGTCCCTTCTCCTTAGTAGGTGCTCATTTGCACAAGCTAGGGTGAAAACCCTAGCTACAGTTTTGGCGACTCCCCTTGTGTTCCTTTGAATTTTTGGTTATAGTTTTAAAGTTTTAAACGTTTTTAATTTTCTGCAATATTTTTCTGTTTTTTCCTTTTGGTTGTCCCTTTCGGCTGCCGTAAACCACGTCTTTTGCCCCCCACAGTTGCATTCCAACTGCATCCTTCAGGCATTTACCTGTGATCTGACCGTGGCTCTTAGACTGTTTCCAGCGACCTACCGACGGTTTCCAATCTGTTACCTGCGATCTGACCGTGGCTATTAGCTTGTTTCATGCAGTCCGACCACGACTGTTAACCCTTTTTCCCGCATCCCGCTTGCGGCTTTCAGCCATTTTCCTGCAACCCGCCTGCATCTTTCGGCTTTTTTCCCTCGTCTCGCTTGCAGCTTTCAGCCATTTTCCTGCAACCCTCCTACATCTTTTTTCCTTTTTCCCACGTCCCGCTTGCGGCTTTCAACCATTTTCCTACAACCTGCCTACATCTTTCGGCCCTTTTCCCGCGACTCGCCTGCCTTTTCCAGCCAT
Source organism: Larix kaempferi (assembly GCA_027924585.1). Classification (NCBI taxonomy): domain Eukaryota; kingdom Viridiplantae; phylum Streptophyta; class Pinopsida; order Pinales; family Pinaceae; genus Larix; species Larix kaempferi. Next base: position 260,098 of record BSBM01000167.1, read on the forward strand.
TTTCCCGTAACCCACCTGCGACTTTCGACCTTTTTCCCGCGGTCCAACTGCGTCTTTCGGCCAAAATCCCGCAACCCATCCGCAACTGTTGAGCTGTTTCCCGCGGTCCGACTGCCCAGATTTTCCACAAACCCACGGTCTGTTTTCTACCCTTTTTTCACTGTTTTGAACCCAGCACTTTGCTGCAATATTTTCTGCACCCGCGTAGCCATCTGTCCTATCTGCAACCATACTTCCCTACATCCTTTTCTGCAGTATTATTTATGTTCCATTTACAGAATATTTTTTAAAATTTTAGCATTTTAATTGAAAAGAGAAAATTTTGCATTTCAAAGTTTAAATTCTGTATTATTATTTTTAGTTATAAAGTTTCCCACCCCATGGCACTTTTACTTGGGTTCATCATCTCACACGCACACACTCTGTCACCTAATTCAAGTGAGCCCTAAAATACTACTTAACACAACCAACATTCTAACCCCACTTGGGGAACACATAAGAATTTTTGTAGTTAGGTAGGATCGGGGGGATAGGCATCCAAATAACACCCCTCGGTTGCTTACACTTGAGACATAGTTGTTGTCCATTAGGGAACCAAAATCCCCTAGTATTTTTTGACACGGTTTAAAACCAATTTATTGGGAAGGCCTCTCCCCTAGGAGAGTTGAAGTTGCCAGACTGGTTCCGGAAGCTTGAGTGGAATACCGCAATCCATTCAATAACTGAAGGATACCTTTCGCAGTTCTTGGTGTATCACCCGTATGGGGATACAGCAGTGATAGAACCAAATGGCATATTCACCCAACCGAACATGTCATGAATAGGGTATCTTAGTTTCTTTTCTTCTAGGATTGACTACCCGGTGTCCCTCCAGGTAGCGGGATATCTTTAGCCACTTGGCTCTACTATCATATTGTCTGACTTGGATTTCATCACCTTGCAGAGGATATGTCTAGTTGAGTCAGAATACTATTTAGCTAGGTGTTTGCATGCCCCCTTACCTCCTTTTGGTCTAGCGAGTCCACTATTTTTATTTTTTAGGAAACCTGTTGCTTGTTGGTATTCTGACCATTTATGTTGATACTCCACTTATTGTAGCACAACTGTTACAGTAAGTGTTTTGAGTTGGTTGTTGGCCTGAGTGCCATATTTTTTTGAGCTCTCCTTCTGTACACTCGGTTTCATTAGGGTTTTTGAGCTGTTTTTCACTCAACACAACCCCTAGATACTTGACACCATCTGTCACCATTGAGTCCCCGAGACATTCTCGGCGCCTCCGGGGTGAGCCCCCACAGCACGGTTCACTTGACATCACCCATCACAGACATAGATCTTCATCACTTGATACAACTCATCATAGATCTCGAGCTTTGTCACTTGACTCCACTCGTCGACGGCATAGAACTCCGTCACCCGATCTTGACGCCCCCTATTTTACCTCTGATTCTAAGGCAAAGTCCGAGAACCCCACTTACACTGCACCAACCAGCCCCATGGCTGGCGTGACTTCCACCCCTTTCTTTGTAGGGACCATTGGTGGAGCATCCACCACCACACCAGCTACCAAACTTGCTTTGGGTATGCCCTTAATGGGCCCCACATCTACCATTCCGATCACTATACCCATTCCAGTAGCTGGCATACCTATCTCCACTCCATCAGTGACTCACACTACCCTTGGCGGTGCAAGACCATCCCATACCACTTTCGTTCGTCCACTTGGGGGAAACATCCCAAACCCTGCCCCTCCACTTGGGGGCATTGGCCCCAACATGGTCACACCCACTAGTATGTCACATCCTTCTACTAGTTTTCCATTCATGGCTAGTATCAACCTTCCTGACCTAGCTACACTGACTAACGATCCCATCAGACACGATCCTGCATGGCCTCACATGCCCACCAAACTCCCCTCCGACATCCCTAAGTTTGAGGGAAAGGCAGGTGAAGACCCCCAGAACCATATTATGTCCTTCCATCTATGGTGTTCCTCCAACTCCATAGTAGACGACTCTGTCTGCCTCCATCTATTACAGCGCACCCTCACTAGCTCTGCAGCTAAGTGGTACATCGAGCAGCCCCATGGGCCCCATGCCACCTTTACTTCCCTTGCCTCGACTTTCCTGCAATTCTTTCAGTTACCTGTCCGCTATGACGCAGGAGTTGAGATCCTACTATCTTGCAGATAGAACACGGCTACCCACATCACTGACCACATTCATGAGTAGTGTTGACATCGCAGCCTCTGCAAAATCAAGTTAGATGACCGTATCTTCTTAGATTGGTTTCTAAAATCCCTCCTTCCTGTCATTGCCAAGGATGTGGCATCCGAACGACCCCAATCCGAAGAAGAGGCCATCCTCAATGTTAGGAACCCATGTCTTTACTTTGTTAGTATGTTGTTGTTGTATGCATATGCTTTGTAAGTCGTCCCGTAGTATTTGTTGATTAATATTTTGTGTTATTGTTGTTGTCGCATATGCTTTGTAAGTCACCCGTAGTATTGTTGATCCATAGTTTATAGTGGCCCATGGTTTTGACCCATAGTATTGGCGCCTAAACTTAGTATATAAGTGTGTGTTAAGACCTATGAAGGCATCGTGAAGTTATTTCTATTGAGCTTGCTCATAGGAGGTTTCCCCCTCGAAGTGGCCTGTCATCAATATACAAGTGATTCTGAGTTCTGTCATTTCTGCTATTTCGCATTTTTGTGTTAATTAATTGTTGCAGGTGCATCACACTCAAAGCCCAACAATTTGACCTCATTTACGCCCAATCGAGTTATTTGTATTCCATCATACCTGATGCCCCTCATGGCGATTCCTCCCGACACGATGCGTCGGGCGCATCCCATGCCGCAGATGGCATCATTGGCTGTATTGCCTCGCACCCACAACCCTTTTCCATAACACATCCTAGCCATGGCCCCGACCTTTCGCGGGCTACATCACAGTCTGAAGCAACCAATTCGTATGCTCCCATGGCACATCACCACCATTCCCATGGATCCTCCTACCCACCTTAGTGCTTTGGTCATGCATCCTCCGCTTATGCCCCCCTAGTCGCACCTCGACCATATTACCACCCACAGACTGCACCAGCTCCTGTGTCCTCTCAAGCCCAACCCGCTTGTTACCCGCCACAGGCAGCCCCTGCGGCAAACCCATAACCCATTCCGCAGATGTATCAGGAATCCCCACAAGGTTCAGCACCTGCACAGCCTCCACCTACTTATTATCCACTGCAGCCTACTCCCGCACCTGCACAACCCTAGAACCCACCTGCTGCCCAAGGGCAAGTATACACCCAACAGAATCCGCAGTAGAACCAAAATAACCAGCGCCAACAAGGCCAGCAAAACCATGGCAAAGGTCGTAACCGTGAGAATAACCCCCCTTCAGACCAAGGCGGTCAACCTCCCAATCCCCCAAACAATAATAACGTGGCACGTGCCAACTATAACTCTGATCGACCGTCCAAGTAGGCCAAAAATCTTAATTTGTGAATAAACAATCATTGTTCTATTTGCTGGGTCTATGGCCACTACACACATGCTTGCCCACATTTGGAGCGAGCTTGGCAATTGTGGACTGATGATTCCCATCGCTAAGGGCACACGGCTACTTAGGCGCCACCCAACCCCCACCACCTCAACATCAACCTTTGGTGCTACAAAACCCCTTACCAACCCAAGGCGTAGTGAACACTCAGTCGTTGGCTCCCCCTCAAGGCAATGTGCCACCACAACAACAGATCACTTATGCCGCTCCTGATCAACCCATGTTAGACTCAGGTACTCGCCACTTGTTAATGATGTCAACCTCCAAACTAGTTGGAACCAATATGGCTCCACCCCTGAAGCCTATCCCGCCGACAAAAACACTAATGCTCATCCCGTTGATCAGATGTTACGTATACCTCTGGCTCCACTAGATGGCACCTCCAAATCACCTCACTTCCCACTTCATCGCATCAATAATAATCCCAATGCTCGCGCTACGTCAAATTACAACATTGTAGATGACTTAGCCCAGTCTCCCGCAGCCATGTCTGCGTTAGAAGTCTTAAAAAACTGTCCTTCATAGCGCAAGACTTTTCTCTCTGCCATTGGTGCTATTGACCCAAATGATTCACGACTGATGGCCTTCGATTTGGACCAGTCCGAACCATGCCTGCCTTCCACTTTAGCGTTCCAAGTTTCTATTTTCGTTCGGAATCTTGTCATCCATCAGTGCATTATCGATGAAGGTGCCTCTACATGCGTTATTTCCACATTCATTTGGCAGAAGTTGGGATGCCCAACTTGATTATAACCTCTTACTTGGCCACAGCTACATGTATTCCATATGGGCGGTTGCCTCATCCATTTTTCGTACCATGATGTTCCCCCATGACGGATGCGTGGTCAAGGTCGACCAACTCACCTATTATGATCCCAATGCCCCCGCTGCACCAGAGAATGTTCTCCCCATGGTTGAACAACCTGTTTGTGGTGCAACTATCTTGTTTGTTTCCTCCATGGGACCCGAATTTTACTCAGATATGCCAATGACCTCAACATTCTCATCTATTCCACCCCCGTCACCTGCGCCCGAAGTATCTGACCTATGTACCCTTTCCCACAATACACAAACACCCAACAATCAACCGCCCTTGTTACCCAAACCACCATTGGTACCTAGTCACATTGGTGTTACACCCATCCACACAATCCTCTTCATATTCCCTCCCTTGGGCGTAGTAAGCACCCCGGTTATGGCTACTCTTAGCCTCCTCGAGTTAACCTTAGGATTACCCATGTGGTATATTTCGCTTCCCGTTCCCTCGTCGAAACCAACTGTCATCCTACAACCGGTGCAACCCATTGCCACTACTAGTCAACCACCTCCCAGTGTCACTACCCCTTCGCCATATACGAATCCCCCCCCTCTTATCAATCACACTGGGGGAAGAGTCCCACAACCATACACTGCTGTACCCCCACCCAAAATAGTTAAAAACCCCCCCGTGTTCCGTGCTCCCCCCAAATGCTCATTGTCTGATGAGTTAGGCCGTCCAACTCATCAATGTCCACAATTACCTGCATTAAAGGAACACATGCAAATGCTTGACGATGACCCCAACATCCCGGTTGTCGAACTCTATTCAACCCCTAAGCCTCATGATAAATCACTGCATACCAACCACCCTTGTGCAATATGCAGTATTTATGGCCATTACTCACATCACTGTCCTGATCTCCCAGATTACAGAGCATCTCTCTATGAGATGAATAATTTGGACCTTGAGATGGCAACCCCCACAATTAAGGAGATCCACCCCCCAGTATCACCCTCATCCAGAGAGATTAACACCATTTATATGTTCTCTTTGACTACCACTCCCTCGTTAACCGATTTGACAACTCAAAGTTTCCGCAATGATGAGGAGATTCTAGAGGCTCTCACTGCCCCGGATTATCCCTGGGAAGACATGCACCATCGTTCCTATTTCCTCCCAGAAGAATCCTCCTCTACCACAGCTACCCAATTTGTGGTTGAATCCAAAGATTTCCTTCCCACCAAAGTCGACTGGTTTAAGGATCCCATCCCCGCTCCTGATGCCTTTGAGGAGGGTAACATGGCCAACATCTCACCTGTCATCCACATAGATATCTCTGACCCACCTGGTGCTCTTGAAATCATTACATTAGGAGACTCCTACAGTGAGTATGAGATTGGAGAGTACAAAAAACTTTTCCAAGAGTTTCGTGATGTCTTTGCCTGGTCCTATACCAAGATGCCTAGTCTCGACCCCGCTATTATAGAACACCACATTGACACATGGCTAGATGTACCCCCCGTTCGCCAGAAAAAATGCCCCATTCATCCCTCAAAGCTCCCCGCTGTTAAAGCAGCGATTGAGAAACTTCGCAAAGCAGGATTCATTTATCCTATTGCATATACCACCTGGGTTTCAAACCCCATCCCTATTAACAAGAAACAAGGCACCATCAGAGTGTTAAGTTTAAACCAAATAGACAAGCAAGATCACTGAAAGAAACACAATCACAAGATAGACACACAATATACCCTGGGAAACCCTCATGGGGTAGAAAACCTAGCAAAGATTTCCTCAATAAGATGATCAACCAAAATACAAGATGTGCTCCTTCCTTCTTTGTCTCCTTAGCAGATCTCCCAGACAAGTGCGCACTCTTCCACAAGTGAGTGAATGATCTAATGAGGAGTTCACCTCTCTTATTTATACTGACTCCTAACTGACTAAAATACCTAATGGGGCCGACCTCTCCTGGAGAAGTCTAATAACCCCAGAAATATAACCACAGGGCCGGCCCCCACATGGTGGGTCTAATAACCCTAGTTAATACAAACTCTCAGAGGAATAAACATCTTCGGATACATAATAGGGTTACCTCGGAGGGATGAAACATCTCCGGAATAATAAAGTACAAATATAATATTCTTTGAAGTTACAATATTCAACACTCCCCCTTAATGAGAAGGAGTCACTATACATGATACATCTATAAATCATCGGAAGCTTTCTTCAATTTGTCTTCATTAGTAACTCAAACAGTTACTGGTACATCAATGTCAACATCACGATCTTTAGCATCGTCTCCACATGATCAGCAGCATCGTCATCACACGATCAGCAGCATCGCCATCACACGATCAGCAGCATCGTCATCACACGATCAGCAGCATGATCAGCAACATCGTCATCACACGATCAGCAGCATCGTCATCACACGATCAGTAGCATCGTCATCACACGATCAGCAGTACAAGTATTCATGCCAATACAAGTAACCATATCAACAATACGAGTATCCTACCGATACAAGTAGCCACATCATCAATACAAGTATCCATACCGATGCAAGTAATCACATCATCAATACAAGTATCCTACCGATACAAGTAACCACATCACCAATACAAGTATCCTACCGATACAAGTAACCACATCACCAATACAAGTATCCTACCGATACAAGTAACCACATCATCAATACAAGTATCCTACCGATACAAGTAACCACATCATCAATACAAGTATCCTACCGATACAAGTAACCACATCATCAATACAAGTATCCTACTGATACAAGTAACCACATCATCAATACAAGTATCCTACTGATACAAGTAACCACATTATCAATAAAATCACTTTCTCGGAGACCACACGTCTACGGATCAATTCAGGGACCGAAGTCCGGGGATGATACAATCCCCACTTCTCGGAGACCACACGTCTACGGATCAATTCAGGGACCGAAGTCCGGGGATGATACAATCCCCACTTCTCGGAGACCACACGTCTACGGATCAATTCAGGGACCTAAGTCCGGGGATGATACAATCCCCACTTCTCGGAGACCACACGTCTACGGATCAATTCAGGGACCTAAGTCCGGGGATGATACAATCCCCACTTCTCGGAGACCACACGTCTACGGATCAATTCAGGGACCTAAGTCCGAGGATGATGCAATCCCCACTTCTCGGAGACCACATGTCTATGGATCAATTCAGGGACCTAAGTCCAGGGATGATACAATCCCCACTTCTCAGAGACCATACGTCTACGGCTCTCTTTAGGACTGAAAGTCCAGGGATGATCCAATCCCCTCAACTGTCCACTAAGGACTTCATTCTCGGAGACCTCACGTCTACGGCTCTCTTTAGGACTGAAAGTCCAGGGATGATCCAATCCCCTCAGCTGTCCACTAAGGACTTCATTCTCGGAGACCTCACGTCTACGGCTCTCTTTAGGACTGAAAGTCCAGGGATGATTCAATCCCCTCAACTGTCCACTAAGGACTTCATTCTCGGAGACCTCACGTCTACAGCTCTCTTTAGGACTGAAAGTCCAGGGATGATTCAATCCCCTCAGCTGTCCACTAAGGACTTCATTCTCGGAGACCTCACGTCTACGACTCTCTTTAGGACTGAAAGTCCAGGGATGATCCAATCCCCTTCTGTATTCTCATCTACACAGGTACAAATATCCAAGAGCATGTATCACATGTAGCATGTATTCTTACTAATACATCTAATCATCAGAACATGTATACATCACAACTAGCATGTATTCTTACTAATACATCTAACATCAAAACATGTATACATCACACCAAAACATGTATACATCTAGCATGTATTATCACTAATACATCTAATATCAAAACATGTATACATCACGCCAAAACATGTATACATCTAGCATGTATTCTCACTAGTACATCTAATATCAAAACATGTATACATCACACCAAAACATGTATACATCTAGCATGTATTCTTACTAATACATCTAACATCAAAACATGTATACATCACACCAAAACATGTATACATCTAGCATGTATTCTCACTAATACATCTAATATCAAAACATGTATACATCACACCAAAACATGTATACATCTAGCATGTATTCTTACTAATACATCTAGCATCAAAACATTTATCCATAAAAATAAAAGATATATAAGAGTTCTAAATCTAAATAATTGTAAGTAGCTAAGTGCAACAAAACAAAATTGTTATCAAATACTATACTACTCCCCCTTTCGAGGAGGGTCCTTCTCGACTATACCAAGCATGTCTCGGAAGTGTTCAAACTTTACTCGAGACAAAGGTTTAGTCAGGATATCGGCAATCTGATCGTCAGTGCTTATGTACTCGAGCTTGATGGCTCCTCTCTGCACCATGTCTCGTATATAGAAGTAACGGATCTCAATGTGTTTTGACTTATCATGGAACACAGGATTTTCAGTCATCTTAATGCAGCGTTGATTATCACACATAATCACAGTGGGATCCATTTCTAAGTCAAAAATTCCAGATAAGAGTTTCTGAAGCCACACTGCTTCACAGCTGGCAGAGCAAGCAGCTATATATTCTGCTTCAGCAGTACTGAGAGCCACACTAGATTGTTTCTTGCTGAACCAGGAGATCATGGCAGATCCAAGGCCATAACATCCGCCTGAAGTACTTTTTCTGTCTAGGACACTACCTGCCCAATCAGAATCTGAGTAACCACGTAACTTGAGTTCATTACCTCCAAGATAGTATAATCCAAAGTCCACTGTACCTTTTAGGTACCTCATTATATGCTTTGCAGCTATAAGGTGAACCTTTCTAGGTTCTACTAGATACTGACTTAGGGTATTTACAGCAAAGCATATATCCGGCCTAGTATTTGTCAAATACATCAATGATCCAATGATTTGTCTATATAGGGTTATGTCCACTAGTTCTGATGAATCATTAACTAATAGTTTCAGGTTGGAGTCCATGGGAGTGGCCATGGCTTTACACTCCAACATATCAAATCTTTTGAGAATCTCCACAGTATACTTACCTTGATTTAGAAATATTCCTTTTGGCTCTTGCCACACTTCTAGGCCTAAGAAGTAGTGCATTAATCTGAGATCTTTCATTTCGAATTCTGAAGAAAGCTTCTTCTTGCTTTCAATGATTTGATTCTCATTTCCGGTTAGAAATAGATCATCTACATATAACAACAATATAACAGGTTCATCATCCATCACTTTAAGATAAAGATTGGGGTCAGCTTTACTTTTGGTAAAGCCCATGCTTGTTAAGAAACTGTCAATCCTTCCGTACCAAGCCCTGGGAGCTTGCTTCAATCCATATAATGCCTTTTTCAGTTTGCATACATGGGTCCTTCCGTCTTTGACCTCAAAACCTTGAGGTTTTTCTATGTATACTTCTTCTTCAATTACACCATTCAGAAAAGCTGTCTTAACATCCATTTGATGTAATTTCCATTTCATCATGGATGCAAGTGCCATGATAGTTCTAATTGAAGTATACCTAGCAACAGGTGCAAATGTTTCTTCATAGTCAATTCCTTCCTTTTGAGAGAATCCTCTGGCTACAAACCTTGCCTTGTATTTTTCAATGCTACCATCTGCAGCATGTTTTATCTTGAAAATCCATTTGGAAGAAACCACACTTTTATCTCTTGGTTTGGGGACTATATCCCAAACATCATTTTTCATTATCGATTGATATTCTTCTGTCATTGCTTCTACCCATTCTTTCTTTTGAGCTGCTTCTTCATAGCTAGTAGGTAGTTGATCCACAAGATCACACATCAAGGCCATATAGTTGGACACTAGCTTTGGTTTCTTTCTTTCTCTAATGGAGCCTTCAGGAGCACCATATTTTTCAGCCCCTTGGATAATATCCCTAGCCCATGCTGGCCTTCTTTTCTTTGATAAATCTGAGATAGGAGGTTCTTGTGGTTCCAACATGTCATGATCCTCTGGTGGATTATCTTCAGGGATGTGAACAGCCTCTGAGTTTCTAGAAGAAGGATCTTCTTCATAGATTTCTTCAAGTTGGCATTTTCTTGATTTCTTGAGAGCTGCTTCTTCATCAAAAGTTACATCTCTACTGATTTCTATATGATGAAAGCCTGGTATGTAAATCCTGAAGGCTTTGGATGATTCACAATAACCAACAAATATTCCTTTCTTACCAGAAGGATCCAACTTGGTTCTCTTTTCTTTTGGAATGTGGATGTACACAGGACACCCAAATATTTTAAGATGGCTTACCTCGGGCTTCTTTCCAGTAAACACTTCTTCTGGAGTTTTGAAATCAAGAGCACTATGAGATAATCTGTTTTGAACATATACTGTTGTTCTGGCTGCTTCAGCCCATAGATACATGGGAAGATCCTGGTCATGTATCATAGTCTTCACAGCTTCCATGATGGTTCTATTTTTCCTTTCTGCAACCCCATTTTGTTGGGGATTGTAGGGAGTGGTTAGTTCTCTCTTGATTCCAGCTTCTTTACAGAATTCTTCAAACTCTTTTGAAGTATATTCTCCACCATTGTCTGTTTTGAGAATCTTGATTTTCTTTTCTGAGAGATTTTCTATTAGAGCCTTGAACTCTTTGAACTTTCCAAAAACTTTATTCTTACCCTTTAGAAAGTATATCCAAGTTTTCCTTGAATGATCATCAATGAATGAAAGATAGTATTCAAATCCACTTAGAGAGGTGGTGGGCATTGGACCACATACATCTGAGTGTATTAACTCCAAGATACCCTTAGTCTTTGTTTCACTCTTTGGAAAGGGGTTCTTGACATTCTTCCCTTTCTTACATCCTTTACATGAGCCATCATGATCAACCTTCAAATCTGGTAGTCCTATGACCACCTTGCTTACATAGGGTAAGGCTTTGTAGTTAATGTGAGCTAGTCTTCTATGCCATAGCTCACTGGGGCTAGAGGTTTCATGAATAAGAGCAGCTTCCGGATGACCCTTGAGTTTATATAAACCTCCTTCCTCTTCACCAATAACAATTGCATCCTTAATAGATTTTCCTTTGGACCACATTAACACTTGTCCATCAATGAATGCCACTCTATAGCCTTTCTTGTCTAAAGCTGAGATTGAAAGCAAATTCTTCTTCAATCCTGGAACATATAAAACTTCCTTCATCTTCATGGGAGTTCTAGAATCGAGTTTGTAGTTTGCTTCACCAATTCCCTTAATGGGATATTGATAGTCATCTCCTAGAGATACCTTTTGGGGTGAAGTCTTTTCTTCAAGATTTGAGAGAGTCCTTTTCTGTCCTGTCGTGTGCTTTGAAGCACCACTGTCAATAAGCCATGTACCTTCTCCCAGGGTTATAGATCCAGAGAGTGCGGAGAAGAGAACATATTCTTCTGCATCTTCTTCTGCATTTCTCCTTGACCTTCTTTTGAAGAAGGTCCTTTCTTCTTCTTCCTCTTCATTTCTAGGTCTTTTATTGTGAGACCTTTCTTCCTCTACTTCTTCTTCTTCACTATCATCTTCTGCAAGATGTGCTTGGTTCCTTTTGTAGTGAGTGCCCTTTTTCTTCTGTAGAGGGAAATCTCTAGCAATGTGTCCTATTTTGTGACAAGAAAAGCACTGGAAAGAAGAGTAATCTCTTCTTTGAGTAGATCCTCTTTTCTTATGAAATCTGTGTGGAGGATGAGACTCCTTGTGACTACCCTTTTTGGAGTAGGATTGACTCCTTCTTCTTTTGGTGTGGGTGGCCAAGGCTTGGTCATCCTCTTTGAGCAAGGGTTCTCGATTTGCAACCATAGCCTCCTCTTGTACACAATCCTCCCAAACTACATCAAACTTCATACTTTCTTTTCTGGCACACATAGTTTGAATGAATGACTCCCAAGGTCTAGTGAGACCATTTAGAGCTGTCATCACAAGTTCATCTTCATCAAGAGTATCAACAATGGCATCTAGTTGCTCTTTGATTAGAGAGACTCTTGAGAAGTAGTCTTGAATGGATTCTCCTTTGTGCATCTTGGTACTCTTCAAATGAGTCCTTAGATTCATTTTCCTATTGACGTTCTTTCCTTCATACATTCTTCCTAGGGCATCATACATTTCCTTTGGAGTCTTCTTGGAAGCCACTTGGGGAATCAAGTGGTCTTTAATAGAATCAGCTATGATTCTCTTTGCCCTAATCAAATCCTTCCTGTGTTTTTCTTTGGCTTCATCTTCTTCTGGTTCTGCAACTTCCTCCTTGATATAATGAGCAAGATCATTCTCCTCAAGAATGAGACCAATTCTGTATTTCCATGCCCGAAAATTCTCTATGCCTTCTAGCTTATCTTCAAGCTTAGTGTTTGGAGCCATCTTCTCTTGGGGGAGTCCAAGAGACAAAGTAGACTTACCTGGGAAGTTATTTTTCACTTTTCCGGAATCTGGAACAGAATTTTATCGCACTTTTGGTATAATTAGGGTTTGACTTTCCCGGAGTTCTACCCAACCAAAAAGTTCGATCTATAGCTCAAAAGAATGCTCTTGAGAAGGGCTATCCAGCCATGTAATCAGAATTCAAAAATTGCAACTTTTTTCTGAAACCAAAATCTAACGTATCGCACTTTTGGTAGAATTAGGGTTTGGATTTCCCGGAGTTCTACCCAACCAAAAAGTTCGATCTATAGCTCAAAAGAAAGGTATTGAAAAGAGCTATCCAGCCATGCAACCAAAAATCAATAATACCAACTTTGGGATGAAACCCTAACTTCACCAAAGAGAGAGAAAGAGATATTCTTACCTTGTGAAAGATGTCCTATTCAGTCTAGCTTTGATACCATGTTAAGTTTAAACCAAATAGACAAGCAAGATCACTGAAAGAAACACAATCACAAGATAGACACACAATATACCCTGGGAAACCCTCATGGGGTAGAAAACCCAGCAAAGCTTTCCTCAATAAGATGATCAACCAAAATACAAGATGTGCTCCTTCCTTCTTTGTCTCCTTAGCAGATCTCCCAGACAAGTGCGCACTCTTCCACAATTGAGTGAATGATCTAATGAGGAGTTCGCCTCTCTTATTTATACTGACTCCTAACTGACTAAAAGACCTAATGGGGCCGACCTCTCCTGGAGAAGTCTAATAACCCCAGAAATATAACCACAGGGCCGACCCTCACATGGTGGATCTAATAACCCTAGTTAATACAAACTCTCGGAGGAATAAACATCTCTAGATACATAATAGGGTTACCTCGGAGGGATGAAACATCTCCAGAATAATAAAGTACAAATATAATATTCTTTGAAGTTACAATATTCAACACAGAGTATGTATTGACTTCCACGATTTAAACTAAACCTATCCCAAAGACAACTTCCCCATGCCATTTATTGACCAACTCATCGATGCGTGTGCGGGGCATGAAGTCCTATCTTTCATGGATGGTTTTTCTGGATACAACCAAATTCATATCCGTAAGGAGGATCAGTACAAGACTGCCTTTACCACCCCATGGGGCACCTTTGCCTATCGCATCATGCCTTTCGGCCTCAAAAATGCTGGTGCCACCTTCTAGCAGGCCATGACCTATTATTTTCACGACTTGGTCCATATCCTGCTAGTCTATCTTGATGATCTTACAGCTCACTCCCGGAAACGATCAGACCACCTGAACGACCTCCGGAAAGTCTTTCTACGGTGTCACAAATATCAAATCCGCTTGAACCCACACAAGTGTGTCTTTTGCATTCCAGTAGGCTGATTGTTGGGTTTCATTGTTTCCCAGAAAGGAATTGCTGTTGATACCCTGAAAGTCCAAGCCATCATAGACCTTCCCTCTCCTCGCATGCTTTGGCAGCTCCAGAGTCTGCAGGGGCGATCTAATTTCCTCCGTCACTTCGTTCCTGATTATGCCACCACTATTCATGGTTTCTCATGCCTTCTTCGTACCCACATACCCTTTGTTTGGGATGAGAAAGAAGAAGCTGCATTCAAAGCCCTCAAGAAAGCTCTCACACAAGCCCCTTTGATCTCCCCTCTGGATTTCTCTCAGGACTTCATCCTTTACGTCTCGGCATCTGATTATGCCATGTCCGGAGTCCTTGTTCAAGAAGATGCCACTCGCCAGGAGCATGTCATTTATTACGTCAGCCAGAACTTGTCTGGACCACCCCTACGTTACCCATATGAGGAAATACTAGCCCTTACTGTGGTCTTTTCCATCCAAAAATTGTGACACTACATTTTACTTAGTCATACCACAGTTGTCGCCGACTCCAACCCCATGGTCTATCTCTTAACCCGACGCCTCCTGCAAGGTCACATTGCTAAATGGGTAATTATCCTCCAAGAATATGACCTCACTTTCAGAACCCCTAAGAGCACTAAAGCCGTTGCGCTTGCCCAGCTCATCACTGATCTCCGTTCCTTTCTGTCGTCCCAATAAATCTCCGATTAGTTACCCGACAATCACTTGTTCATCATCTCGTATGTTGACCCATGGTACGGTGATATTTTGTTATACCTTCACACGCAGAAGTTTCAACCCAACATCAGTCATGATGGACGTCGTTGTATCCGTCACTAGGCCTCTCGATATCTCCTCTTAGGCGATGTCCTTTATCGGCGACGGGTTGACATGATTCTCCGTCATTTCCTTACACACAAGGAAGTCGAACACGTCCTCAATGACTGTCATAGCGGTGCCTGCGGTGGACATTTCTCTGGAATGGCCACCACCCAAAAGGTCATCTGCGTCGGATACTTCTGGCCTACACTCTTTACCGACTGCATCACAGCGGTCAAACATTTCCATAATTGCCAACTTTTTTCCCCTAAGGCCCGGACACCACCCGCTCCGTTACACCCAGTTGTCACCATTGGCCCCTTTTATAAGTGGGCCATTGAATTCATGGAATGTAAACCCTCATCTGCCAACGGCCATAAGTACATCATTGTCGCCGTCGATTACTTCACCAAATGGGCTGAAGCCATGCCCACCTTCAATTGTAAAGCTGACACCACTGCCATTTTCTTTTTTAACCATGTTTCCACTCGATTTGGGGTCCCCAAACAGTTGGTCTCAGACCATGGTTCACACTTCAAAGATTCCCTTTGGCGCGAGTTATCCACCCTACTGAAGTTCGAACATCAGTATTCCTCTGCATACTACCCCCAATGGAACGGCCAAGTAGAGGCCATTAACAAAATTTTAAAAACCATCCTCCAACGCACTGTTGACCAGCATAAGTCCAATTGGCACCAGATGTTGTTCCCTGCCTTATGGGCTTACCGTACATCCACCAAAACCGCCACCGGTTTTACCCCGTTTCATTTAGTTCACGGTGTAGAGTCTGTCCTCCCCATCGAGTGTCAGATACCTACCTTACACATCGTCATCAAGCTTCTCCTAGACACCTCCCCACTCGAGCAACGTCTGATATCACTAGAACAAGCTGATGAATACCATCGTGCCACTCTCCAGACCATTGAAGCCACCAAGAACCACTCCAAAGCTGGTTATGACAAACATGTACATCCTCGAACTTTACGTGAAGGGGACCTCATCCTCACCTATGACCAAGCCCATGACAAAACTGGTAAAGGAAAGTTTGAGTCCATGTGGCAAGGCCCTTACATCGTGCAGACCTACCTCGGCAATGGGGCATAAATTTTAACTGACTCAAAAGGTCACCCTTTTCGCAACCCCCGTAATGGGTTGTATCTTAAACGCTTTTATCCCTAAATACTAACCAGCGACCCCATTGGTCCGTATTGTACAGTTTGTTCTCTTTTTTGTTTTTCACCTTTTTTACCGCAATCTTACATTCATCATTTTTGCATGATCACAGATGGACCCTCTTCCACCTCATTACATTGGCTTCGCTGATGGAGCAAGCCGTTGGTCTCCAAACCTAGCTTCGACAGCATGGGTCTTATATTCCCCTTCACATGAATTAATTCACCTTGACGGAATATGTATAGGCGCTGCTACCAATAACTAGGCAGAGTATGATGCTGTGACCGGCCTCCTGACTGCTACCCTCCAGATGGGCATATGTCACCTTCATGTGTTCCTTGACTCCCAGCTACTTGTCTCCCAACTCAACAACTGCTACCAGGTGCGTGATCCCTGCCTCTTTAGAAAATTCCTGTGCACAAAACAACTCAGCCAACAATTTGAATCCATAACATTCACCCATGTCCCAAGAGCTCAGAATAGTGTCGCAGATCAAATGGCTGACAACATCCTAGATTGGCATATCCATCACACCATGTAAAACATCCATCATGCATCATCATCCCATATCATCTCATCAAAAATATATATAAAAATCGAAAAAGATTACCAAGGGCATCCACGTGCCTATCATCACATAACCATTTGCATCCATGTGCAATAACATAAAAACACATTACTATACAGGGGCATCCATGTGCCTAATCCTACATACATCATGTTGCATAACATAAAGTACACAAGGGGCATCCATGTGCCCATCATCCTATACTACTTGCATCCACGTGCAGTACAAACATATAACAAACCATAAGCGCATCCACGTACGTACACTAAATCATCATCGCAAAAAGGTGCATCCAGGTGCATATATATATATTAAAAAATAAACATCAATATGCTACACATGTCCTGAGTACCTGCCTTGACTGGCACCCACGGCCGCAGTATAGGTATCTGCTCCATGAAGAAGGCACACAAAAAGGATCCATAACAGAATCCCTTGCTAGATTCCTTCACCGATGTTAGCTGCCGCTGAACACAAGTGAGGAACATCTGGCCCCAGGCATAATATACACCATCCAGCACCCACTCCACCAGCTGCATCTAGCCCCCGGACACCTTCTCAGGTGATTGGGACCCCAAAACTCAAACCACGCACACCTTAATCACTTGTACTATTGGCTCCTGCAGGTCCACCACCCAGAGTGCATTCCTCTGCACCCTAGCCTCCGAAACGTAGTACCGCTCCAACATATCCTCCATATCCACATCTGTGGATACTCATGGCTATGTATCTGCCACCCTACCCAGATAGGGCAACCCCGTCAAGAAGTATACATCTGCGAGGGTGAGATCCACCCTCTCTCCCTACACCCTGAATACATGAATGTCTGGCCCCCAAAAGCTCACTAATCGATTCAGCAGCAGCACTGATGAACGCATCATCGGCACCTGTGCGAACTTCAGCAGCCCGCACAACCCCAACGTAGACTGCACATGCCGATCCCTCTGGATGACATCCACTATCTCATCCGGGACATCCTGCTCTCGCCGAAGCACCAATGACATCCTGTCAATCACACAAGGCAAACTCATCAGACTCATGTCAAAGAAGTAACCATCCTCCCCCGGGTGAAACCCTAACAGCTTGATCCCAATCGCGGATTTAGGGCTCCTTTCCGTGGTTTCCAACCACATTTTTCAGGGCTACAGTCGTGGTATGGGGCCGCACCTATAGGAGTCGAACTTGTGGTCCCAAACCTCGAATCCAGCCTCAGAAATCATGGTACTGAACCGCGTATTCCGACCCAAACCTTGTGGTCCTCATCTGCATGATCCGCCCCAAAACCCACGGTCCCCGACTGCGGTTCCACCCCACAAACCCACGGTCCACCCCACATGGACCGTACAACAACTCCCATGGGACCCACCTACCCCCCTCAAACCCAATGAAAATGCAGGTATGAGTTTATCAAAATACCTATAACTCCCGGATCTGAAAATGGCCGGTCAGATCGTCCATAAACACCAACTCAGCTCTGGTCCACTTTGATCACTAGTCAAAGTCAACAAGTCCAATTGATACTTTTCATGTTGGACCCACTTACTATTTATAGTCTGTTGACTTTTTCTTGTTTTGGCCATTCTGAACCCATACGGAGTCCATTTTTCGAACTGTTTCCACCACTGGAATCAGCAAGACGAGACTGTCATGATGGTCAACTTGTTTTCTTATTTTTTCCTCATCGTTTTTCTAGCATTTTTTCTAGACACCACTAGTCACCTCAATTTGCGTGCCACTTCGGCTGCTCTCCGTGTTTCATATATTTGATATCATTGGATTCTTTTTTTCGAGCCCATGATGATTCTTGAGATCATTTCTCGCTCTCAACCTCAGATTGTTTTGATTATTTTTTCCAAAACACCCCCTGTCGGTTCGGTTTGCATGCCACTTCGGTCATTCTCCATTTTCGATGCTTTTTATATATTGCTGGACTCATTTTTCCAAGCTCGTGATGATGCTTGAGGTCATTTCTTGCTCTCACCAAGTACAGTTTCAACATTATGTCCCGACACCTTGCTACCTCGGTTTGCGTGCCACATCGGCCACCATCGGATTGTTCCACATTTTTACATGAGCCATTCACTCCTTTCATACTACAATTATTTCATTATTTTTCCACCATTCACTATCCCACAAGGAGGCCCACCAGTGTTCCCCCCTACCTTCGTTCTTGGTCAGCATCAATGTTCCTTGATTGAGCACTTCCTCCTTGCCTAACCATTCCTTTTGTTCGGTATAATTTTATCCCTTTTTCGGGCCAGACAAGTCCTTTACGAAAAAGGCACTTAGGGATTTTCTATTAAGCTCTTTTCTGACTCCTAAAACAATGAAAAGATCGCCGATCAATCTTGCTTCCTTTCATGCTCGTTAAAGTACCTGAAAGGGCATCTATCTGGTATAAGTTTAACCCTTTTCCAAACCTGGTAGACTACTTATGAAAAATGAATAGTCTAGTCACACCGGCTAGAAGAGCTCTTCATTACATCCTTTTATGCTTCTTCGGGCCTTGGAGACTAACACATGAAAAATCAACCCCCTGGAGTCTTCTTATCGCTTTCAGACTCTCTAAAATTGAAAGCAACCACGAGCATGAATTGTCCTAGGCTTGTACGAATCCACACGACAGTACCATTCCTTCAGAGTCTTCTTATTGCTTTCAGACTCCTTAAAATTGAAAGTAATCATGAGCATGAACTGTCCTGGGCTCGTATAAATCCACACGACAGTACCATTTTACACACACTTCTTCTAGTTCCTTAACCCATGAAGAAGTCCCCCCGTGCCTCTTGGCACTATGATCGATCATCTCGGCAACAACCCCAATTAGGTTGCCTTTGTTCAGAGTATTCTGTAGTCGCCTGCCATTTTACACCAGCTTGAGTATCACTCATCCTAGTCACTATCCTTGATCCATTACAGCTGTGATCCCTTTCCCTCTAGTCAGTTTCATATGCTGCCCGATCATCCCCCATCTTCATACTCTGAACAAAGGAAGTTTGAGTCCACCCACTCTACTTGCCTAGTCATCCCCCACAGTATGGCAGTCCTACCAGTAGTACTCTCACACTTCAGTTCTCCATCTCATGCTCCTATCAAGGAAACATCATTTCCTTGCTAGTTGCCGGTCTCCCTCTGTCGACGACAGCCCCTCTATTCCAGAGGATAGAACCAAAGGTCCCTGTGCCTTGGACCCATCACCATCTGTGGTGAGTTCCTATGAACCATTTTGAGAGGAATCCTCATTGCCTCTCCAAGTGGTTGTTTCTCACATGTTCGACTTCAACACCTTGATCGCATCGTTGAGAATCGTGTAGGGTTTATATCCCTTCAGTTATTGGTCGAAGACCCAGGATTTCCCCTGACTCTAGCACATTGGTGAGTCACTTCAGAACATCCAGTTATATGTTCCCATGGATGTTCGGGTTGCATTAGCGATTCTATTCGGAATCCATCTAGTTATATGCTTCCTTGAGTACCCAGTTCAATTCCAGTTCAGTGTACCATTGAGGATATGACTCCCTGTCACTATGCTCCAGCAGCTCATCAGTTCCTCTGGTACCCCACTCAGCAGCACTATAGTTATTCCAGTGTACCAGTTCTTCAGCTCAGACATGGTCAACCCAGCAGTATGTCCCATATTTGTGTCCCCTCTGGACCCTTATGATGTACATCGTGGTTCTCTATGTATCTTACAGGTCCCTCTTTTCAGGCCGCACAATTATTTTTTATGTATCTTGATACGAGCATGGGTATGCCTGCCTCATCCATATATTGAGATTCTTCCTCATTCATTATTTGAGGCCATGTATATGTCAAGTCCCCATATTTTGGACCCCATTGTTATTATATCTTGATACAAGCATGGGAATGCCTACCTCATCCATATGTTCAGATTATTCCTCATTCATTATTGAGGTCATGTACTTTCAATTTTTGCA
Organism: Larix kaempferi; assembly: GCA_027924585.1. NCBI lineage: Eukaryota > Viridiplantae > Streptophyta > Pinopsida > Pinales > Pinaceae > Larix > Larix kaempferi. The sequence continues at coordinate 280,654 of BSBM01000167.1, forward strand.
GTTTGCTTGGGATCGTTGTTCCGGGCTCTAGTTCATTTCTTCTCTTCTCCACATCCCAAGAAAACCATAAAAGACTTATGATGTCTATCGGCCATACCATGAGCTCCTGCCCTCACACATCAAGGGGCAATCTGTTACACCCAAAAAGTGCTCACTACCTCATCTACCCCATTGCATGACTCATTTGTCCATATTTCCTACCATATTTACCTCCAAAACCCCAAAAACCATTAAAAAAGCCTCCAAAAGGCCAACAAACCCCTTTTCCCCCCAAAATAATCCAAAATGCCTCCAAAAGAGAAAAAACCCTCTAAAAAGGGAATAAAAAATACAAAAAGAGGAAAAAGAGGGAAAAAGGAAGCAAAAACCCTATACAGCTGACCTAAACCATATGGTGCCCAAAACCATGGGCCAGCACTCCACCACTAAAAACCTATAAATAGGTGATGGAGGCCCCTCATTTCATATCCACAGTCAACCACACCCTTACTCTGCCAAAATCACTCCTGAAACCCTAGCTCACCCTTGAGCTACTTTCACATTTGAGTGCCCCTTTGACCCATTTCCAAAACCCTTTAGAGAAAGAGAAAGGAGCAAAACTGGAAGCTTGGAAGCAACCCTCTTGGACTGCTGCAAAGGCTTCACCAACCTTCACATTGGAGATATAATCAATACAAAAACCTTTTTTATTATCTTGTCTTTTCTGTTTTATGCACATGTTTAGAATAATTACCATTTTACTGTATTGTCTTTCATTTACTGTTTTTCTGAACTGCTACTAAGGAGTCCCTTCTCCTTAGTAGGTGCTCATTTGCACAAGCTAGGGTGAAAACCCTAGCTACAATTATCTCAATCAATCTCCAATGTACTCATCATAGGAAGTTCTACAGAGCCAACCCTTTTTCATACTAGATGTAGGCCCACCACCTACAGGTCTTCATCATCTACAAAGCCAGCCCTTTTTCATGCTGGATGTATTTCATCAACATTTACAGAGCCATCCCTTTCTCATGCTGGATGTATCAACATCTACAGAGCCATCCCTTTTTCATGCTGGATGTATCACATCTACAGAGCCAACCCTTTTTCATGCTGGATGTGACCTAGAGCAAATCTAGGATTTTCCACCACAGAGCCAGTCCTTTTTCATATTGGATGTGACCTAGAACAAATCTAGGGTTTTCCACCATAGAGCCAGTCCTTTTTCATACTAGATGTGACCTAGAACAAATCTAGGTTTTATCACCACAAAGCCAGTCCTTTTTCATACTGGATGTGACCTAGAACAAATCTAGGATTTATCACCACAGAGCTAGTCCTTTTTCATACTAGATGTGACCTAGAACAAATCTAGTATTTATCATCACACAGCCTCACAAGATCAGCCCAGGACTTATTACGAGCACATAGCCCATCCTATCGGATTTCCTAGGTCAGTATCACATGTGGTCATGGCACAACCTCGAAAGAGCATCCCAGGACTTACTACGGGCACACAACCCAACCTATTGGATCTCCCAGGTCAACATTACATGCCATAAGACACAACTTGTCAACAGCCATAGAGTATCAACCTGATACTCACCATACATCATCCTGACGTACATCATCAGATGATCATCCTGATCAACAATGCATCCACCTGATACATATACAAATGCATGATCCACATGATCATATCAAGCATCCAACGTGATGCATACACAAGTACATGATCCAATTGATCATATCAAGCATCCAAAATGATGCATATACATACCAGTAACTGGAGCATCGTCCTAATGCTCATCACACAGTGCTTACATCCACATCCATGGGAAGTATCCTCCTCTCACCATGCTTGGAATGGCTCCTGCAGATGTATCCATCACTTCTTCCTTGAAGTGTCATCAATTTGAAGAACACCAAGCCTCTCTCTGAAGTACTCAAACTTCACTCTGGCTAGTGGTTTCATCAACACATCTGCAACCTGCTCCTCCGTCACAACATATAGGAGCTTCACTGCTCCTCTCTGCACCATATCCCTGATATAGTGATATTTGATTTCAATGTGCTTCGACCTGTTGTGAAACACCAGGTTCGAAGATAGCTTCACACAACTCTGGTTGTCACAAAAGATACTTGTAGCATCCAATGGGATATCAAATAACTCAGACAGTAGCTTCCTAAGCCATACTACCTCACAACTAGCCGAACAAGCTGCAACATACTCTGTTTCGGCTGTACTTAGTGCTACGTAGGACTGCTTCCTACTAAACCAAGAGATCACACCTGATCCCATACTGAAGCAAGGCCCAGAAGTGCTCTTCCTATCTGCAGCACTGCCTGCCCAGTCCGAATCAACATAACCCTACAGGTTAAACTTTTGATTCGCATCATACTTCAGCCCATAATCAAATGTACCCTCTAGGTACCTCAGAATATGCTTTACAACAACCAGGTGAACACCTCTAGGATCTGGGAACTGGCTCAATGTGTTCACCGCAAAGCAAATATATGGTCTAGTCTTCATTAGGTAGATCAAGGACCCAATCATCTGACCATACACCGTGACATCAACTAGATCAAACAAAGCATCACATAGAAGCTTTAGGTTCGATGCCATAGGTGTGTCCATGGCATTGCATTCCATCATCCCGAACTGCTTTAGGATCTCTACTGCATACTTCCCTTGTCCAAGGAAGATCTTATCTATACTCTGCCACACCTCCATGCTTAGAAAATAATGCATCATCCCCAAGTCTTTCATCTCAAACTCAGCAGCAAGCTTCCTTTTCGTGTCGGAAATCAATCTAACCTCTACTGTTACAAACAGGTCATCCACATATAATAAGAGTATCATAGGATTTCCTTCCTCAACCTTGTAGTAAAGGTTGGAATCCACTTTACTCTTGGTAAATCCCAAACTGGATAGAAGGCTGTATATCCTACCATACCAAGTCCTAGGAGCTTGCTTCAATCCATACAAGGCTTTCTTCAATCTGCACACATATGAATCTCTGTCATGTGTCTCAAAACCAAGTGGCTGCTCCACATACACTTCCTACTCGACTACACCATTCAAGAAGGATGTCTTGACATCCATCTGGTGTATCTTCCATTCATCACTTGCTTTATATTTCTCTATGTTGCCATCTGCAATATGATTGATCTTATAAATCCACTTGGAAGTCACAACAAACTTCCCTTCTGGTCTTGGGACCACATCCCAAACATCATTCTTCATGATCGATGGATCATGGCATCATTACTTCATTCCGGATCCTGGGAACTTTAGATTCTTCAATAGATATATTTGTTGCTGAACAAATGTTGTAGTCCTTCTTTTGTAGGTACTCGTATACGATCTACAAAAAACAAGTTAAATTCCATGATTAGAAACATCTCATAGTTTTCAAAACAAATTCTTACACATAAAGAAATATGTCATACAGTCATGCAATTATTTTAGCCAATGCTTCAATACAACATTTATCCATATCCCGTAACTTTCTAGATGCCTTCCAATCTCTACCAGAACATTGTTAAGAGTGTGCACAACTCCCAACATGTCAGCAAAGAGGTTTCATTCTAGATAAGTAGCAATGGAATGTTGTATAGTGCCATAGGCCACTTACCCATTACATGCATATTAGTAGTATACTGTTCATTAATGCAATTATTCTAATATGCATAATACACAACCTAAGTCCAAGAACATAAGTATATATATCTTTGAATAGTATTATTTAAACAATCAAATATACAAGAAATGACAATTCAAATACTTATCTTTGTTTGTTTGTTGGGTGGACTCCCTCTCAATCTTTGTTTCCTTGTAGGAACTACTGGAGTGTGCTCCTTCTTGATCTTTGCTTCCTGGATTACCTGTCCTTGAACTTATATCCATCCTTGATCACTATGCATGCTTACTAGTATCATCATTTTGTTATCCTCAAGATCTCATACATAATCATACATTCATTAGTATAATCTTAATACTATCAAAACACAATAATCTTAAACATGTATAGTCATGATAATTTCAAACACAGATAATAAGCATTAGCATTCAAAGTTTCAAGGAAGACTTCTCTTACTCATGCATATTCATATTTGACCATAGAGCTCTTCTGGTTAGTCATATCATCAATCAAGGTAAGAGACATAATATGCATAAACCCTAGATTACTCAAACTTGTAACTTCATGAGTAATCATTATCGATCATACAAAAGTATAAGATCCTTACATAGGGTAGGATTCTAACTTGATATAGGAAAAACATACCTGGTCATCATATTTGCTAGTTATGTCTAGCAATGTTTTTCTTGTTCTCTTCAATGACTTGCATAACTCATAAGTTAACCATTGTAGAACCAAATTATACATACCTCTATGTGATCCATGACTATGGATGTGTCTTTGTCTTCATGTCATCATGGTCTTGATCTAGAGCTTGATTTGTACTTTTCATGTTAGCGGATAACATTTTCCTCATACACCACCACAGTGCATTAGTACAAACATAATACAATCATAAGTGTCATAGGCCTAATCAATGAATGTCTTCTATCATGCATTCATACTTTTACTAGGGTGATAAGACAAGTCTAAAATTAAACAAGATTGTTACTAAACTCAATAACATGAAGACAATCATATTATAAAATTCATCATGAACAGATTTCAAAACATACCTGTCATATTGCTTGTAGTAGTTGTTGTTGTTGTTCCTTTTGTTCTTAGGACAATCAGAGGAAACGTGTCCTCTTCTTGGTATGTGTTGTGAGATCTTGATCTTCATTACCCATCTTTTCTTCTCAAGCTACAATCCGAGCTTCTTCCTGTGAGCATTCTTCCCATAGCCTGCTAAAAGAGATAAGTTTCTTCCTAGCACAAATTCCTTGGTTGAAAGAATCCCATGACCTAGGAAGACCATTAAGAGTGGTCATTACCACTTCTCCATTCTCTATATCTTCTCCCACGGCTTCAAGTTGTTCTTTTATCTGGGAGACCCTTGAGAAATAAGACTGCATGGTTTCCACATTCTGGATCTTGATTTTCTTCAATTGATTACTCAAGGTCATCTTCTGATTTATATTCTTCCCTTCAAATAGCTTGGTCAAGGAATCAAACATCTCCTTAGATGTCTTCAGATATATCACATGTGGTATGAGATGGTATTTGATAGAATCAGCAATGATCCTCTTAGCCTTGACCAATTTCCTCTTATGTAAGGCCTTAGTCTCTTCTCCCTCCGGGACAAGAACCTCTTCACTTATGTAGGTTTCCAACTCACTCTCTTCTAGAATTAACCCAATCCTATACTTCCATGTTCGGAAGTTATCATCCCCTTCAAGCTTATCCTCAAGCTTGGTGTGGTGAGACATCTTAAAGAGTACTTCAAATGGAAATAAAAAATATTTAGGTCTTACCACTTGATTTGCAGAAATCTGGATCTGGAGCTGGATTAGGGTTTGTCAGAGAAACCCTAAAAATTCAAACTTTGAATTTCAAACTTCTGAAAGGATAGAAAGATGTGCCTTGACGAGCTTATCAAGCTGGTATACGTAGAATTTCAAAACTACAAAGTTTCACCCCTCAAATTTGCTTTTCAAACTTCCGGATTCACTAGGGAGGACCCTGAATTAGGGTTTGATTTTCTGGTAGCTTCACCCATCCAAAAAGTTTGATCTTGGTCTCTAAACTTTGATTTTGCAAAGGCGCTTCCAGCCATGGTCTCAAATTTCAGAAATTTCAACTTTTACAGAAACCCTAATTTTCGGCTTCACTCAAGAGGACACCAAACTAGGGTTTGAATTTCCCGGAGCTTCACCCAACCAAAAAGTTTGATCCAAAACTCTAAACTTTGATTTTTCCAAGGAGCTTCTAGCCATGGTCTCAGATTTCATAAATTCCACTTTTTGTGGAAACCCTAATTTTTAGGGCCAAAACTAAAAGTGCTGAGAATTGAATTCTGATTGGATAGAAAGATGCGCCTTGCTGAGGAGATTCAATATAGCCTCCTGCCTTTCAATATCTGTGGAGAGAAACCCAAAAAACAAGAATCCCTAGCTTCCGCAATTGCACAGTGTCTTCTTCTCAGGTTAGCTCTGATACCATGTTAATTTTTTAGCATCAATTCTATATGATCTAGGATCTTATCTGAGAGAATAACATGTACAACATATCAATCACAAGAAGCAATTAGAAGAGACATTAGACACACAGAGTTTCCTTGGGGAAAACCATAAAGGTGAAAAACCCCAATAACTTCCTCAGAGATAGATAGACCAATGATACAAAACCCAAGCATAAGAGATAGTCTCCTAGCAGCAGCTTCTCCTCCTCCACTAGTGCACCACTCTCCACTAAGTGTAGAAGTGAATGATGAAATAGAGTGCCTCCCGCACTCTATTTATATATGACATGACTTGCCTAATAACCTTACTAGGTCGGCCTCAACTTAACCACTTAAAATAATGCTGACAGGGCCGACCCCCAATAGGATTGTCTAATAACCCTTTAACCCACATGACTTATACAGGGCCGACCCCATCAAGGTGGTCTAATAACCCATCAAGTATAAGTTACGACACTTACAATATAAATGACGACACTTCCGTATAGAGGAATAATAACATCTCTATAGGAATACAATATACATATGTGAAATACATTCTGAAGTTACATATACATCAACAGGAGTAAAGTTCCAGAATGGAGAGACTATCCAATCCTACTTCACTAAGGTCTCTCAAATGAAAGAACAACTTGAAGCAGTGGATGAAGTAGTGGAGAATGGAGAAATTTCCATGACCACATTGAATGGCCTACCTAGGTCATGGGACTCCTTCATCCAAGGTATTTGTGCAAGAAAGAAGTTGATCTCTTTCAGTAAATTGTGGGAGGAATGTTCACAAGAAGAAGCTAGGCTTGTAACTTGAGAAGAAAAGATAGGAAGTGAAGACCAAGCCCTCATAGCCCACACCAAGAGAAGTAAGCCCAAGAGGGAGCAATCTCATCATAAGAAATCTTCTCATTACCATCCAAAAGAGAAGAAAGATATGAGATGTTATTCATGCAATGAAAAAGGACACTTTGCTTCACATTGTCCCAAGAACAAAAGGAACAACAACAGCAACTTCAAAAAGAAGAAGAACAACAAAAAAAGATATCATGCTCATGCCGTAGAGGATGATGAACCTCCTAGGAAGAAGGCCAAAGAAGAAAGTGAACACTCCTCAAGTGATGAAGAGTATGTTCTCATCTCTGCTCTCATAGGTTCTGTTACACATGGGTGTAATGATTGGAATATTGATAGTGGGGCTTCTAAACATATGACGGGATTCAAAGAATATCTTATGGACCTGTCTAAACATGAGTCACCTCATAAGGTGAAACTTGGGGATGACTATCAATACCCCATAAAAGGAAGTGGTGAAGCCTCCTACAAGTTAGACTCCAGGAAGTCTTTGAAGATGCAAGATGTTCTATATGTACCTGGACTCAAGAAGAACCTTCTCTCCATATCATCTTTGGATGCAAAAGGGATGCGAGTTTCATTTGTGGATGGCCAAGTACTTATGTGGCCTAAAGGTAAAACCATAGATGATGCAATAGTGATTAGAGAGCAAGAGGGAGGATTGTACAAATTGAAGGGACAACCTGGACATGCCATGGTACATGAATCCATGGAGCCAAGTGAACTTTGGCATAGAAGGCTTGTTCATGTGCACTATAGGGAACTACCAATTGGAAGCAAAGCAGTATAAGGTATTCTTGAAATCTAGTCAAAGAATGAAGGTATTTGCAAAGGATGTTCAAAAGGAAAGAACACAAAGAAGGCATTTCCAAGCAGTGAAAGCAAAGCAAAAGGAATTTTGGAGATTATCCACTCTGATGTATGTAGACCAATGTCATCTAGTTCTCTGAGTGAATATGTATATTATTTTTCCTTCATTGATGATTTCTCTAGGAAGACTTGGGTTTATTTCATGAAGAACAAAGATGAAGTGTTTGATAAGTTCAAGGAATTCAAATCCTTGATAGAAAATCAAACTGATAAGAAGATCAAGATATTCATATCCGACAATGGTGGATAATTTACTTCAAGATACTTCAAGAAGTTATGCGGTGATTCAAGGATTAAGAGGGAGTTGACCACTCCCTACAACCCACAACAAAATGTTGATGCAAAAAGAAAGAATAGAACAATCATGGAAGCAACATAGGCAATGCTTCATGACCAAGACCTACCCATGCACCTATGGGTAGAAGTAGCAAGAACAGCTGTATATGTACAAAAAAGAACACCACACAAGATACTTGACAACAAGACACTAGAAGAAGTCTTCTCTGGTAAGAGACCAGAAGTTAGCCATCTCAAAATATTTGGCTATCTAGTATTCACACATGTTCCAGAAGAAAACAGGACTAAGTTAGATCCTTCAGGAAAGAAGGGTATATTTGTGGGGTATAGTGAAAGCTCGAAGGCATACCGAATCTACTTTCCAGGATATGTGACCTTTGATGAGAACTCAACATACATCAAATAAAGGAAGACACCTATTGAAGACTATGAAGAACCAAGGATACCCAAAACACAAGACACCCCTATGAATGAAGCAATACCAGAAGTAGATTGTGAAATAGAAGATCCACAAGAACCTATAGATCCACCCTGTGAGAAGAACTCTCACAAAAGGAAACCAAGATGGGCTAGAGAGCTCATCCAATATGCAGAAAGATTTGGTATTCCATAAGAGGAACACAGAGAAATGAAAATGACAAGATCACACACCAGCTATGTTGCCTTGCTCTATGACATTATGAACAAAGAACCTTCCAGTTATGAAGAAGCAGCGGAAAAGAAACAATGGAAGGATGCCATGATCAAGGAATACCGGTCGATCATGAAGAATGATGTTTGGAATGTAGTCCCAAGACCAGATGGGAGGTTTGTTGTGACTTCCAAGTGGATCTATAAGATCAAGCATGTTGTAGATGGTATCATAGAGAAATAAAAGGCAATATTTGTTGCTCTTGGCTTCTCCCAAAAAGAGGGAATAGATTATGAAGAAACTTTTGTTCCTGTAGCCAGATACACTTCCATCAGAAGAGTACTTTCCCTGGCTGCAGTGATGAAGTGGAAGATACACCAGATGGATGTCAAGACATCTTTCTTGAATGGTGTAGTCAAAGAGGAAGTGTATGTGGAGCAGCCACTTGGTTTTGAGACACATGACATGGATTCATATGTGTGCAGATTAAAGAAAGCCTTGTATGGCTTGAATCAAGCTCCTAGGACATGGTACGGCAAGATGGACAACTTCCTATCTAGTTTGGGCTTTACCAAGACTAAAGTGGACTCCAACCTTTACTGCAAGGTTGAGGAAGGAAATCCAGTGATACTTCTGTTGTATGTGGATGATGTGTTTGTGACAAGTGAGGATAGATTGATTACCGACATGAAGTGGAAGCTTGCAGCCAAGTTCGAGATAAAGGACTTGGGCATGATGCATTACTTTCCAGGTATGGAGGTGTGGAAGAACAAATATGGAATATTCCTTGGACAAGGGAAGTATCCAGTAGAGATCCTGAAGTGGTTTGGGATGATGGACTGCAAGGCCATGGCCACACCTATGGCATTGAACCTGAATCTATTGAGTGATGCTTCATCAGAGTCGCTTGATGTCATCATGTATCGTCAGATGATTGGGTCCTTGATGTACTTGACGAACACAAGACCAGATATTTGCGTTGTGGTGAACACCTTCAACCAATTTCTGATAGATCCTAGACATGTTCACCTGATTGTTGTAAAGCATATTCTAAGGTACTTGAAAGGTACAATTGATTATGGGCTCAAGTATGATGTGAATCAAAAGTTTAACCTAGAAGGTTATGTTGATTCAAATTGGGCAGGTAGTGTTGCAGATAGGAAGAGCACTTTGGGGTACTGCTTCAATATGGGATCAAGTGTGATTTCATGGTTTAGCAGGACACAATCCTACGTAGCACTGAGTACAGTCAAAGTAGAGTATGTTGCAGCTTGTTCGGCTAGTTGTGAGGCAGTATGGCTGAGAAAGCTACTATCTGTGTTATTTGATCTCTCGTTGGTGGCTACATGTATCTTCTGTGACAACCAGAGTTGTGTGAAGTTGTCTGAGAACCTAGTGTTCCATGACAGTTTGAAGCACATTGAGATCAAATATCACAAGATCAAGGATATGGTGTAGAGAGGAGCAGTGAAGCTCCTATATGTTGCGACAAATGAGCAGATTGTAGATGTGCTGACCAAGCCACTAGCCAAAGTGAAGTTCAAGTACTTCAAAGAGAGGCTTGGTGTTCTTCAGATAGAAGATAGTTCGAGGAATAAGTGATGGGACACATTTTCATGAGCCATTCCAAGCATGGTGGTAGGAGGATCCTCCCATGGCTGTGGATGTAAGCATTGTATGATGAGCATCAGGACGATTCTCCAGTTACTGCTATACATGATGATCAAGATGATCATGTGTGCTGAGCATCGGGACGATGCTCTAGATGATATGCATCAGGATGATCATATGTGATGATATGCATCAGGTGGATGCATTGCATGATCAATTGGATCATGTGTGATGAGTCTAGAAGATGTAGATGCACATGGGATTTTCTGACATGGTTGTAGATGTGTTCTCCCATGGTTGTGATGTAATTGTTGAGATTTTCTGACACAATGTAGATATGTTCTCCCATGGTCGTAATGTAATTGTTGAATCTTTTCCGACACAGTGCAGATGTGTTCTCCCATGGTGCAGATGTAAGGGCTAGAGCCATTCTCACATGGTGGAGATGTGTTCTCCCATGGTGTAGATGTAAGGGCTAAATCCATTTTTCACATGGTTTAGATGTGTTCTCCCATGGTGAAAAAGTAAGAGCTGGAGTGTTGGGCTCTGAAATTGTCATTTATAATGATTTTATTTACATTTATTTCTCGGCATATTACTATAATTTGATACAACTATCCTTAAAAAGGGCTATCTTTTATTGTATTTCATCAATTAAAACACTTAAATGTCAATGAAGCCTAATATGTTACTTTTAATGTATTAAATGTAATATTCTACAAATGATAAACTTTCGGTGCTTCATTTGATCTTTCATTCAGCCCTTCTTTCAGCCTCTAATTCTTGTACAAGGTTTGATGGCATGTTTCTTACTAGGATTATTGGTTTGGTTGATCTTTCGATTGTTGGTAGTCTTGTAAATACTTGCAAGTGAAAATGAAAGCGTGAGTTAAAGATAAACTTCTTTGTTTCAAAATTTAAACAAATAAAAAATAAACGAATACTAAAATGTTATTGAGGGATTTATTTAAATTATTAAATAAAACCATTTGAATTAAGTATTAGAATATATAAAAGAAAAGTCATTTGAATTTAAACATTAAAAGACCATTTGAATTGAGTATTGAAATGAAGTAACGTTGATATGTCACTTTTAAAAATATCTTAATGGCTTTTCAAAACTATGTTGATTGTTAAGTTTTCATTTAAGTTATTTAATACTTTGATTGTTTGTCATACAAGATTACATACATACCATGCATACCATACCAATGCACACTGTCTTTTGTCTCACACTCACGTGAAGAATGGATGAAGATGTATTCAATGGATTAAGGCATGATTCACCAACAAATTCCAGGAATCCAGGAACACATCAAGCCAACACATCAGTCAACAAATAACTTAGCAGAAAATCCACTTAGAATCCGAATTCATGTCCGTTATAGGTCATTCAGACCTTCATTCGTCTTTCTGTTAAAAACGTGTTTTAATAGACAACAAATTTCGGGCTGGATCTGCGGGCAAACGAAGGTGAATCTGGGAATTCTGGAACATGAGTTTTGTGCGCAATAGGCCCATTTAGGTCTCATGCAGGAATTTCGCCAAAATTCCAAGCCGTTTGAGAGAAATCCATGGTTCCTTGAAGCCCACTTGCCCAGAAAAATGGAAAAACGTTGTTGGCCGTTTCGGATCTGGTTCCTGTTTCAGTAGGTTGTTTCTCCAGCTGTAGAATCTTGCTATTTTTAGAGAGTTTGACCCTGACCTACTCTTTCTTTGTAAAATCTATATAAAGACCTCCAAGATTGAGAAAGAGGAAGTGAAGAATATGGTGTAAACTTTGCTCTAGTTTAATAAGAATTTATGTTTGCAGCTGTTGATGATCAGTTCCGTTTTTTTGTTGATGGTTGGTGACTGAGTAGCTTAGGAAACAAACCCCTATTGTTGTGAAGGGCCCCTCAACAATCAGAGGTTCATCTTTGTACATTCAGCAGTTTACTTCTTTGTATTTTCAGCTAGGTTGTTTCATTTTTGCACATATTTGTTACAACCATTTCGTTTTTGCAAATAGATAGTTTATGTCTCAGTTATCTAACTATTTCTGTTTTCCTGTAGCTGTCCTTCTCTCACTCTCTTGTAAATCATTTTATGTGCTAACACAATCTTTTTTTTCAGATGGTCGACCAAAAGTTTAACAGTTTGTAGTTGTTTTTCAGTTTTCTCCTTCCATCATTGTAGTTCAAAATTGCTTCCAAATTCTTCCTTAGTTAGTTCTCTTCTTTTCTCTTCTGTTAGTTTCTCTTCCTATCTGCTGTAGGTTAACTCTTCTCTTCTTCCATCCCAACTTTCTTCCTAATTCTCATAAAATTCCTCTACCTAGGTAATTATTAGAATAGATAGCTTCTTATTACTTTAGCTTTCAAATAATCTCTCTACTGCTTCCTGTGCACTGTAGGATCATTTGCATAAAGCCAGCTGGTCATTAAATCATCCAAAATTCTTCCTTTTCCTCACTTTAAAACATTTTCCTCCATTCGAACTGTCATTCGGGCCGCCATTTAGACCGGCATTCGGATTGTCATTCGGACCTGTTTGTTTTCTACATTGTTTTAGGCCTTCCTCAAAATCCAATTTCTTCTGCCCTTCAATCATAATCCTTCTTACTCCTCCTTAACAGTTTTAGAGGTAATTTAAAGTTTATTTCATGTTACTTAAAGTTCTTAATTAAGTCTTGTTATTATTTCCTCCTTTCTCCTTCTTTCTTCTTGAAACTTTCTTCCAACCTTCTTCCAAACTTCAGTTCTTTAATCTGATCTACTAATTAGTTGTTGTTTAGAATTTATTAGTCTTGTTTCTAGATAGTTTGTCTTCCAAGTAATAGTTAATAATTCCATTTCTTAAGTTGTTTTAGTTTTTGATAGTTTCATCTAATTATCATAGGATTAGTTTCCATTCATACAAATAATGAAGATGTTCATGATATAAGATTTGGATTAGAAATTAATATCTTTATCACATTTTCTACTTGCATCTATAATAAATATCTTTATCAAGTTTTCTACTTTCCAAATCAAATCTAGTTTAGTTAAATATATTTATTAATTTTTCTATTCATTTCATTCGTTAATCAGCTTCTTGTTTTCATAGATAGAATAAATTCTTCCATTTAATTATGAAAGTCATGCAAGTAGTTTAAAAACATATAGTTGCATCTTTAGTTAGCTTGGGATAGTTCAAGCCTTCGATCCTGCACATATAGTGATTGCATCTCATAAGCTCCCTTCCCGGGTTGACAATTTAAATATTGGAATTATTTAACACATAATAAACACCAACATGGAGCCTTCCCCGAATGGTGGTAGATGTGTTCTCCCATGTCGATGGTGTAAGTGTTGTATGATGTGCATCTGGGTTGTGCTCCGTGGACGATGAGATGATATGATCAGTATGATCATGAGTATCAGGATGATACTCCATGGCCGTGGACAGGTTGTGTAGTTGCATGTAAAAGATCCTAGGAGATCCGATAGGTTGAGCAGTGGGCTTGTAAAAGTCTTGGGATGCTCTTTCAAGGTTTTGCTGACGCATGTAATTAGTCCTGAGGATTCCAAAAGATGGACAGAGATGATAAAGACCTACAGGAGGCTAGGCCTACAACCAAAATGAAAAATGGTTGGTTCTGTAGAAATTCCTATAATGAGAAGAATTGAGAGATATCCCAGAGATCGAGATGACGAGTACAGGAGTAGTGATGATGATGCTCGTGGATCTAGTGATGATGATCCAGCTCTAGAATTGAAGACTTGCGTCGATATGTATTGATGACCTGAGTCCAGAGAATACCTTCATAGTTAAGAGGGAGTGTTGATGTATTTGTACCTTGTTATATGTATGATGGATATGTATTATTCCTCCAATCAAAAGTGTCGTCATAAGTGTTGCAACTATCGCAACTTATATTTGATGGGTTATTAGACCACTAGTGTGAGGTCGGACCTAATTATATTATGTGAGTGGGTTATTAGAATTCCTTAGGAGGCCGGCCCAGTTAGTTTATTAGCAAGTCAAGTCAGTGTAAAGATAGAGAGGTTGTGTCTCTCATTCTATTCATTCACTCACTCATCCAACTCGCATCGTTGAGAGAGAGAGTTGCGCACAAGTGGAGGAGGAGGAGTATCTATTAGAGACATCTCTTTGGGTTTCATCATTGTGATCTTGTATTGTGGCTTTTTCTATCTCTGAGGAAGTTGCGGGGTTTTTTACCTTGTTGGTTTTCCCTGAGGAAACTATGTGTCTCTTGTGTTTATGATTGTTATACTTTGCATGTTATTCTCTTAGTAGGATCCTAAGATAATGTTTGAATGAAATTATTGAAAAATTAACATATGAGAGTGTGGGGGTCAGCCTCATAAAATATTCATCTCTTATGGGCGTCTTTCCAACCCTAGATCCCCCTAACTATGTTACCACGATGAACATGATCCTTTGCTCTATACTTTTCATTCCAACGAGTCCATTATGGAGATTATGAATGTATATGAACCTCCATGGGAATAACTTCATCATCGCTCGTCTTTACTACCACCCCTAGATTCTGTGGAAAAAAACATTACTACTTTGTTGTCATCGGATATTGTTCCTTGCTCCCAGTATCCAATTCTTACTTGTGATACAGTCACAGAGGGAAACTTGGCGAGCATTACACCCAATATTCCGATTGACATCTTGGACACACTTGGATTCATGGAACATATCCAACTTGGCCATAACTACTCTTCCAAAGAGATCACCTATGAGGAAATTCCTGGGATTGATCCTTCCATTATTGTACATGAGATCAAGAGATATCTCGACGCTAAGCCTATCCGACAAAATTTATGTCTTGTGCACACCAGAAGACTGCGGCTATAAAGGATGAGATTGAAAAGCTGTTGAAATCTGACTTCATCTACCATGTTCCCTTAACAGAGTGGGTTTCCAATGTCATCCCTGCGAACAAAAAGAAGGGAACCATTAAGGTTGTGTAGATTACAGGGATCTGAATAAGGCTTGTCTTAAGTACAACTACATCCCTACCCTGTTCATCGACCAAATCATCTTCAACTACGCCAAAAGCGTCATCTTCTCTTTCATGGATGGTTTTTCCAATTATAATCAGATCGAGATCCACCCGGACGATCAACACAAAAATTCTTTTATCTACCCCTGGGGCACGTTTTATTTTCGCAAACTCCCCTTTGGACTTCAAAATATTGGTGCAACATTTTAGTGGGCCATGTCGTATGCTTTTCAGGATGTGAAGGACTTTTTGTATCCATACCTTGACAATCTTCCTGCCCATTCAAATCATCGTGAGTTCCACATAGATCATCTGATGGCAGTTTTCCTCAGATGTAGATGGTATAGAATTTGTCTAAACCCTCACAAGTGCATATTCTGCGTTGAGTCAGGACACCTCCTAGGTTTCATTATTTCCAAAGACAGGATACACATTGATCCCCTGAAGGTTGAAGCTATTGTCACTCTCCCACCTCCCACCGACATCCCAAAACTTCAAACTTTGCAAGGGAAGGAAAACTACCTTCAGCATTTTGTATGTAATTTTGTTGAGAAGACATGGGGCTACATGCGGTTGTTGAAGAAGGAGGTCCCCTTCATCTGGGACAATTACGCCCAATAAGCCTTTGACAACCTAGAACATGCCATCACACACACTGTGGTGCTCCAACCGCCCAATTACTACAAGGAATACATCCTTTATCTTGCTACTTCTGCCACCACAATCGCCATAGTCTTGGTACAGGAAGACAAGAACTCCCAAGAACATGTGATATACTACCTGACTAAGGGTCTCCTTGACCCCGAAACCCGTTACTCACATGTCGAGAAACTTGATCTACCGCAGTCAATTCTATCTAGACGTTTCGCCATTATATATTGCTCTGCACTACTACTATCATAGCCAACTCTAACCCCATGTACAAAATTCTTACGCATCAGGCGCTCGGGGGAAAATATTCACTCTAGATCGTTATCCTTCAGGAATTCGATATCCAGTTCGAGAAGGCTAAATTGAAGAAATATTTGGTTTTTGCAGAGCTCATCTATGATCTTCCTCGTACTGACAAAGAAGCTGGGCCCATCGAATCCCTCCTCGACAAGTCATTGTTTCTTATCAGTATGTCTGACCCCTAGTATGGATACATACATTATATCTCCAAACCCAACGGTTCAACCCTCAATTTTCTCGTGATGACTATCATCGCATACACCACCACGCCAAGTACTACTTGATCATCGGTGATACCTTGTATCGTCGTGGTGTCAATTCCATCCTCCAACGTTTCCCAACTGATGAGGAGGTTGAACACATTCTAAACGACTATTACAATGGAGCATGTGGCATTCATGTTTCTGGGATGGCTATAACCCATAAAATACTACACGTTGGATACTACTGGCCTTCTATCTTCAAAGATCGTATTGAGGCTGTCAAAAAGTGTCCTCCCTACCAATTGTTTCATCATAAACCATGTTCTCACCCAGCCCCATTACATCCCGTTGTTTCCGTCGGACCCTTCGCTAAGTGGGGCATCAATTTCATGCAATGTAAGCCTACCTCGCTTGGGGGGCATGGTTACGTCATCGTTTTTGTTGACTATTTTACCAAGTGGGCTGAGGCTATGCCTACGTACAATGAAGACATAAAAAAAACCGCACTCTTTTTGTTTAATCACGTCATTGCGAGATTCGGATTCCTGCAAGCCATCGTTACGGATCATGGATCTCATTTCCAGAACAATATGGTAGACGAATTGAGCGCCAAATTAGGTTTTCTCCATGAGAACTCAACTCCATATTACCCACAATCTAACGGACAAGTAGAGGCCATCAACAAGGTCTTGAAAACCATGATCCAATGTATGGTGGGTACACATAGGTCTAATTGGCACTACATTCTCTTTTTAGCCTTATGAGCATACTGGGCCTCCATCAAGACTTCCACCGAATTCACTCCTTTCCAATTGGTTTACAGACTAGAGGAATTCCTACCTATTGAGTGCGAGATTCCATTGTTGAAACTTGTAGTATAACTTGTTCCAAACACTACTTCTGAGGAATAACGCTTTCTACACTTGGCTAAACTCGATGAAAGCCACTGCGATGCTGATCTTGCTAATGAAGCACATAAAAAGTGCATAAAATCCCAATATGACAAGTTAGTTAAGCCTCGTATATTTAATGAGGGAGATTTGGTCCTCACCTATGACTAAAAGCACGATAAACTCGGGGTAGGAAATTTTGAGTCCATGTAGAACGGGCCATATGTCATTAAACATGTGTTGGAGAAGGGAGCATATGAACTTGAAGACTATGATGGAATATCTTTAGGAGATCCCCGCAATGGGATCTACCTGAAGTGGTACTATGCCTAATTTCTTACGCATTAATACTATGTATACACTATACATGGTGTGTGTTTTGTGTGGTGTGACACTTTTCTTGAGTGTGTTAGGATCTTGTTTCTACGCTTATACCATGTTTTTCCTAAATGTGCAGATGGAAACATGTGTTGGATTCGTGGACGGTGCCAGTTGGCATACCCGTAACCTTGCTTCGGCAGCTTGGGTGCCTTACTCTCCTACTAGTGAGCTCATTAGTTGAGGAGGGAGTTTTCTACAGTATGCAACCAATAACACCGCTGAGTATCACGCGATGATTAGAGTCTTAACCAACGCTCTTTCCCTAGGTATGGACCATGTTGTAATTCACCTTGACTCACAACTAGTGGTATCCCACCTTAACCATATGAGGTATCTATGCTATCCACGACCCCACCCTACTCCGTTTATTCCGACGAGTACGTCTCCTAGAGAGGTCTTTTGAGTCTATTCAATATCTGCATATTCCTAGAGAAATGAACACTATTGCTGACTCATTGGCCAATTTTAACTAGATCGGTACATTGCACATTCGTAAAAATTTTT
Source organism: Larix kaempferi (assembly GCA_027924585.1). Lineage (NCBI taxonomy): Eukaryota > Viridiplantae > Streptophyta > Pinopsida > Pinales > Pinaceae > Larix > Larix kaempferi. The sequence goes on from BSBM01000167.1 coordinate 298,957, forward strand.
ATTCAAAAGATGTAAAAATGACACAACATTTAAATCATCCATAACATATAAGAAAACATGTACAAGATACCATAATCATCACTAGAACACTGTATATAGAGTTGCAAAAAGAGTTTTATATATATCATGTTGGTAAAAGATACAAAGTGTGGTACTGATACAAAAATATGAAGCTCATGAGATTTCAGTAAGAGTCTACTCTACAAAAATCTGAAGCCCATGGATTTCAGTACAATACATATATGCATGAGCCTAATCCCTAGGATGCTCATGATAGTAGACAATGGCTCTGGCTACTTTTCGAAGCAGCGCACCAAAACTCTCAGATACACCCATTGTATGTCTGATAGCAGCAAGGCAGCTCATGTACGCATGGATCTGGGATATCAAGAGTCAATCACTGGAGGTTCTCCTCCAACTCATCCATCTCCTCCATGGCATCTCAAACTGTGGCCTCCATCTCCCATACCGCTCCTCTCTTCGCAATCGGAGAGGCACCCACTGGATGAGATGGACCAACATCTACATAAAACATATAAAAAACATCAGTAATACTCCCAAAAACATCTAAAAATCATAAAATGAAAAACACAACAGAGTTGTCATTCTTACTTATGTCTCGCCACTCCACGCCCTCAGGAAGAGCCAAGTCTAGGTCTCCTCTGAAATCGAAACCCTCGTAGGGAGATTCCTCCACCATGAGGAGTTGTCCCCTCAACCAGCTAAAGAAAGAAGGACCATAGCTAATGATGGTTCCCCCACCATCATGATGGGCCATCACCTCAAACCATCATACCATGTGTGGATCCCTCGGATCCTACTTATATAGCTCAAGTTGTGGGCGCATGTGAAGAACCCACTCTAGGAAGAACGAGACCACAATCGATCCATATCCAAACTGTTTCAGCTCACCACGCCGACACTTGGTAAGCTACTCTTTGAGAGACACAAGGAGTCCCTCACACTAGTGGAAAACCATAGGAGCCATACACTCCTCCCCATATAGCATGTGGGCCTTGATGACCAGGTGATTGTCCCTACTTCCTGCCACCCTCTTAATAGTGAAAAGGATTGTGCGTAGAGGACGATCGCTCACATATTTCATGGGAATATTCCCACCAACCATCTGTGTTCCTAGCGTGCACCATTGGGCCATTACATCCTCGGTAGTATGATCAATCCATGGTGGTCCTGTCAAAGACATGGGAGCCCCTCATCAAAAAATAAATATCCTTGATATCTATGGTCAATGTGTGTACACAAACCCAAAAGTGTTGCTTCTCTAGATCCCAACATCGGATCAAGTATTCCAGTAACAGTACTTGGGCCCTCATGCCCTGGATGTGGAAGTATTTCAATTGCCCACAATTACGCAATGCATTCATGCATTGGGGTTCATTGGAAGCTTGGGAATCATCCAATTCATGCTCTCTTTCATGTCATTGGACCATCTGTTAAGTCCCTCCCATCAGACCAAGCAAGAGAGAGAACATGACACTAAATATGGGCAACTAGCCCCACATCCATTAAGTAAAAACTCATTGATAATAAAATACATATACATATGCATATTGTAACTAAACACAGCGGAATTAAAAAAATCTACATATCTAACATTCATTCAACCATTTTCATGAAAGACATTAAATAAATACATTGCATAATTTAACACATGAGAGTACTTATCTTAAAACAAAGTAGTCCCAAGCAACTAGCTATGCAACTGCAACGTTCCACCCAACCATAGGCCAATTGTGCTCATCAATCGCTCAGCACAATTGCCACCCTCGAGCTGGGCATGATTTCTACAAGGAAAAGGGAACAATAGACTCACACATAGCCAAATATACACCAAAATAAGCCAAGCCAATCCATGGTTGGGTTTATCAGGCTGCTAAGGCAAAGGGAGGGAATAAATTGCTAAGCTAGTGAGCTCAAGCATAGAGCCATGGATACCTCTACAAGATCTATCTTGCTTGGCACCCACAATGCCTATACACCCCACTCAAGGAAGTATTCCCTTCACCAATACACAGTCCCTCAGGCCATACCTTCCATTCTAGTGTTGTCCAAGGTGTGCATAGAAGAGTAGCCATCCCTTTTGATCTTTCTGAGAGGTTACTCCCCTCACTAGGTTTATCAAGCCAATTCTGTCCACTTCCACTCCAAATTTCTTGCTCACAGGTTCACACCAAAACAGGGATGCACAAAACAACAAAATCACAAGTGTTGGGCATGAAGAAAACGTTTTTATAGTGAGATGCCCAAAATGGGGTTTCTACCAGTTCAGAAAAACATGGGCAGCCAAAAATGAAAAGCTCAATGAAGAAACAACCCTGGGAATCCAAATCCGTTTTCAGAAAAACGTCCATGGACATTCTAGGGAAAAAATAAACCTCCATAAGAGCCCCAAATCGTGGTACTCCTCTCCCAGCCACTGTGTAACACAAAAATGAGCTCCCAGCCATGGAAAAATATAGGAAAATGATGAAAAACGTGATGGGGAAAGCCATCTAGTTCAAACTGTGTGAGAGAGAAAAGTCCATGGGTGAAAGATGGCTTTGGGCACCATTTTGTGGGTGTTTTCTTGCCCAACAAGCAAAAATATGAATTCCTAGGTTGATGGCTTTCCCATGCATGAAATTGGATGCCATACCTCTTCATTCCCAAGGCATTAACTACCTCAACCAACTCTTGGAAGAATTAAATGATTGGGTGCATAAGTCAAAATGGGTAGTTGGGATTTATGGGTTTTCTCAATGAAATTTGGCTTAACACTATTGGCTCAAGGGTTTGAATAATTTCCCTCCCTATTCCTCACAAAAATCATGCCCCCATCTCTTTGTTGCATTGCATAGCTAGTTGTGGGTATTTCATTAAAATTCGTATTTACATGATGTCTCAATTTACATTGTGCATGTCTAGCACAAGAACCATAGGCATCTATTTTTTAATTGCCGATACATAAAACGATAAATCGATGGCAGGGCCTTGGCCTTGAGCTCCTCACCATGATTAAATAAAGATATTTACATCATTTACAATTTTAATGAAATAGGGTCAAAATCGGGATATTACACCATCTTTAACACCTAAACCTGCCCAAACATCAACACGACACTCATTAGAAGTGGATCCAACTACCCAACTCCTCAATTTTTAGCTTGTGCTTGAGTTTGTGGAGCCATTTGATGCTGGCGCACCCCGTCCATATGGACAGGGTGCCATCGGCCCAAGGCATCCCCACTGGGTTGGCGCCGAGAATCTCTCGGCGCACATACCAAAAGGGAGAAGTGCACTAGGCTCAAGGCGTAATCCCCCCCCATTTGCACAAGCCAAAAACCAAGAAACTAGAAACAAAAATCAAATCTATTTCACTAGAAATGTAAAGGGAAAAAATTAGGGTTACCTGGAACTGACGGCACTGCAAATGGTTGACAAGATCTCCCGCAATCGACAATTGAAAAACAACTTCAAATGGTATTTTCACCTTCCAATTTGGTAAAAAACAAATAGTAACTAGTTTTTATTATTTACCCATGTTTTATGTATTGGAGAAGGAATAATCCCTTTTTTATTTATCTTTTTGTGGATTATTTTTCTATAGTTGGGATTATTTTTGTGTCTATATACCTAATTGATCATTCTAACCTATTTTTTTTAAGTCTACGAGTGTCGTGTTTAACTTTTGGTCGTGACTGTGGTTATTCTACGCCTATTACTAGGTGTGAATGACTCTTCGAGCATTTTTGTGTTGTTATTTCGCTCATGAAAGATGAACATTAATGACACCGAGCGTACTCTTTGTTCCTTCTCATGCTCATAAAATGATGAGAATAAGTTATCAAGTTATCTTTTATCACTTTTTCAGGCTCGTAAAACTCCCATGAAAAATCGACCCCACAGGAGCCTTCCTTTAAGCTTTGTTCAGGCTCCCTAAACACGAAAAGATTGCCAAGCAAACTTGATGCTTTCACATTTGTAAAAGTATTTGAATGATCGTCCTTCTGGTGATAGTTTACCCCTTTTTCGGACCAGGAGGCATTATTTAGGAAAAAGGAGCACTTCAACCAATTATGATTGGAAGAGTTCTCTTTCACGTTGTTTTTTATTTTTTCAGGTGAAGAGACTAACTTTTACAAAAAAAGAAACTTTGGAGTCTTCTTTAGTTCTTTTCAGACTCTCTAAACATGAAATGACACCGATTTTACCTTCTTTGGACTCATTAAAATCTAACATCGAAGGGCCCGTTTTGGAACGAACCCCTCCTATCCTAGGTCCGTAAAATATTTGGGATTGGACTCATCCAAAGGATGAGCTATACGGAGCATCTATTACCCTCCTCAAGCTCATTAAAAAAAAAAATAGGAACTCGTCAAGCATGATGGGGATAAGGGAATATTTTGTGTTTCATTGTAGTTATGGCAGTATATAGTCACTCTTGAACATGGCACTCATCTGCATATGCATTCAGTACTTGGGTAATCCGTTTGTCCTCGAGTCCGGTTGATTCCAAGAGTCTTGCTACTCCTTTGAGTCATCTGAATAATGATTCCATCATCAGTTTCATTAGGGTTCAATGGCGTTCTTGTCATGTCAATACTGCCAATCCATGCCATTCCCATGTTCAAGAGGCATTCATCATTCGTTATCTCTAGTCACCTTCTATCATGTCGGTTGTTTCTAATTCAATATCATACATTACTATCCGATTCATTCCAAACATATTTGATCGTGTTTCATGTTGATGATGGGGGATACATCATGTCCCTCCTTCGACAGATTCATCCTTGTTGACTTCAACACATCATCCGGGGATTGAATCTAGAAACCAACCAAGTAACTTGGGCCCACATGACTCAATGGCAGGTTACGTCGCTTTCAACATGAGTTTACATCATTGACTATTGATTATAAGATCCCATCGAGTGTTCGACTCCAACTCATTGATTCACATTCGATGGTATGTACTGTGATATCTTGGGGATCATTGACATCAATGGTGATTTCCCTTGCACTTGTTAACGGTATACATTAATGATTGTTAATCAAGTGGTTTATGCCATGTTCAACTCTAGAACATTGTAATCACATGGTTAGATTTGTATCATTGCAGGTTCATCTTGAAGACCCTGGGTTAAGTCATATCTCACCCAAGCTGCGATGGATATTGTTTGAGTCATGTCACATATATCCACTATGTGTTGGTTGTGGTTGTGTTATCATATCATCATGTATCTACGCTTGTGGTAAGTATCCATGATTGTGTTCAGTCGATCTCTACTATCATGGATCTATAGTGTATTAGTCAAAAACCATTTTATGAGTCATATTAGACCTATATCTCAGATTCGTTTGTATTGCAAAAACACCTTCCGGCCAACAAGTCCTTGTCATCAATCCTTCACATTACAAAGCATTTCACATGTTTTATTTTACTAGCTTCATGATTTGGGGGGCATTCTTTTATGCCAAAATATCGTCACCATGAGTCCTGTATCCACTCATTTCCTTAATCCATGAAGTTTTCCCAACCAAAAACATCCAGAGCAAGTTGTTGACCTTGTATTCCACCATCCCTAGTATTGTTGGGACACCATGCTTCCCTGCAAGAGGTGACACACCTTGGTAGGCACCTGATGTACACTAACATCATGCATTGGCTCTTGTTGTCCTCATACAAGCTATGACAACCCTTCCTGGTGCTTGTTGTCTTCATGCAGAGTACGGTAGTGTTGGTTAAAATGGATAAGCAATAGTTTTGAGCGAATTCTCAAAGCATGATGAGGTGGAATTCTATCTCTAATTGATAGGTGAGTTGTCCTTCAGTTCCCTAACCTCAAGGTAAGATCCCTTAGACTTATCCCATTAATCCCCAACCTACTCTACCCATTTGGTCTCATAAATATGAAGCCTCTCCCCACTTCAAAGGGACGAGGGTCTATAGTACTCTCATGCTAGTGGAATTACTCTAGGTGATCCCTATTCATCTTTGGGAGTCTTACTTCATCCTTGGAGGCTTGGCTTGGATTGTTGGAAGGAAGGTTGCAACATTAAGGCATAGGTTGTAACATTATCTCTCTATGTACTCTCTCTTATTGCAGTTAATGCAATCTATTCCCATATACATTATTTTTTTAAAATATTTCTTCCTTAACTGTTAGATTAGATCAATCATATCTAATATATGCTTTTACTGCTTGTTTATTTTCTACTTGTTCAATAGGGCTTTGCAGCTGGAGATCTGAAGGTTCTGGAGCATTGGATCAAGAAAAGGGTGAAAGGATTTGTGAACATCAGGTATGAGACCCATTTGTTATTTCACTTCTATTGACCTAGGGAAGTTGATTTTATTTTGTACTTTATTTTTTCTAGATCCAGTTGGAGTAGGGAGATCTAGCCTTAAGTCCGCTTAGGTAGATTGTCTGAAAACAATATCATATTCACCATGTGTATCAATAATGTAATTTTCATCCATAGGATCATTAACAACTCGATCTTGAATAGCCTGATCTCCATGCTCGTCACCTTGTAAAGTAGTATTTCTATTATTATGTGGCAAATAGCTCTCCGACGGTCGAAATTTACGGGGCATTGTCTTTATATTTGCAAACAATGCAATAACATTAGTGTATAAAATATAACACATATATTTAAAATTATAAAACATTTTGTAAATACATTATCAGTACTATTACAAGAAGTACATTATGTAATGAATATCGTCTTACCAAGGGATGATATTCATACCCCCCTTCGGCATGCCCCTTCTCATTACAAAGTTTTTCAGATGTTGTTCTTAAAATTCTTTTCATTTCCAAACCTCTACAATCATTGCAAGGGAAATAAGACTTTCCATCACCCTTTTCAAATACTGCCTTAAACTCAGCATACCTCCTATTGTTTTCTTCCCAAGTATATTTATTTGACATTCTAATAGCCTATAAGAACAAAAAAACTCATTAATCAATATATAAGTAAATTGAATAGAGTGTATATATATTAAAGGAGACCTAAAATTAAAGGAAATGACTAGAGGACTACCTAAGCATGTGTAGAGGATTACCTAAATAATTCCCTTGGATTACTACATGTTCCAATAAGAATTGGCGTATGGTGGGTAATGGCTATTCATTCTACATAACATGAATTTAGATATTCCCTTAAAAAGGAGGCTGAGGAATTGTGTTATTGATGTCACAAATTAGGAGTTTACATAATACTTCAATGCATGTGTTGGTATGTGATGCAGGAGCATCAAGGGAAAAGCCAGCAATGTGATCATTTTGTCACATGTTGTGGTTCGAAGTTGAACTAAGGAAACCTGAAAACCAAGGAAAAACTTATTTGAATATTTTGTTGAATGATTAATTATGTAGATAATGATGTGTTGCCAGTTATAGAGTTTAAATAGGAAATAAATGGCTAATTATAGCTCCCTGCGAGGAGACTAAGCCATCTAGTTAAGCTGTTACAAATTTTAGGAGTTAGTTGGCTAAACTTAGAAAGAAATTCTTAAATTTAGGCAAGTGTCTGTTAGAGAGAATTTGACTAATGGAAATTTGATAAAAAGGAAAAAAAAGACATATTTTTGTAACTCTCGGGAGAGAGAGGGTCAGGGAGAGGAAGATCTAGGCCATTGAAGAGGAGGTTAGAGTTCAAGAGATCGATGGAGGAGAAAAGCTGGGGGATGGACCATGTACAGCAGTAGAGTAGCAAGATCTGATGCATTTCACAAACTTTTGAATCAATGAAAAAAAAACAAAGTTTTATGTTTAACCTGTGTGTTACTCTTTATATTTGAATGTATGGAATTGATGATTTTAACCTGAAATATATCTTTATATTGAAATCATTGTGTGTTGGCTGTGTAGAGAGATTCTTCATTTCTGTGTGTCAATAATATACATACTGCGAGTTCTAGCATATGTGTGTGAAATCTGTAGAGTTTCAGCATCTATGAATCTGTGCATACTATAGAATTCATTATATATGAATTGGGGTTTTGTGTGAATAACCCTGTAGAACGGGAGAGAGAACCTGTAGAAGGAAGATGCCTGCATGTGGAGATTTGGGCATAAACTCTTGAGGAGAATTGATGGTGGAATGGATTTAGAAGATGTAGAAAGATTGCATGGAGTAAAACCATCACTAAACTTGCAGCCCAGTTTCTGGACAAACGAAGATGAATTCATAGATTCCGCAATCTGGGTTTTGTGCAGAATGGGGTCTATTGTATGACTTCCAAGCAGATTTTTGAGAAAAGCCATGGTTGAAGAGAGTCGTGAGGTTCTCTGGACTGTTTTTTGCAGAAGTGCGTGAATGAAATTTTGGGTTGATCAAGTGAGAAAGGGAATCGAGTTCTAAAGAAAGAATATGAGTGCCATTTAGTCACTATAGCATTTTGGTAATAGCTATGGACTGAAATAGAGGTTATTTCTCATAAATAAGGCAAGTCTCTGAGGGGCCCTACACCAATATGTTAATAGATTCAATGTTTCCTTGTAAAGTAATGAATTTCTATGTAAATGTCAAAGCGAGTAAGTATGTTGGGTTGTAAGTGTATTTGTAAAAGGTGTTGTTACACAATTTTTCCAAGTGGTAATACCCATAGGATAATGAGCAGTTAATTTGTTCCCTACGTTGGTTTATAATTATTAATTGCAAGAAAGTATACATTAAGGTGCCAATGGATATAATGTAGAAGAAATTGAGGGGTCGGTAATATTGTTCATGTTCATTATACTAGATATTAAAAGGTTTCAACACATTGCAATGATATTGTCAAATGGGATTATGAATATAGATGTAGGCCCTCAAAGTTTGAAAGGATTTTCAAATGGGATTATGAATATAGATGATAATGATATTTTCAAATGTCTATCAAAGATTGAAAGGATAGTACACCTTTGTGGTCTCATTGGTTATCTATGAGGGGGGTAGTTAAATCTAATTAGATAGTGTTGAAATCTACGATGATGGTCCTATTGATTACAATGACGATGATTTCATTATCAACATCATCATCATCATCATTGTCGTCGCTGATGATGATGACGACGATGTTGGTGGTTTTTTTATGATGATGATGATTAATAACAATGATGGAGATGCTTATGATGATGATGATGTTCTAGATGATGATGTGATAATGATGACAATGATTATCATGATGATGATCAGGATGGTTTTGATGGTGATGATGATGATTTTCATCGACGTCGACATCCATAACATCACCATCAGTAGTAACATCGTGCTCCAACTTGCTAGGTTGATTTGTGAGTTGTTGTTAGTTATACACCAGACTAGATCAATATTTAAACAATTGTAGGAAAGGGATGGAAAATAAAATGTGATCGATACATAAGTTATGTATCAGAACATTCCAATTTCGGTACTAACATTGGAAATGATATTAATTCCATGGTTTATGTATGCTATATTTCTTCTGATTTGTTATCTATGTGACTTATCAACAATTGTAATTTTTTGTCCAATGTTCTAAAGTAGGGCATGGGAAACATTCAAATTTATTGGCCCAAGGTCAATGTAAATACTTTTAAAATGGGGAGAGGTATATTCTAGGATTCTCTTGAAGTCTTAACAATTTGTGAATCCAAAAGATGCTTGATCCATATTTTCGTTTAAATAGTTAATTTTAAATCTATCTAGATTGATATCTCCTTGCAATTATTTTTAATTCACCTAGATAGAACCAAAGGCTACCAATAAAAAACATAGAAGGATAAAAAAAAACATTTTAACACAAACCACCATTTAAAAAATTACATTTTAACATAAATGAAATTTCAAAAAATTACATTTTAACACAAATTACAATTTAAAAATTACATTTTGACACAAAAATACCAAACTATATAAACATTTTCTCCATTGCATTGAAGCCCTATTTGGAACACAAAGGGCGCAACCACAAAAAAGACTAGCGCATTGCAATCAAACTAACCTAGAAAACGAAGGAGATCAAAAATTCGATGTGTCAAACCAGTACCGGACTCTTGAAATCATAGAATGAAAAATCAGTAGAAATATTGTTGCAACTATAGAAAATGATTTGTGGAAATATGACTTAAGAACATGTATTTATAGATTAATGAGGATCGCGGTTCCAACGAAAATGCACAACAATCAAATTTAAAAAAAAAAACAAAAAGTCACTGACTGTTAAAAAGTAAAAAAAAATGTTATGGCCCTCGGTTATCATCTCTATAGCGACGAACTAATACATGTCGCAATAGTGACGATAATTTGTCGTTATAGTGATGTTATGGTGCTTACGTCACTATAGCGACGATCGTCGGGGCCAGAACATTTTTTCCTAAAATTTTTATCAATTTTTCCACGAAAGCTTCGATTTTAACTTATTCATGGCAATATTTCGTGGAACTTTTGATCCATATGTAGTAGTGGAAGATATGCTTTGCAAAAAATTAGACTGGCTTTATGGTTAAAATATGAGGTGAATGGGGTAGATCCTAGCTGTGAAAATGAATGTGTGTGTTGAATTTAAGGGGGGAGTATGAGTAATACATAATACATAAGGACTTAAAACAAGAACATCGAGAGCGCCTTAATCATAACCCAATTCTTTGAAGGGAGAAATAACATCATTAAATACATTCAACAATAAAGAATTGACAACCTTTGATTATTATGCATTCAAGAAAATATGAAAATCATACATGCATAATAAATTTCAGTTCCATATGATTTGGGCACAAAGATAAAGACAACTTATATGGTTTCAAAATTTCTTTCAACATCATATAAGACTGTCACCTTTAAATCAAACAGTAGTGGAAAGAATGGCTCGGTCCTGGTTCCAACTATACAACATATTTATTTCATAAGTACACTAGTGTATACAACAAGGCGGACTCATTCATCTATTCCATGGTCCCATCATCCTTTTTCTCAACAATGGAATTTCTATGATCCTATACTATGAAGGAAGGGGAAAGAAGAAAAATAAAGGGATAGTGTTGTAGATCCCAACAATTTTTATATCTTCTGGAATTATGAGAAATGAATGAACCTCCTTGTGTGGTTCTTCTTATTCAATGATTTTAAATATGCTCTTTGATGCTGAGTATTCCTTCTGAGTGTTGATAAGAGACATTATATTGCTTCCAAAACATGCATATTTCCACCGAGGTATCATAATTGATATCATGGAAAACTCACCCATGAGTATAGGTTATCTGACAAACTTATTTTTTACTCACCTCTTAGTATCGAGCCTTTGAAGGATGAACCCAATTCTGGTACTCACCCATGAGTATAGGTTAGCCGACAAACTTATTTTTTATTCACCTCTTAGTATTTATCCTTTGAAGGATGAACCCAATTCTGGTACTAAACAACATCAGTGTACCTTTTCTGGTATTGAAGAGCATGGGCGAGTAAATATTTTCAGTATTACACCAAGGGAAACTACCATATGTTGTGCTACAAATGTTCATATGCAAAAAGGACCACATATTTCCTTGTAATGGTGTATAATGAAACAAACTTGACAAAATGAGGCCTAGTCTTCAACACATTCCCTAAGGAGGATGAAATGTTGTCGGAATACTATCCTTTGTGTGCATGACAAGTGACCAAACCCTTTGAGGTATTGTTCCAAACATCAAGGAGACTAAGAAACTAAGATGAAGCAAACGCATCAATGTCAATCATTTTGGTAGGCTCATCCAATTTTGCAAATGATCACTCTCGCAAGTGTCAATGAAATGTAGCAATAGCAAAAGGGGGCGTGAGAGAGTGAAATGTGGCAAAGGCATCAAAGGATTCCTTCACTAAACAAACATCCTGATTCTTTGTGATCTTCATTCAACTTGGCCTTTGAATTTTCAACGAAGATCTAAACTTTGCAATGTTCATTCAATGTGAATAGTAGTTCATAGATATTAATGAGTTGTTTTGCATAGAATATTCCAAAATCAATCTTACAGGGGAGAACGTATCATACAACCACAAGGGAAAAACCTTATTAGGGACTAGCGGGACTATGTACATGACCATTGAGGAGCGAGACATGAGACGATGATCCATATGGTGAGAAAGGAAATGAACTATGGATGGAAGCCAAGAAGGGTACATGTCCATATATAGATGTAGAGTGATACTAAGATGGCCATCTGCATGTCATGGAGTAGACTTGAAATGATGATTTTGGGATCTGGAAACTGAGACAGGACTTTCATGATGACAATTGACATACTGATTTTACAGATTTTAATGAAAAAGAATTGACATATTTTTCAAGATTGATACCGACCGATTTAGGGTGGTTGTGGTTTCACATGAATGATCATCCCTTTATTCCTCGAATCAATTATCCTGTCAAATGGTGACAGGAATACCATCTTGAGTGAATGGACTTGATCCATCATTAGAATATCGACATGCTTCAATCATAACCACTAATGGGGTGAACTCTTTATTATTCATGTATCGAACTATAACGTCATCGACGACCATAATTCTATTCGAAAAAGTGCATGATCTAATCCTAGTCGTGGAATGGCATATTCTGAACCCCTTTTTATCCTTGACTTGTGCCTTGACATCATTAATGATCCATATTTATTAGAGAAGGAATCATGGTTTAATGTGGGTCATTGGAGGAAATATCCATTTTTATATTCAATGCATGTCACAAAGCCTCCAATGGTCGGGATCTACCCCAATGCGTTGCATGATCCCATCTGAGCTCTCTGTGGGGAAAACATTATTTTTATCTCGGATGCTTTTCTCAACCTCCTGTTAGCTATAACTGACCCAGAGGTTTTCTCTAAGACCCAGGTTCTTTGCGGTTTCCTCTTTGACCAACAAAACCCCTTCGCACCGGCCCTTTCGGCAACAACCTGCAAGCAGGCTAAGGTCTCACCCAAGGTGTATCTATGGGGTACTACGGAATCAAATTTCCATAGTAAGTGATGAGCTGATTGGACGGATGTACTGCGCAGCATGACATATGGTATGTGCTGTGAGGTGAGACTGTGCAGTGATGGGAAACGCTACGGTCCATACCACTGTGTTCTTCTACCACGGGGCTTCTACCGACGCTACGAACACTCCAACTGTATCCTATATTAGGATTATCTTGAAAGTGCTTAAGGTACTGAAATGAATAGCACATTTCCATTCATTCAGATGCTTGACTGTCTAGCCTTCTAACTTTCATTTATCAACTCAAGATATCATGATTCAAGCATAGCCACTGATCTAATCCACAATTATACACTCCATTGTTGCACGTAAGAAAATACTTAACAAATTGACTGAGTTATTGTCTTCATGCACTAGAATAAACATTCACCATTCAACCATCCATGCGAAGCTTAACATATCATTTCCATACTTCTCTTAACGGAAAATTCATATAAAAGCTCTCTCATAACAGTATGCAAGGAAACATTTAGACATTCATTGATAGAAAACACAAGTAAACATTCATTCATAAGCACAATCACACAACATAGATTTAATGTGGTTCACTTCCCCGAGTGGGAAGCTACGTCCACAAGAATGTTTTGTAGTATATTTATTTAGAAAGGGATGGGGACAACCGTTCTTAGTCTGTGCACTCAGCTGCAGACTATCCTTCCTCTCAAAACTAGGCCTCTACACACATAGCTGCAGATCCTTTACAATCTTCTTGACTCAAGAGATTTTACAATATAGAAGTCATACAAAGATTAACTCTAGCAACCAACTAGCCCCATACCATACAAAATTGTCTTCTTTTATAGATCATGCCTCTAAGGTCATGTCTTTACAAAGCCGAAGACCTAAACCCAAAAACCCTTAGGGTTTACAAACTATGATGGTTTCCCTAAACCAGCTTGCTGGCATCTGGTAGCGTCTGCTGCATCATGGCGGTTTGCCACATCTTCAATCCATCACTATTAGCCTTCCTGTCGCACGCGTGCCAATAGGTCACCTCCTCTAAACCATTCACCTCTAACGATTTCACCCACCAAGCATGCCAAGACGTCGCTTTCCTCAATAAACTCGTGCATTGGCCACCTGCCTGATTTGCTTATGCCCGCCGCTTGGCACTTCTGGAGCATCTTTCCAAAAATAGACCATTACCGGTCCATCCGATATCTGCACCTGATTCATGTCCAACACTCTGCTTTGCTGGCTCCATGTGTCCTGACTACTTCGCAGCACTGGTCTTCGCGGTGCTCCCACAATTCAGATGTTGTGCACAGCTTCGCAGCCCGATCAAATGGTAGGGGGATTTTTTCCAAGTCGAGTTCTACCCGCTTGACACCCTTTGTGTCCAACACTATTTGTTCTACCATTGGCAAGGAAACAGCCAGTGGGTCGACATGGACAATTCTGGTCTTCACCGGCAGCGTTATAGCTAGCTGCGGGGGTGTTTTCTGTGAGGTTCCTACCGAACTCCCTTTAGCTCCTGTGTCACGCAGCAAGATCAGGCTTTTCTAGACATTGTCCATTTTCTTCATCAGGCCTTGCATTGCGAGCCACGTCTTCTACAGGTCATCTTGGATGACCATATCCTTCTTATCTTTAGCCACCATGAGCTCCTTCATTTGTTCGGAGACTGTTTCGGCTATCATCTCATAATCATCTTCATTCAGGACTGCCTCGGATGGGGTCTTTGTAGCCTTCATCTTCTTCCTTTCCTTCGGCTTCTGCAGGGTCTCTGGCTCTTTCCGCTTTGCCGTTTATTCAAAAATTGGGCATGTGAGCAAGATTGGCTCGTCCTCTTCAAGGTCTATCTCAACATCCATGACTTCCACACAGAAGTTGGTGGGCCAATCCTTCATGAGGGCTTCAATGTCCTCCTCATACATGTGGTAGTTACCTGGGAACCACTCTGGATTCTTCATTCTTTCCTTTGGTGAAATGAAGATACATCACATGTCTGCGTTGAATTCTAGCACGCGAATGTATTTCGACATTATCTGCTTTGTGATGCGGGGTGTATGGAAAATCACATCGCGCAGCTGAGTGTAATATTGGTAGAACACCTCAGCTGTCGCATGTTATCGCTTTGCGATGACATTTTCCCAGAGATTGGCATACCGGAATCCTCTGGGATCACTGGTTTCTATATTGATACCCACGTAGTCCCTTGACTCCTTCCATCTACAAAAAGCGATGAGAATGATGAGCCATGTGAAATGGAATTGTCCACCATTCTCTTGGATATCATTGAGTTCATCCAAGAGCTCGTTCAAAAGAAATTGACACCAATTGAACTCGGTGCCTTCTGCCACTATGGCACCAAGTAATACTGTGCCCGCAGTAACCTCCAGAGGCCTATCCGTTCTAAGGATTTTTCCTACGAGTAACTGTGTGACAAATCTTGTCGCTCTGTTTTCAATGTCTTATGTGGGAAAACCTCTTTTCCCTTTGACCAATGCTTGTCTTTTCTTCATTTTCTCGACAGCTTCTTTTTCCTTGCTCTTCCCTTGGAAGAACTACTTGGGATCCTTACCGTGCTTGCTGAGACCTGTTATGCAGTGGATCAAGGCAATATTGACATCAATGTTTTCATCTAGCCACATGTATCCCTGGTGGGTTTGCGCCATCTGTGTGCGAACCACGACATTAACTTTCGCTGAACAATCAAAATGTGGCAATCTGAGGAGGTTCAACAATCTTGACTGAACTACTGGTGTCAGCCAGCTTTCGGAAACCAAGTTAGGTGTTCCCTTGGCATCTTTCTTCCAGCACATGTACTATTCAAGCTGGAACTATGGGTACTTAGGTGCGTGGGGCTCTTCCTTTTGTACGCCTAGGAGGTCAAAGTCCTCCCACTTGCAATCCGGAATCTTTCCAAGCAGGTTCTTGGAAACCTCTACATGCTTTGAGATCGGCGACAATGGGATCTCATACTTGGCGCTCTTGACCAATTTGAAGACTGGGGCGTCCAACGCCCGTGGTGAGATATACTCTTGTGTCAGCTTCAATGGTTCTTTCTGGAAGACCGACGATTTTTTTTCCATCTAGACTATCTTGAGGGTCTTGCTTCATGGTGCAGTTACCTATTTCCCTTTGTCTTTTCCTTTGTCTTGCATGACTGGAGTATGGCGAGTTGATCTACGAGTTCCTTGACCTGGATCGATTATAACCTTCTTGGCAGGGGTTTTCATTAACTCTGCAATTCCCCCATGCTGAAAGACGCCTAGTGCTTCTTCAATGGTTAGCTCTTCTTCTCTATAGGAGGGTTCGGACATTAACTGGTTAGCTAACGGCTATGATACTCAGATGATAGAGGGATACTAGCTCAGGGAGTGATCGCAAGAAAATTCTAAGTGTTAAGTAACGCCTGCGAGTCCTGTAGAGGTGTTATTTATAGGCGCAGCTAGGTCCTCCCCGCACCTCCCAACAGCTATATGAACATTTAATGAGTTGTCTGTTGGCAAATTTGAAGAAATATTTTCGTCTCTTCTGTCGTCAGCGTGTGCAGAACAATTATCTTTCCTTTAAATGTTTGAGCGGTTCGTTGCAATGGTCACATAACAACTATTTTCTTCCAATGGTAGTATAACGGCTATATTTTCTGAGTGCTACGCCACACTGCGCGGCAAGCCATCTGAGATCCTGCGCAGTTACTTCGTAGTGCCAAAAATTTTCAATTGCGGGGCTTTCCATTTTTTTTATTTTTTTCATGCGCAGCTTCAGCAGTGCTGCGCGGTACACACATTGCTCTATTTAACATACATGTACAGGCTCCTTGTCATTTCCAGTGTCCAATTTCAACTGTACCTGACACTTGGAAATCTCTTTCTCTTCTTATCCTTCAGGGTGCTGTGAAGCAGGGTTGTCATGATACAGCTTTAGCCTGCTTCCATTTATCAAAGTGGGTAAAGTATACCCAGCTAAATTGGCTAACTGGACTGCACCATTGTTAGTAATATGTATTACAGTATATGGACCAAGTGAATGCATCTTAAATTTACCAGGAAACTTCATGAATTTGCTGTCATATAGGAGGACTAGGTCACCTACCTGAAAGCACTTGTTCTTTATATGGCAATCATGCCAAGCTTTCTCTCGGTCTTTTTGAGCTTGCTGGTGGAAGCTGGCAATGAAACGATCTTCCTCCAACCCAACAATGTGTAGCAACCTTTCTTCTAGTGCTGTGCGGTCTGCCATCCCTGTGAATGCAGTGATCCTAAAACTAGGGACAATATACTCCATTGGAATTATAGCTTCCTACCCATAAGCCAATTGAAGGGTGTATGTCCTGTCAATTTCTTGCAGGTCGTCCTATATGCCCATAATATAGAAGAGACACGCAGATCCCAATCCCAATCATCTCTATTCACATTGCAAACCCTAGTCAGTGCGTTCTCCAGAATTTTATTGAAAGCCTCTACAGTGTCGTTCGCCTGCAGATGATATGGGGTACTGCGCTGATGACAAATATGGAATTCTTCTGTAAGTGCTTCAATAGTTTTGTTCAAAAAATGAGTACCTTGGTCACTCATCAAAATCTTTGGACAACCAAATCTTGATAATATTTATTCAATGATGAACTGCTCAATAGTACTAGCGCTACAGTCCTTGACTGGTTTTGCTTCTGCCCATCTGGTGAGGTAATCAGTAGTAGTGATAATATACCTTGCACCTGTTCTCTTCCCTGGTGGGTTTATAGGACCCACAAAATCAATTGCCCACTTCTCAAATGCCTGCAAGGTCAACTGTGGATTTAATGGAATTTCATCTCTTCGTGAGGGTCTCCCTATCCTTTGACAAATATCATAGTTCTAGCAGTATTCTTTGGAATCTCTGTGGATCATGGGCCACCATAACCCTACATGTAATATCTTCTACGCAGTGGCTCTTCCCGCATAGTGAACTCCCGCGATCCATGAATGTGCATCTGCTAGAATCAATGTTTTCTCATGATCTAGTATGCATCTTCACAGGACTTCATCCAGCCCAAGTTTGTATAAATGGCCTGCAATTATAGTGAAGTCTACGGCGCACACCACTAGCTATTTCTTCTGCTGGACAGATAGTTCCTACAGTGCCAACCCTGTTGTTAAAAAATTAATGATATCCTTATAGTAGTCATCAGCAACCTATATACTAAATAACTGCGCATCAGGCAGACTATCTTCAATATTCGTCGGCTCTTCTCCTGACTCAATCCTTGATATATGATCATGTCCCAAGTTCAGTCTACCTGGCTTAACAACAATCTCAAAATCATATTCCTGGAACAGCAATAGCCATCTGCATATGCACCCCCCTAACACTGGCTTGTTGACCAGGTACTTCAATGCAGAATGGTCAGTGAACATCAGGAAGTGCACACCAAGCAAGTAATGCCTAAATTTCTATAAGACCCAGTGATTTTCTATAAGACCCGGGTTCTTTGCAGTTTCCTCTTTGACCAACAAAACCCCTTCGCACTAGCCCTTTCGGCAACAACCTAGAAGCAAGCTGAGGTCTCACCCGAGGTGTATCTATGGGGTACTATGGAATCAAATTTCCACAATAAGTGATGAGATGCTTGGATGGACATACTGCACAGCGCAATAGATGGTATGTGCTGCGAGGTGAGACTGCGCAGTGATGGGAAATGCTGCGGTCCACACCACTGTGTTCTTCTACCGTAGGGCTTCTACCGATGCTACGAACACTCCAAATTTATCCTATACTAGGGTTATCTTGAAAGTGCTTAAGGTACTGAAATGAATATACCATTTCCATTCATTCAGATGCTTGACTGTCTAGCCTTCTAACCTTCATTTATTAACTCAATATATCATGATTCAAGCATAGCCGACTGATCTAATCCACAATTATACACTCCGTTGCTACACGTAAGAAAATACTTAACGAATTGACTGAGTTACTGTCTTCATGCACAAGAATAAACGTTCACCATTCAACCATCCATGCAAAGCTTAACATATCATTTCCATACTTCTCTTAATGGAAAATGCATATAAAATCTCTCTCATAACAGTATACAATGAAACATTTAGACATTCATTGACAAAAAACACAAGTAAGCATTCATTCATAAGCACAATCACACAACAGAGATTTAACGTGGTTCACTTCCTCGGCTGGGAAGCTACGTCCACAAGAACGGTTGGTAGTATATTTCTTTAGAAAGGGATGGGGACAACCATTCTTAGTCTGTGCACTCAGCTGCAGACTATCCCTCCTCTCAAAACTAGGCCTCTGCGCACACAACTGCAGATCCTTTACAATCTTCTCGACTCAAGAGATTTTGAAATACAGAAGTCATACAAAGATTAGCTCTAGCAACCAACTAGCCCCATCCCATACAAAATTGTCTTCTTTTATAGATCATGCCTCTAAGTTCATGTCTTTACAAAGTCGAAGACCTAAACCCAAAAACCCTTAGGGTTTACAAACTGTGTCAGTTTCCCTAAACCGGTTTGCTGGCATCTGGTAGCATCTACTGCATCGTGGCAGTTTGCCACATCTTCAATCCGTCGCTATCAGTCTTCTTGTCGCACGCGTGCCAACAGGTCTCCTCCTCTAAACCGTTCACCTCTAACGGTTTTTCCCACCAAGCGTGCCAAGACATTGCTTTCCTCAGCAAATTCGTGCATTGGCCGCTTGCCTGATTTGCTCGTGCCCGCCGCTTGGCACTTTTGGAGCATTTTTCCAAAAATAGACCATTACCGGTCCATCCGATATCTGCACCTAATTCATGTCCAGCACTCTGCTTTGCTGGCTCCATGTGTCCTGACTGCTTCGCAGCACTCCTTCCTTGCAACACTTGTCTTCACGGTGCTCCCACAATTCAGATGGTGTGCACAGCTTCGCAGCCCGATCAAAACTTGGGTGTTGCGCACATCTTCGCAGCGTCCTCAATAGTTAGACAAAATTGTATTTCCGAGCTGCGCTAAGCTCAGCTTTCCCTGCTTGTCACAAAAAGGTGTTTCCAAAACTTTGTCTCAACCTGGGCCCAACACCTCCCCATGTTATCTTTATGAATGAATCAGAGAGGAATAATTTACCATGCAGAAGTAAGTTGTTATGGTGCATTAATTCTCTACTTAGAGAGCACCTTTCATCGTAACGTTGGAACAATGCAATGTGCTATTGATTAGTGCATGGAATAATCCATCGTTCATTTCCATAATTTTGGTGGGTGATGTTTTATGTTGGTCAATTCGGGTGGTGTTCAAGTTCTCCATATCTCACCTCGGTCCTAAGTATTCTTTAATCTCAACATTCTAATTGATTAAAACAAAACAAGTTTACATTCAAAAACCTTGGTGGCTCTAACATGCTTCCACAATCGTTAATGGTGCATATCTATATATAAAGTCAATCCCAATGCATTTTGAACCATCCATCAGAAAATTCATGCTTTAACCCTAATTATGGCCTTAATGATTCCTATGGTCTGGATCTATCTTTGGTAAATGCTTAACTAGATCTCAATCGTTGAAGGTGTATCCCCCTTAACACACATTAATCTTCCTTCAATTGTTTCAATTTGTTGTATGATGCAAACCCACTCTAATACTATCCATTGACGAGTATGATCCTTATGATTTTGCTCAAGTGCTTCCTCAACTGCCAACAATCATTCAAATTCGACCATGTAAGGCATTTTGATATAATCTAATCCTTCAACAGATAACCTTCTTTATGATCTTAATTTTATATGCCGCGATGCCGCCAATGGGTAGGATATATATTTGCAGAGTGGTCAGTTAGATATATTCCATTGATGTGCTCATTCACTTGATGGAATTTGATTTTCATCTCAAATATCCCATGAGGATATGCTGCTTTCATCAGTCATTTTGATATTCTCTTATGACCCTGCCACCTTTAGCTTGATCTTCCTCATCTGTTGATTCCAACTTTGTGGAGGCACAAAGGAGAGTACAACACCTTAGAAAATAAATCAACCTTCATGACTTAGACCGCTCATGGCCGATGCCCCCGTTAGAACCAAAACAAGCTAATTTCATCTAATATATACCCATCTCTTTTAGAAGAGTGACCATTGCATCATATATACACTAACTTGTTCCATCTTTTATTTGAAACACGCATATGAATTTTGTTACAAATTGTCCTAGTCCGACTTCTACTTGTCATTATCTAGTTCATTTATCATTTAATTTAAATAGTAAATAATAATATATTAATAATCAAAACAAGACTTGCTCCATATTTTGATTAATGCATCCATCGACTAAAATAATTGAGTAAAATGGGATATATAAAAGCTCATACCTCCTTATATGGGCCTTTTCCAATAACCCTCCTTATTAGCTTTGATGAACTCTCATCTAATTTTCGGTTGTTCTTTTTCTATATGAAAACTCGTATAATTCATCTGTTGATGGCAATATGTGTGGAGTGTACATATTATACTTATTCAACATCTTAATGGTGATTGTTGGTAGATCGTAAGGAAGTATTGAACCCAATTACGCCTTTCAACTCTCATAGATTCCTCATGTTGTGCATTCATATCATGAAATCATAGGCGGGGCACTAAGAGGTTAGCAACATTATAGCATGGGTGTTCATATTAGGGGATTTATTACTCTAAAAGAATTACACAACAGTTTTCCTAGTATATAAATTGGTCAAGGGAAAATATTTTTAGTATACTAAAAACATATAGATATTACTAGGGGGTCCAATTTTATAAGCATGGTATCTAGGGGCTTGAATTGGGTATTGGGAGGGTTCAATTAGTAGTTTATGTTTGAAGTATTGGGATTAAATATGACTGCGTGTGAAGTCAGATTAGTGTTTCAATATTTGTGCCATGTCACCATAGGAAGGGTATTGAAGACAAAAAGGGGTATAATAATTTAAAAATACAATGGAAAACTAGAGCCTCACAATATCTTAATAGCATATTGGGGTAGTCTGACTTCTACTTTTTAATTGGAAAGGTGTTTTTCCAAGAGTATTCAACAAAATGAATTTTGGAGGCAATACACCTTAAAATGTACTAAAATTAGGTGTATTAGTTAAGATCCCATGATCCCACAAGATATGTCTTTTAGGATTAAACGAGCACAATAATAGTTAGTATGATGCAATATAAAAAATTACAATAATAATTAGGAATAAAGCATGGAAACAATAATAAATTATAAATCACGCATAGACAATTTTACACATAGTTTAGCCTGAAAAACCCTTGCGGAGAAAACCAAGAAAAGGTATATTTGTTCTTTGACTATGGCTAGGCCGACAAGGTGATCCTCCACCACTCACCTTTGGGCCCTCTTATAATGAAGTATGCCAAGCCTTTTTATAAGCTTCAATGCATGCATTCATATGGCCATAATACCTTAACAATACTTAGTAAATCATTTAGATCAATGATTCATTTATTTAGTCAAGGTTAATCTAACAATACCCCCTTTAAATTAGCTTGGAATAATCACCCAACTCCCCTCAAGGTTTTAACTAATAGGTTTCTTGCATGCCCCCTATCACCTAGGTATACAGTTGGAATTTACGACTGAGTTACCAGGGGTGACACCGCCCATTTTTTAGGTCTACATCTGGGCTTTATAGTTGAATTAATAAAAGTAATCAAGCCTAATGGTCTATGTAAATAACCCATTTACCGAATCTATTGAGGTTAACATAACAATGTCATAGGATTATATAGGGAACCCCCTGAGCATGAAATTAATCAGCCACTACATCATCTAGATTAACATATATCTATGCTTGAGCAAAGGAAGGACACATCCACCCCAACACCATCGGTCCACCACCAACGTGCATAAGTGCACATCTCCACTAAAGACATAAAATACACCTCCCCTAATGATTGTTTCCAATAGGGAAGTATGTATCTCCTTTGGTTTGTATAGCTTAGTGGATAGAAACATATATAAAGGCATTTCTTCTCTTAGAAGAGATCAATATTGGTTGGGTTGTTCTTGTGGTTAAATGATTTTTCAGGTATGTGCATCATGAGAATAGTTTTTTTCCTGTGTTATTTTACAAGTATTTATTTGCTTTGTCTTGGAAAGGTCCCGGAGTGAAGTTTGTTATCGAAGTGATTCAAGATAATAGTTTTGATATTCTTGAACATATTTTTTAGAGTCACTCCATCATTTGTATTTGTAAATATCTATGTTCATTAGACATTGTATAGATTGTATTTCATTTTCATCCAACCTATATTTTTATATTAGAAGTTTTATTACTTGTCGACTCAATCTCGATTAGTTATAAATGTTTTTCAATTGATTTCTTTATATTGTCAGGTAATTTTTATGTTTCTAAAATTTCCTCTATATGGGTTCTTGGGTTATTTGGGTTAGAAATTTCTTATTAAAAACCATAGAGTGGAACGATGCAAATTTTAGTTTATCACTATATGGAGGAATTTGATTACACTGATTTTAATATACAACGAGATTTTGATGTATTACTGCATTTTGAAATGAAAGGAATGGTTTATTTTAACATTTCATCATTGAAGGGTTCAATATATCATAGCGATTCAAAGTGAAATAGGACCCTAGCCTTCAAAGTTAATCCTTGCTAGCGATTTATGCAACAATGATTTTCTATTTCTTATGGAGCTCCGTATTTTATGGTTTCGAGGTTGAATTTAATTTTTGATCAGCTGGTGGACAACGAGGTAACTATCCACATAAATGTTCAAGGACACAACTTAATGGTCGTTAAATGTCGTGTAGATGTGGAAACTTGGAAATGAGGTTTCCTACTGCATTCTCCTACCTTGTAATGTTAAATTAAATCCCATTGTTGTTTGAAATTTAACACCTTCATTCACTTGATAGCATGTTTCCTACATTGAAGCGAAGATAACTGAGTGGAGTTTCTATCCTGGAGTTCAATCTTGAGTTAGAAATTAGGTTTTCATACAAATTATCGAAGAGAAGATAACTAAGTGGAGCGGCTAGCTTGGAGTTCAATCTGGAGTTGGAACTAGATGCCTGAGTATTACCCAGTTTTCATACAAATTCGCACCCCTCTTTCCTATTGATTGTGGTATTCATTTTTTTTACTTCCCTCTCATAGTGGTCTAGTCCCTTATTTTACCATTCTCACTTATGGTGGGCTTATAGACCTTGCTTTGCATTTATTTCTAATAGTGGGCTTATCCCCTGTGTCATATACCTCTCTCTCCATGGACTTATTGGCACTGAAATTGGTCTCATACTCAAATTCACAAATCCCCCATCCCTTATTTTAAGGTTTCAACCAACATACACCCATAATTTCTCATGCCTTAAGGCTTTCTCAATTTTCCCACATTTATATATCAGAGGATAAGCATTTCAAATATGACAACAACACCATTCTATTCCATTATTATGGTACATAAATTTGAATGATCAAATTCATGGCGAGTGGAAAAATAATGGAAGAGGAATTTGAGTATCTTTCTATAGCCCTTGTAGTTGAACTCTTTTCCTTCATTCTTTATCTGCATCCAAATTTATTTTCTTATCCCAACTGTTCGAAGATTATTCCCATAGAATTCAAAGTTAGCATGGCAATAGACATTACAATGTTATATTCATTCACTTATGCCAAATATCTCATGTTATAGTGCAAATATTTTTTTAGAGCATTAAATCCCACTCTCATACTCACGATATAATTTTTATTACTTTCCTAGGTTGTTTTACCATGTTTTTGTCCACCTATTGAATTCCTTGGTCCACCACTTGCCATCCTAATACACTTGAGAGAATTCATGATCATCCTGGCTGATTTTCAGGTTGTTCTAAGTGTTAAATGCATCTTACATACTTTTTCATTGCTTTTTCTTCTTTTCAGTGGATAAGGAAAAAGCTAGGCATTCTAGAGGTTTTGGCAGCTGCTTGTTTTTGCGTCCAACACACCTTTACTCTTTTTTCACTCCAAAAGCTACGATAGTTTTCTAATTTCATCCTACATCACCTTCCAAAAGTAGTTTGGACAATTCGTGAGATTTATGGTTGAGTTGGAGTTAGTTGTTTCTACCTTGGGGGGTTTTCCCTAGTTTAGTAAGCCTTCTTTTTGTGAGCAATTCGAATGCATCCAAAGAAATTTGAATTTATGATGTAACTCGATATATTTGAATCCACTTTATGATACATGGTTGGATGATGTAAATTTATGCTATACAATTTATTATTGTGCATAATTTTGAGTCTGATTTTCAGTGTTCTTGACAATTCTAGACTAGCAATTTTGAGTGAGAGTGTTATTCACTATTATGATCATCTTGTGATATGATTTCACATCATACCAGAGATGTTTAGGTGAGCATATATGCATCCAATAGCACACCACAAAAATTGGAGTTTCCACAGAAGTTTGTGGGAAAGGCATCTTGATAGCTTTGGATTTGCCAAGGAAATATTCCCCGGTGTGATAGACTCCCAAATGTTCCTATTGTCATATTGCAGATCTCTTTATTTTGAATCATTCTCCATAGATTTGTTCAGTTTTGTTTTTTCAAGTTCCAATCAGTCCTCAGTGCGCACCTCAGTTTACTCATGGATCCATCTCAGAGTGTGCTTTTAAATCCATTCAATTACTTTAAATGGAAGGCACATATGGATATTTTGTTGAGGTCGAAATGAATCTATAGATTAACAATGGAAACTGAAGCAGAGCCTACTTTAGCATTAGATAATTCAAAGTGGTACAATCAAAGGGATGAGGCTTATGGCCTTCTCTTCCTTAACACATCGACAGATCTTCTATTCCATTTGGATGGTTTGACTTCACCAAATGAATTTTGGGAGAAACTTAAATATTTGTTTGGTAAAACTGATGAGTTCAAAGGACATCAGCCAGAGAATGATCTTATTTATCTAGTTCCAAGCAGTTTCGAGAATATTCAACATTATTTCTCCAATTTCAAGTCATTAGTTTTGCAGTTGAAGCAGTGTGGTATTGAGAAAAATGTTGAGCAATTAGTTTTTTCAATACTTTTGAAATTGTGGAAAGACTACTCAATCTTTGTCTCACCTTTCCATGCTACAAAAATCACTATGAAGAATTGGAAGATGCCCAGTCTGTACGAATTCATGGAGTCATCGAATCAGGAGCATAATAAGATTATGTTGATGGACGCAGTGAAGCTTTCAAAAGATCAAGCTCTAGCTATTGGTGACTCAAGGAATTCAAAGAGTAAGAAGAAGGAAAATCATAAAAATCCTTCTCAGTAGAAGAAGAAACCTAATCCATAAGAGGATCCCTCCTTCTCCATAAAGGATCAATAGAAAAAGAAGGAGCAAACCAAGTGCTCATGTTTCCAAAGGGGCTTTCATCTTGAAAGCTCCTGCATGAGAAAAACCATTGATCAAATTGCACAACTCCTTGAGAAGAACCATACCCCCATTCTTGAAGGAACAAAGAAGAAGGAAGGATGTTCTAACTCATATTACAAGGAGCGAGTCCATGCTCTAATGGACAACACATCTTCATCCACTTCGTACATCATTGATTTCAGATCTTCAAGGCACATGGTTGCAACCATAGATTCATTTGCTACTCTTTAAACCGATGATGGCCCAGGTCCTATCACTATCCTTGTAGATGACTCATAAACTACTTCCATGGGTAAAGGTAGAGTATATCTAGACAATGGATAATTTTTTAATGTTCTTTATGTCCTAGGTATAGATGCAAACTTGTTGTTTGTTTACCAAATGACCCATACTGGTTTACCAAAGAGAGTTGCATTCACCCAAAATGATGTGGAGATCTCTGAGATCTCCACAGGAAGAGTTGTTGCATTAGGCACTACAGATCACTCCACCAGAGTTAATAAGTTTTCATAGTTTTTGCCTATCTCTCCACCTATATAACTCCCCTCTCATACGAATGAAGCAAGCAAACTTTGGCATGAGAGGTTTTTTCATCTAAATTTTAGATACCTTCATGAAATTCATGATAAAAACATGGTTGTAGGGTTTCCAAACATCACTTTCACAAAGGGAGTTTGCCAAGGTTGTGTTCTAGGAAAACACCTAGAGAAATATTTTGAGAGATCAAGGCCTGAGAGAACCTATGAACCTTTGGAGCTGATCCATAGTGATATTTCCCATATACCTATTATCTTTCATTGATGATCACACTAGGTATTGCTGGGTCTATTTTTTGCAGTTTAAGT
Source organism: Larix kaempferi (assembly GCA_027924585.1). Taxonomy (NCBI): domain Eukaryota; kingdom Viridiplantae; phylum Streptophyta; class Pinopsida; order Pinales; family Pinaceae; genus Larix; species Larix kaempferi. The sequence goes on from BSBM01000167.1 coordinate 326,105, forward strand.
CTGAAGTTTTTGGCCATTTCAAGGTTTTCAAATCCTTGGTTGAGAATCAGTCTAGAATGAAGATAAAGGAAACAAGATTTGATAATAGGGGAGAGTTCATTAAATCATACTTTCAACATCTATGTGCAGTGGCTGGCATCAACATGCAGCACATTGTTCCATACACTCATGAACAGAATGGAATTGTTGAGAGGAAGAATCGATCTCTAAAAGAGATGGCCACCTATATGCTGGAAGCAAGATATTTGACACCTAATTTTTGGGATGAAGAAATAAACTATGCAGCATACATATTAAATAGATTTCCACACAAAGCACTCAACTGGGTTACCCCTCATGAATCTTGGTGTGGGAACAAGCCTAATATTTCACATTTAAGGATTTATGGAGTCAAGGCTTGGGATAGAGTACCATCCGATAAGAGAAGGTATTTAGAGCCACATAGTAGGCTATGTATATTTTTTGGCTACTTAGAATATTAAAAGGGGTACAAAACTCTTGATCTGAAGACCCAAGAGAATTCATAGAAATAATTGTTCAATTTGAGGAGGAGACCCTACAAGGAGTTGAGATTGGAGAATCCTCTCAACCACCACCAGAAGAGGAAAATGAAGACATGCATGAAGCTTCTAATGATGAATCTTTAGATTCAGATTCATATGGGGATGATGATGATTTGATTGCATACCCGAGATCACCATCAAGGCCAAAGTGGGAAGAAAAAACCATATAAGTTGCTGGTGAACTTCTTGGGAATCCTTGGGATCCTAGAAAGACAAGTTTACAATATGAGAATGCTCTTTTAGTGAAGGACCCAAATATTGTTTAGAAGTGTTTTTTCATGGCTGAATCATATCCTCAAACTCATGAAGAAACCTCAAAACATCCAAGATGGAGGTCTTCTATGGATGAATAGTTCCACTCCTTGCAGAAGAATAGAACTTGGTAGCTAGTCAAGCTTCCACTGGGTAGGAAGCTAGTGAGATGAAAATGGATCTACAAGACTAAGGTGGATACTGATTCTGATGGAGTCAAGAAAAAAGCAAGTTTGGTGGCCAAGGTATTTTTCCAAGTCCAATTTCTGGACTATAATGAGACCTTTTCCCCCATGGAAAAAATGGATTCTATTCGACTAGTCTTCTCAGTTGGAGCAACAAAGTGATTGGCAATTCATCACATGGATGTGAAGTATGATTTACTTCATGGTGATATTGAAGAGGATATCTATATGAAGCAAACTGAAGGCTATGTTTTATATCCATCACTTGTGTGTAGGATAATGTTGGCGGGAAAAACTACCCTATAGTAAGGAAATGGATACTATCAACTGAAAGGGGATGAGAAGTAAGAATATTAACTATGTTACAGAGATGTTTATGAATGGAAATAGTTTATAGGTCTTGAGAACATACCTTTTGAATGAAGTTTGATCCTAGCTCTTATTTGATCTTGAGCTCGATCCTCAAGTCAACCTCCCGTTCGATAAACCTGCAATACAAGTAACCTTCTCAGCGTATCTTGGATAATATATAATGATGAAATGGACAAAGCAATTTAAACATCAAATACTAACAAAAAACATATCCAAACAAGTACATAACTTAATGAACACTTAGTTTGGGACAAGAAAAATGGTTCAACCTTTTATTGTCAAATGCAAATTGATGATACAAAGTATACCTGACTTTGCCACATGCTCCTGCAATCTGATCCTGGGCTCCTACTCTTCTCTGGCTTGGATATCTTCCAACATAACCTCCTCCAATGCAAGCTTCTCTTTAAAAGTCTCTCAATAGCATTCATGTCTCTAACCCCTCTCTTTATTCTTCCTTGTATTTATAGGACAAGGGAAGCAATTCAGGTCGAGAGATGGTTATGGGGGAAGTTGGGGAAGTTGGGAAACCAACTGCAAATAATCCTCTTCATGAAATTAATTATTTTTTAATCATCTTTTCAGGTGTACACTACTATTTCTCAGTGGAGTAGCGCCCAGGGCGCTACTATAATGTTTTTAAACTAGCGCTCAACACTTTTTAAATGTTGAACGCTACTCTATTGAAGAGGAGTAGCGCTCATGAGGCTTGAGCACTACTATTGCACATTAGAGTAGGGTATAGGCACTAGTCTATTGAATTAGAGTAGCGATCATGTCTCAAAATGACATTTTTTAGGGTTTTGCCAGTTTGCAAAGAGGTGGAGTAAGTTAAGGTCTCATCTAAGGTCAACATGCTCCTCCATCCAAGTTGCCCTTTTGTGTGATCAATAGCTCAAGGTGATCATGGACAGAGAGGTGCAGGTTTGACCTATAACAGATGCCCCCTAATGTGTGAGGTCAGAGGGAAACGATGGCCGAAATACATTATAATCCAAAGCCAGAGGTGGAGCAAGGAACCACAAAAACAAGTCACAAGAACACCTGAAACAAAGATCAAGGTCGGCGAGCAATTACATTTTTTGACATCATATAGATGTGCAGTGTGATATAACATGATCTTCGATACATAACAAGGAGATGTATATATAGCATGGCCACCTGGAATACAAGCGTAGATCCATGTCAAACTAAGAGATCATAGCCATAACAACAAACTGGATCTATGTCTCATGGAGAGCCGAATATAAGTGAGGCTCAGTCTTGTGCAACTTGGGTGATAACAAAATGAGGTAATGCCATCCAAAATCCCAAGGTCTTCATCCAAAACAAGCCGAGGTACAAACCCTAACCATGTGAATAGATGAGCTGATAGTCGAACATGGGGGGTATCGTTTGATTACTGATCATTGATGTATATCGTTAACAAATGCAAGGGCTTCCACCGATAATGATGATGGGGCCCAAGGTACCAAGTACGATCTGCCAAGTGTGAATAGATGGACTTGGATTCGAACACTTGGGGATCCTGTCAAAGAAGCGACATTGATATATTCTCGACATTCAACAGCGAGGAAAATTTCCACTGGTGGTTGCAATTTCCAAGGTACTAACCGAAACTCTAAACTTCATTCCCATAGTAAAATGAGTTGATGTCGATGGGAAGAAGTCCGTTGGAAGGGAGGCCTTAAAGCATCCTCCATCATCCAACTCGAGGAACACTCAACTGGTATGAGCTGATATGGAGTAATATGTAGCAAGACTGACACTAGGATGGCTGACACATGAGGTCAAGGTAAACTGTAGAATGGCCGACACAGGGTATATCCTTGAACAATGAGCATGACACAAAGTGACTCAGGCAGTTTCCGACATAATGGGGTAAATGATAAGCCTGAAATGTAGGAAACATTATCAGACCCTCCATATGGTTGGAAGAATAACCAACCGGGGGAATAAACAACTCGGAGATCAGGTTTACCATGAGGTCAAAAAATTAAACCCAACCGACATGATAGACTCAAGTAGGTGCTATGTTCAAGGATAGAACTGACTGAACTACCTTTGACATTGAAGATATGACACATCTTTCCAATCCCTTATTCTTTTTAGATAAAAGAATACCTTTCTTGTTGTTTTAATGAGTCCAAGAAAGAATGAAAAACTCAATAGATCCAACCATGTAAAAAGTTTAATGAGCCCATGGGAGGAAGACTCAGGACCTTGCCGGTGTTTTCAATTTTAAGGAGTCTGAAAAACGTAAACAATAACTCCATATATCTACTCGTGGATTTTAGTATCGAGTCCAAGCAGATTAATGCTCGCTGGTGTTTTCTTGTTTATAGAGTCTGAAAAACTTAAACAATCCTCTTTACACCTATCCATGGATTTTATATCGAGCCCAGATTGGTATGTGCTCGGCGGTGTTTTCTTGTTTTTAGAGTTGAAAAACTTAAACAGTCCTCTACTTACCCTCTCGTAGATTTCACATCGAGCCTGAGTAGGTGAATGCTCGCTTGGTATTTTCATGTTTAGAGAGCCTGAAAACCCTAAAGAAAGGCTCCAAAAGTTCCTTTTTTTTGTAATTAGTCTCCTCCCCCGAAAAAGTATAAAACAAAGGGAGAAGAACTCTTCTAGCGCATACAGAAGTATACCTAGAGTATACCTTTTCCGTAGTTAATCCACCTAGGTCCAGAAAAGGGGTAATTCGATACCTGAGTGGATGAGCCTTCAAATACTTTAACGAGCTTGAAAAGGACAAGTCTGCTCAGCAATCTCGTTTAGGCTTAAATAGTCCAAACAAGAGCTTAAAATGACTTAAAGGTCAGCTTCTGCGATCATAGCTTCATAATCTGCCAAAACTAGGTCTTCAACAAAATATTAGTAACTACAACAAAAATCTCGACTGATATATAAATTTGAACTATTAACTAGTTAACAAGGTTTAACATCGAGAAATTTAATCTTAGGAGATCGATCCTACAAAAATTCAGTGAAAAAATGAGAACCGAATAAATTAAAATTAGTATTGCACCATGTCTATGTTTTAATTGATTAATTAGGTCATTTTGGTAAAATTTGAAACTATAGAGAATTAAACAATGGTGGGTAAAAATTAAAATCCATTTCAATATATATAATTTCATTTTTAAAACTCAATTTCCAATTTGTTTTTGTAGGGCAAAATATTTGGGGCAAACTTTGCACTTTCAAATCTCCATGGCGATCGATTCGAGCATCCAATCACTGTTCTTCTTCCACCAAGTAAGTTAGAATCCTCCCAACTTGCATTTCTATGGTTTAGTTTTCAATTTTTGAGCCTAAAACTGCTTGCCAGGCAATGCTCACATCATTTAGTGTACGGGCGCTACTATGTAACAAACGCAGTAGCATGTGAAGGAGATGAGCGCTACTATGCTCACATAGAGTAGCACCCACACGTTACTATGTAGTGTAGATAGTAGCGCTCAAGCCTGAAAAATGAAAAAACAAGCGCTGAGGACTGAAAAATTGTCATTTTTCATGCCAGATGGTTCTTCAATGGAGGGAGAGGGAACACGAGGACATGGATAGGCTGGCCATGCAAGACCCACCCACTCTCCATGCGCTCAGAAGATGCGGTTTGTTGAAGTTCTAGAGAACTGTAAATATGAGGGCCCTAAACAAATTATTTCGAAGACTTATTCAGTACTGGGATGTGGATACCAATACCTTTGTCATCTGTGGGAAAAATTTGGAGCTTACAGTTGATGACATTTACTTCATTACTGGTCTCTCATGGAGGGGAGATGTAATAAATTTGAAGGGTCTTCATGTGTGGGCATAGGTTCGGTGCAAGAGTACTTGAATACATATTGTGTGGTTGGAGCTGAGAAATGAGGAAGCCAAATCTTGATTTCTACCATTGAAGGCCTCCCTTTGAAGGTGATTGTGAGTATGATTAATCGAGTGGCAAGTAGTGCCTCACTACACCTAGCTTCTAGGCACTCTATGCATGTTGGTGTACAATGCTTACAAGGTCATGTATACGATTTGTGTACTAGTTTACTAGCGAGCATGAAAGCTCAACTGACGGGTTGCAAATCCGACAAAATGAAGAATTTTGGGTACGGTAGCATTTTGTGTACTTTCTTCTTTGAGAGGATGCTTGCTATTAGCTTGGGGATGTCTCTACCTTAGGTTAACCCCTGTGAGCCCAAAATAGGCCGTTGGAGTGACATATTCCTCTGCCAGGGTGGTGGGGAAATTCACTATTGTTATCATACTGATGATTTATGGGGATGGTGGGAGAGGAAAGTGCCCACCTTAGAGCAGTTTCCATATGCTGGATTGGATTTCTGCCATGATCCAGAGCTCGAGCTTCCTCCGGGTGGAGCCTGGGGAGCTATTGGTATGTTTAATTTTGAGAATTATTTAATTTTTTCAAAATTTTCAAGTATTTGATTTTTATGAATGAATTTTGAAGTACTAAACAAGTGTCATATGCATACATTGGGCCTATCCGTCCCGAGGGACATCCTACCATTTTCGTGAGGCAGGCTGATATTGCTGCAGCAGATGCTATGTTGGGGACTATAAAGAGAAAAGTGAGTCAGTTGACTCATGATGTTCCTGCATGCCGTATGGATCAGATACCTATTGATATGCAGGAAGATGTAGTTGGGGTGCCCCCAGCATGGCTTAGAGTGTTGTGGAAGGTAGTTAGGCTAGTCATATGTTATCGAAATGCAGTAGATGATGATGAGGCCCCTCCTTCTCCATAAGAGAGGGATACATTCTATGTATATTTTTGAGGCCACTGTGCCCAGTTTTGTACTTTTATGACATGACTTGATAGACTTGTGATCCAAAACTCATATATTTTTTGATACAGTATCGGTTATTTACATGTGTATGTGTTTTGAATTTTATGTGTGCGATGTTGTTTATGAAAGTGTATGATACAAATGCCAATCTAGAACATAGTTTGCTAATGAATCAGCTAATGTGTCTAAATTTCTTGGAATGTGTTCATATAGAATAGAATCAAACTGTCTTTCCAACAGTCTAACTCGCAGAAACTGACATAGCAATCCAGGATCTCTAATTTGGTAGACACTCGTTAACTGAAATACAATTAGTTGTGAGTCAAGTCTTACCTCCAGATGTGAAATTCCATGACTGAGAGCATCTCGGAGAAGTTCTATAACTGCATTGTATTCAACCACATTGTTCATGGTGGGACCCAAACAAAACCCCTCCGAAGAAACAAGTTGGCCAGTGGGTGAGTAAATGACCCAAGCTGCTGAAGCCAACTGACAGGTGTGGCGACTGGTGCCATCAACAAATCCTAAGAAGTGTTTGGTCGACATCTGGTACACGAAACGAAAACACACATAATATTAACTAACAAGCATAAACGAAAACTAGCTCTACAAAAAATATACAACTATGTTACAAGAAAAAGCACGTCAGCCTAAGCGTAGTACTTCTTCAGGTAGAGCCCATTTCTAGGCTCGGCTAGCTTATTACCTTCGTAATCTACCAGTTCGTAGGAACCTTTCTTCAGTACTTTGGAAATTATATAAGGCCCAAGCCACATGGACTTGAACTTTCCAGGTCCTAGGGGTTCTTTGTCTTGATCCCAAAGTAGGACCAAGTCTCCTTCAAGGAAAACCCTGGGTTTGATGGACTTGTCATACTGTCCTTTGACTCATTTTTTGTGGACCTCGTTTGTTGTGAGCGCGTCGCGATGCTACTCATCTAGATGTTCTAAGTGTAACAAACGTTCTTCTAGTATTGAAGTATCCGGTAGTAACTAAACGGCTAGTTTCAGCGAAGGAATCTCGCATTCAATTGGTACGAATGCTTCTATCCCATGCACAAGTTGGAAGGGAGAGAATCCGGTAGCAGTATTAACGTTAGCTCGGTAATCCCAAAGAGCCGGGTACAGCATGATGTGCCAGTTATTTCGACTGGCATTAACAGTTCTTTGCAGTATAACCTTTAAAGTTTTGTTCACTGCTTCGACTTGTCCATTCACCTATGGATAGTATGAAGAGAAATGTTCTTGTCGAAAACTAAGCATTGTATACAACTCAGTCATCATACTATTCTAGAAATGACTTCCATGATCAGTCACTATCTCTTTAGGTATGCCAAACCATGCAATAATTTGATTAAACATGAAATAAGCGGCAGTTTCTCCATCTGCCTTGATAGTAGGCATTGCCTCTACCCACTTGGTAAAGTAGTCAATGAAAATGATGATGTAATGATGCCCTCCAGCCGAAACTGAATTGAAAGTCATGTAATCAACCCCCCATTTTGTGAAGGGACCTGCTATAATCATAGGATGAATAGGAGTTGGGTGTTCCCTCATTTTCTTAGTGAAAAACTGACATGGACGACATCGTTTCACAGCTTCCACACAATCTTTAAAGATTGTGGGACAAAAATATCCGGCATGCAGTATCTTCTGAGCTGTTTCCAACCCGGAAAGATGTCCCCCACAAGCTCCACTGTGAGCATCATTTAATACTGCTTCAACTTCTTCTAGAGTTAAGCAACATCATAAAATGGAATCTACCCCACGTTGATACAAAGTATCTGAGATGATTAGATAGTTCTTTGCATGGGTTTTCAGCTTATGTCATTCTTCTTGAGAAAAAGTAGTAGGACACCTCAAAGTATGGAGATATACTAAGATATCCCCGTACCATGGGTCGAAGGAAGCTATGAGGAAGATATGTTCATCTAAGAATGATGACTCTTCCTCAACATACTCTAGGTCACTCGGAAACTTTGAGATTAACTCAGCGAACACTAGTGATTTCTTTGACTTGGCCGATTGAAAGACCAAATTGAACTCCTGTAGGATTACAATCCATTTATTATATTTCCCACCGATGATTCGTCGGGTGAGAATGTACTGGAAAGGATTGACTTCTGCTATCACAGTAGTAGTTCGTAAAAGTATATAGTGACGAAGCCTCTGTACCACATACACCGCGGCAAGTGCTAACTTCTCAACGTGCGAATATTTAACCTCAGGGGCTATCAATGCGCGAGAAAGATAATAGACAACATGCTCTTGGAGCGTATCGTCCTCCTGAACTAATACTGTACCAATTGTATTAAGAGACGTTTCCAACTATAAAAGAAAGTCTTTTGGGTAGTCTGGCAGGCTCAACAAGGGTGCTAAAAGAAGTGCCTTTTTCAGTAGGAGCCTTGTTTGAGTAGTTTCATAAAAACTTTGGTAATATTAGCATAGTTTATGATGAATCACCATAAGAAATTAGACATTCCTTGTAGACTTTGGAGTTGTCGCAAAGTGCGAGGAGGAGGAAGATTTACAATCGCCTCTACTTTCAGCGGGTCGACCATTATGCCACGACTAGAGACAATGAAGCCTAGTAGACATCCTGATTCGACACAGAACACACACTTGTTAGGATTCAAATGAATTTTATATTGTCTGCATCTTTCAAACACCAGTCTAAGATGGGTTGGATGATCCCGTCTCTTTCGAGATCACGTCGGGAGGTAATCCAAGTAAGGTTCTACTATGTGGTTGATATCATGAAAAGCGAAATTCATCACACGGTGGAAGGTAGCTCCAACATTCTTCAATCCAAATGGCATCTTTCGGTAAGCGAATGTCCCCCACGGGAAAATGAAAGTTGTTTTATGTTGATCTTCGAGTTTGATTTGTATTTGATTGTATCTCGAAAATCCGTCCATGAAAGAGAACATCTCATGTCCCACACAAGCGTCTATGATTTGATCGATAAACGGTGTAGGATAGTTATCTTTCGGACAAGCTTTGTTCAAGTCCCGAAAGTCAGTACAGACTCTAATGGTACCTTGCTTCTTATCAACCGAAACAGGATTTGAAACCCATTCCGTCATGTCAATCGGTTAGATGAAACCTGCTTTAAGAAAATTTTCAACCTCCACCTTGATGGCGGCCACTTTTCTAGGGTTCACAGGATGGAACTTTTGTCTCACAGGTTTTGCATTAGGGTATGTCGTAATGACATGCTACACGATGGGTGGGTCAATTCCTAGCATGTCCTCATATGACCAGGCAAAAATGTCGTGGAATTCTTTGAAAAGTTTTGTATATAGAGCGATCTCTTTTGGAGAACAGTCTGCGCCAATAAAAATGTTTTCCACGACCCCAAGTTTGGTGGAAATGTTAATCGGAATTGTTCTCGATATATTAGCCATATTTCCCTCAGCATAAACAGCTCTCAAAGTAGAAGGAAAAGATGACAAATCAACAAATCCATTGGGTATCACAAGGAATTCCCCTCTCTCAATCCTGTCTAGATCTGGAAGCATGTAGGACCTGTGATGCATATGTTCCCATGGTTGGTCCAAGCCCATCATGACTTCCAAGATGGCTTCATCAGATAGAAAAACCGTGTCTAAAAAATCGAACGAGTGGGTGGAATTCAGTGACCATGCTGGAGCATAGTCCATATCTGACTCAGCAGAGACTGGCGGAGTCACAATATGTTCCATTGCAGCATGTTGTGCTTCCATATAGGCTACTTCTGCAACGGATAGAGGCACTGAAGGTTCTGACGTAGTGGGAAGGATCCATGGATCAGTTCTTAAACCAACCGTGAATGTTTCAATAGAAGTACCCACATAAGAATGCATAAAAAGAACAGGGGAAGGAAGATCGAAAGTGACTATTAACGACCCGTAAAGCCCTACTCCTAAACTCTCACTAATCGGGGCAGTTTGATCAACTAAGGAAATTTTGGTCTCTGAAGAAGTATGGTTGTTTCTCTGAGTGAAAGAAAGTTGATCGAATGTAACGACCTTACCTTCAAACAGGAGCATAACAACTCAAAAAACTGTTGATGCAATAGCTCGCATGGCATATGTCCAACTCTTTCCTAATAACATGTTGTAATCAAGCGGAGCGTCCAGAACTTCTACTTCTACAGCAACTGTCTTACCAACCAATGTGACATCAAATGATGGCAAAACCCCATGTGGATGGAAAGTCTTGCCATCAAATGCAGTAAGTAGTGTGTTAGAAGGGGCTAACTCGAGAGAACCCAAAGCTTTCCAACAAGAAATTGACATTACACACATCGACATGCCCTCATCTACGACAGATCGTTTGATGGTCATTGGGCCATGGATGACTTCAATCTGAAGAGCAATGTGGTAGGGAAACCGGTATTTGATATCAGCCATATCAAATCACGCAGACATGTTAGAGGAATCCATACTTCCAATAGCTGCCAGAAATGCATTCCATTGTAAAGGACAACTTTGCAAGACTTCTAGGGTAGACATGGCACAAGGGGTCTGGGCTAGATCTTAAACCACATTGTAGTTGGAGGCGGCCCGAGTGTTGGGGTTGTACGATGCCCATTTCAAGACACCTTTCAGGATCTTGGGCATTGGGTCCACAAGTATGTGGAGTGGAGTGGAGGATTCTGGAATCTCTTTATCCTTTTTCTGTGTGTTCGGGGTATAATTCCTAGCTCTTGTTTGTAAGAGTGCATCCGAATTAACCATGTTAATAAAATTTTGATCAACCGAAGCATGTGTAGTGCCCCTAGTGTTGGAGGTGCCAGAATCTGAGCTCTCCCCCTTAGGGAATGGATCTTTCAGTATGGCAGGATTCTTTTCTTGTAATAGCTTCTGGGGTTCTTCAAGCAGAGGGCATTGGTGAGTAAGGTGATCCTGCTTGCACAATTTATAAGGGAATTTAACCTTCTTTTTCTCTTTGTTGCCCTCCTCAGCATTCTCTTTTTTGGGCTTCTGATGGTTCCCCTCTCCTTTCTTGCCCTTATTTTTGTTATTGGGCTACCAAGGGCCCTTTTGATTGTTCTGAACCTAGTTGATAGATTCAAAAGTAGAAGGAGAGGTTGTGACGAAAGAAACTTCTGCAGTCAATTGTTTGACAGATAAGGCATGAACCTGTTTGGTCAATGCTTCAAAAGCTGCAGAGTCAACTGAACCCACTATGCTGTCAGCATGTGGTCCAGGTTTAGGTCTACTCAGATCGATATTCGATCACGGTGCATTAGGTATGATCTCATACAGTAACCCATATTTATGTAAATGAGATCTAACTGTTGGGTCCATAGGATGGCTTCTTCCTCGTTAGACACTCCAAAAGCAGCTACTTCCTTAGAAATGTAAGGAAGGAGTGATTTCAAATACCACTCAAGAAGGAATTCTGGAGGTATGTTGGCTTTAATGAGCCTCTTCCATCTTCGCCACTCCCGAATGTGATCAGATAAATGAGTGGCTTTATTTTGCCTAAATGTAGACAAAAGGTCTGTTCCAGCATCATACCAAATAGGAAGTTGGAAGTGATTCAAAAAGACAGTCGCGAGATCCCCAAAATTAAAGAATGTAGCTGCAGGTAACTCAATGTACCATTTGGCTGCAGCACTGGCTAAAGTCCTTTGGAACAGTATCAATCTAATGGAATCTTCATTTAATGAGTTTGAGGAGCACCATAAGTGGAAAGTAGTGACATGGTCACTAGGATCCTCGTCCGTTTTTCCTTTGAACTTTGGAATGTCTGAAGGTAACTTGGTAGGGATTGGTGGCCATGTAGCATTATGATACAATGGATCGTTGGTCAACTTGGAAAGATCTGGCAAATTTAATGTTGCCAGAAATGGTAAATGAGGCCGAGAAGATGGTACTTGATAAGCTGGGGTCGCAAAGGGGAAACCACCCATAGTTTGACCTGTGAACTGCTCAGCTGTCTGCTGGTAGGGGTTGTCCCCAGCCATCTGCTAGTAGGAGTTGCCCCCAGCCATCTGCTGATAGGGGTTGCCCCTAGCCATCTACTGGTAGGGGTTGCCCCCAGTCACTTGCTGGTAGGGTTTTCCCCATGCCATCTGTTGTTGTGCGAAAGTATTATTGAAATTCCCCCACCCATATGAAATTGGGTTAGTGCTCTGTGGGTTCATCCACTTTGGCTGGGTGTTAGCCCCGCCTTATTGCTAGTTAAAAATGTTACCCCCTCCTCCTGAAAATAAGGAAAAAGGGACGTTTCCTACAGGTATATTACCTTGATTCATGTTGGGACCTACAAAGGTATTAAAACCAGCGGTAGCTGATGTAGACGGTGCAATCATGGTACTCATAATGGGCACAGTTGCAGAAGCACTTGGCCCTATAGCGGGTGTGGAAATCCAAGTACTGGGTATGTGATATGACGGTTGAATCATAGGGGGTGGCACTAAATTGGCTGTACTGTTGTGTCCAAAAGTAGGTGTAGAGGTAGATGCCATAGTAGTTGAACTCGACATACCTAACGTGCCAGTATTAAAATTGAAGGACGGAGTGGACACAGAGGTTGTCTGTGCCGAACTTGGTGTAGCAATAAGAGGAGGATTTACCGTATTAGTGTTCATACCTATGGTGGGAGTTTGTGGAACTCCTTGTTCGCCTCCCAGATTAGTCATAAAATGTTTAGGTGAGAAATTATATGCATTGTAGTCGAGCTGCTGGAAACCAACGGGTAACAGAAGCAGATTTCTAAGATTAGTCAAAGGAGGATTAAAGGGAGTGTTGTACTCCGCAGAAGTGAGATCTTCAGTCTAAACTGAACTAAAATGTCATTGATCTGGAGTCCCCGGTTGTGGTTCCTTGGGAACCTCTATTTCAGGGTTTTCTGTTGCAGTTTGTAGTACTTCAGGAAACTCAATTTCAGGTGGTAGTTCCCCAGGAATTTCTATTTCAGGATTTTTTGTTGTAAAAAGTTCCTCAGGAAGTTCTATTTTAGGAATGGTTTCCAACGGAACACTGGGGTTTACCCGCTGTCATCTAACTGGCGGTAGTGGTTCTATTCTAAGTGGTGGAAGGTTTTGAAACCTGCTCAATCTATGAAGTTCTTGGTTCTCCACGATTATATATAATAATAAAACTAGAAAACCTAGTGGCCACTAAGACTAGGGGGCAAACAGCACGCCAACTAAAAAGTCCTAAGTATGCAAACCAAGCAAACAAGATTCCTTCCAGAGAAGAGTCTCGGATGATCAGGGACCAAAACAGATCAACGAAGGATGAAGAACAGTTACCCGGGGTCCACAATACAATGACTAAGGGTGCAAGCGTTGGAATCACCCAACCTCCCTCCCAAAGACCTGCAAGGGATTTCCTCCCACGTTTGTCCTAGGTACAGCAGATATACCCTCCACTGTCACCTGTGTATGAACCTATGGTCAAATACTAAGGATACTACAACACTGAAAAATCCTGGGGGAACAGTCTCTAGTCGAATCAGAAGGCGTGGGCAGGGTAACTGAGCCCGAAACTCAAAAGAGTCCCCAAACGCGATCCAATCCTGGTATATGCTCTAAACAGAAAGTAGGAGGAGTATTCCCAACAATCTGATCTCACAAGACCTACTGCATAGATCCCAGGCAAGCTTTGAATGAAGTGGGTTTACCTGTGATAGTCGAACTATGATTTTTGCGTGATGTGTGATCTTGGGTAGTTTAAGGTGATTTAAACCCAAGATCCTAACCAAGACTATTTGGTGTAGTGTATCCCTAAAAAGGAAAAATTGTTGATATTTAATTTTATTAAAGATTTTTAGGGTTGTTATTACTCAAAAGGTAGTGCGTTTGTGTGGCGTGGTTGCAATAGAAAAGCAGAGTGCATAAATTATAACTTTCAACAACAAAACCTTTTATTTTTTCATTTAAAGTTCTTTCCAAACTAAAAACTGAGCAAATCTAATCAAATTTCTTTTTGTTTTCTTTTGAAATTGTAAACAAAATAACCTATGCTATCTTGTAAAAAATATAAGCCTTACTAACCCTAAGCTACCAAATTTTTGCTTTTTCTGTTATTATAAACAAAAAAGAACTATAAACATGGAAAGCAAATAAGACTTATGTGCAATGTGTAAGTATGGCTAAAAATGGTTCCTAAGCTTACAGTTGTCAAAACAATAGCTCAACAAAGGCTTGTCCTACAGGTTTTTTGCAAAATAAAAAGCCTTCATACTCAGAAGCAAAGTGGGGAGAAAACAAAGGAGAAAGATACTCAAAACTGGGAACCAAACACAAGAGGATTGGCTCAAAGTATCAAACCCTAATCAAGACCACTATGCAAAGCAAACGGTAGGAAAACAAGCTACCAACCACCCTACTAACACAAGGACAGAGAAATGAATCAACCTAAAGCACTTTAAACACACTTGATACCAGAAAAGACAAAAAGTCAAGGAAAGTTGGAACTCAACAAGTTCGGAAGACACCCCAAAGGCTCCAAAACAGACCAAACCCTAAAACAAAGAATAAGATAGGTAAAGAGCAAACAAATGTTGCCACAAACAGTAAATGCAAAGCATACAGGTTTGTAGGTCAACAACACACAGTCAGTGTAAAAATAAGTAGGAGTGTTCACTAAAGAACAAAGCCTAGTCTTCGAAAAGAGTTATAGATGGACCAAACATTCCACAGGTAAGCAAGCGATCTAAAGATGGCAAAAAGACTCAAGGAAAGGTTCTAAGACTCAAAGAAAAGATACAAACCTCAAGTACCAGTCAAGGAGACCTAAAACAAAGTCAGAAGACCACCCAAAAGGGCAGAAAAATCAACCAAACAACCAACGGAAGGCTACAGGAATGTACCCTAATGTGCAGTAGGGAAACTAGCGCTCCTGGAGAGATGGGTGCTATTGTATGTATAGAAGAGTAGTGTATGGGCGCTACTGTATGTATAACAGAGTAGTGCTCAGGTCTTAAAGAATTAAAAACTGACTTTGAAAAGATGCAAAAAGACTGAGTGAAGTAGAGAGAAACAAGCAGGGGGTACCGATAGGGTCTCTCAGCAAATTAAAAGAGTTAAAATGGTTCTGGGAAGACAAACAAGAAAGGTTTCTTAAAGCAGAAAAACAACTATCCTTAGTGGAGTCTCCAGTCTGTTGGTGGGAAAAACTACCCTATAGTAAGGAAACAGATACTATCAACTGAAAGGGGATGACAGGTAAGCATAGTAACTGTGTTACAGAGCTGTTTATGAATGGAAATAGGTTATAGGTCTTGAGAACATACCTTTCGAATGAAGTTCGATCTGAGCTCTTATTCCATCTTACGCTCGATCCTCAAGTCAACCTCCCGTTCGATAAACCTGCAATACAAGTACCTTTCTCAGCGTTTCTTGGATAATATATAATGATGAAATGGACAAAGCAATTTAAACATCAAATATTAACCAAAAATAGATCCAAACAAAAACATAACTTAATGAACACTTAGTTTGGGACAAGAAAAATGTTTCAACCTTTTATTGTCAAATGCAAATTGATGATACAAAGTATACCTGACTTCGCCACATGCTCCTGCAATCTGATCCTGGGCTCCTGCTCTTCTCTAGCTTGGATATCTTCCATCATAGCCTCCTCCAATGCAAGCTTCTCTTTAAAAGTCTCTCAATAGCATTCATGTCTCTAACCCCTCTCTTTATTCTTCCTAGTATTTATAAGACAAGGGAAGCAGTTCAGGTCGAGAGATGGTTATGGAGAAAGTTGGGGAAGTTGGGAAACCAAATGCAACTAATCCTCTTCATGAAATTAATTATTTTTTAATCATCTTTTGAGGTGTATGCTACTATTTCTTAGTGGAGTAGTGTCCATGGCACTACTATAGTGTTTTTAAACTAGCGCTCAGCACTTTTTAAATGTTGAACACTACTCTATTGAAGAGGATTAGCACTCATGAGGCTTGAGCGCTACTATTGCACACTGGAGTAGGGTACAGGCGCTAGTCTATTGAATTAGAGTAGTGCTCATGTCTCAAAATGACATTTTTTAGGGTTTTTCCAGTTTGCAAGGAGGTTGAGTAAGTCAAGGTCTCATCTAAGGTCAACATGCTCCTCCATCCAAGTTGTCCTTTTGTGTGATCAATATCTCAAGGTGATCACAGACGAAGAGGTGCAGGTTTGTGTAAAATTAGTCACAGTAGATCTAATGAACAAGTAAATCAATCACAATAGATGAAAATAGAAAATATGGTGTAAAACTGTGCAAAACATGCGTCAGTGCTCAATATTCCAGTAAGGGTGAATGATTACAATAGAATATAGTAACAATGACTGAGCAATTCGAATTGCGTAAAAAGGTCATTCGAATCACTGAATGGATTAGCTTGACTCCAACTAGGAGTCCTCATCATCAATCAGTGGTGGTCATCAATGCACAAGAACCAGTCATCCAGGTGTCAATCTGAGTCTAACTGAGTGTAACATGTGTAACTGAAGTGTGTAGCACTGATATAGGGAAGTGGGCTCAGTGGAGGGCACATGGGAGGCTAACTGAAGTCAAAACAAGTCATCTAGTCAATCTGGAGGTCCAACGAAGTGAAATAGTTAGTCGGGAGTGAAACTAGCCTCAAATCAGGGAGAATCGGAGCTAACTGAGTGTAACTAAAGTGGAACTACAATGGTAGGTGAAGAAGTGCGCCCTTCTCTGGCAGTAGGTGAGAAGTGGGCACCTTCATGACTAGGAGGGCTAAAGAACTGATGTAAGAAGCTCCTGGGTGCTAGAATAAGGTGGCTAAGGTGCTGGAGGCATCAACCTGGTGACTAGGATGCATGCAAACCCTAGAATTTGCATGCAAACCCTAATTGCATGCAAGATCCTAAAAACGATGATGTGGATATCCGAACACCCCCCCTCAAGCTAGACTATGATGTGCAAAAAATAATGTGGGGCCCTAGTTACTAAGACCAAAGGTCACCCCAATACAATAATCCAAAAAATGCTGAAAATAAACTAAGTGAGGAAAGAGGGAAAACCCAGTGGGAAGAAATCCCCCCTCAAGCTAAAGCATAATAATGCATCAATCTGTCTCCACCATGATGGAACTCACCCCCAACAGTGAACGGAGGTAAGAGAACTTCTTCTCAGTGAAGCTCTTGGTTAAGATGTATGCAATTTGCTCATCAGTAGGGCATTATTGCATAATGATGGTGAGATCATGCACCAACTGTCGAATATAATGCATATGAATCTCAATGTGTTTGTTCCTCTGCCGCTGAACTGGATCTACGGAGATATTGATAGCACTTTGATTGTCACAAAATAGGACAGTCGAAGTAGTGCCACCAAAACCAAACTCAGAAAGAATACCCTACAACCAAACTACCTGAATGCAGGCATTGACTGCCCCTCGATACTCTGCCCCTACTGAAGAAAGTGCAATGGCTTTTTGCTGGACCAGCAAATAGCACCATGACCAATCATGAAAACATAACCAGAAGTGGACTTCCGATCAATTCTATCACCTGCCCAATCTGAATTAGTAAAACCAATGAAATCAAGCTCAGAATCTGCAGCATAATGTATGCCAAAATGTCTTGTACCTTGCACATACTGCAAGATTCGCTTGGCTGCTCGCCAATGAAGCTCATGGGGCTTCTACATATACCTTGACACAACACTCATGGCATATGAAATATCAGGCCTTGAGTGTGTCAAATAAAGTAGTTAACCAATCAACTGTTGATACATACTGCAATCTGCAAGCGGTGTAGAATCTCCCTCCTCAAGACCGATTCCTAAGAGGAATGGGAATGGGGCTGCCTTACATTCAGCCATATTAAACTTCAATAACAGGTCGGAAGCATATTTTTGTTGAGATATAGTGATCCCATCAAAATTTTGAGCTATCTCCAAGCCCAAAAAGTGACTCAGCAAGCACAAATCGCTCATGTCAAAAGCTAGATTTAAGGCAGTTTTTAGCTTGTTTATTGAAGTAAGAGTGCTACCAGTAATGAGAAGATCATAAACATAAAGTGAAATAACCAACAAATTACCTTTAACTTTCTGAAGATACACATTCAGATCATATATGCATCTTTGGAAATTCTGAGAAAGAAGGAAGGAGTCCATCTTTGCGTACCAAGCTCTTGGGGCCTGTTTTAACCCATACAAAGATTTCTTCAATCTGCAAACTAATGATGGATCTGATGTGTATCCCTCTGGCTGCTGCATATATACCTCTTCAGAAAGGTCTCCATGTAGAAATGAACTCTTCACATCCATGTGGTGCACTTCCCATTGCTTGGATGCGGAAATAGCCAAAACAAGGTGGATGGAATCCATCTTTGCAACCGGTGCAAAGGTCTCAGTGTAGTCCACTCCTTGGACTTGGGAGAAACCTTTTTCCACCAACCTTGCTTTGTATTTGCTTATAGATCCATCAGCAGCAACTTTCATGCGGTAGACCCATTTACACTTCACTAATTTTCTTCCAGATGGAAGAGAAACTAGCTCCCATGTGTTGTTCTTTTGAAGAGAACTGTACTCTTCATCCATGGCACTTTGCCATCTCGGATCTCGGTGGGAAGAATAGTATGATGTGGGATATGAACCAGCCATCAAATAAAAAATCTCAGGAAGTAATGGATCAGCAATAGAAAGAGCCATACCTGCTCTTTGAAAGTCTGCTCTTGTTCGTCTCGGATCAGCAGGATTTCCAAGGTTCGAACCGGCAGATTGAAGAGTGTTTTGGGCCCACTTTGGTAATTGAGGAGGATCATAATGGTCAGATTCCAAACTTGATATGTCATGATCATCATGTGCTTCTAAAATATCATAAATATCAGAACTCATACCTTCATTATCACTGCACGGATCTTCTTCTGGTGAAGGCGGTGAAACAACAGTCTCTTCCTCGACTAGTTGCAATTCTTGAAGCTGTTCTTCAAATTGCACACTGCGCTCTATGAATATCTTTTTAGATATGATATCCATGATTTTATATGCCTTCAATTCTTCCCCATACCCTATCAGTATGCACTCAATACTTTGTGGATCCAAATCTCGTCTCTTCTTGGAAGGAATTCTAGCCCATGCAGTAGAGCCAAAAAATCTCAAATTTGACACATCCGATTTGTGACCAAAGAATGCTTCAAAAGAAGTCATACCTTTCATGGATGAATGTGGAACACGGTTATATATGTATGCAACAACATTGATTGCTTCAGCCCAAATATTTGCATCCAAACTTTTTGATGCAATCATGCATGTAGCCATCTCTTTCAGTGACCGATTTTTCCTTTCTGCTACACCATTCTGCTGGGGTGTGTAGGGAACTGTATGTTGGATCTGAATTCCACTTTGGGAACAAAGTTGAAGCAACTCGGCCTTGATATATTCTCCACCATTATCAGATCTAAGAGCTTTGATCTTGCTCTCAGTGGTGGTCTCAAGAGAAGCCTTAAAATCCTTGAATTTTCCAAGCACTTCTGACTTGTTTTTGAGAAAGAATACCCATGTAAAGCGGAAAAAATCATCAATAAATGTCAAAACATACCTTGAACCATTTAATGATGTATGGGGTAGTAGACCACTGATATCAGAATGTATCAACTACAAAACTGTAGAAGCTCTGCTAGCTTTGCCGCGGTCGAATCTGTGCTCGGGGTGCTTCCCAATAATGCAAGCAGTGCATATTCCCTTCGAGGAACGGAGTTGTGGAAGACCATCTACCATGGAATTTTTTGATAGCAGCAGCAAATACTTATAATTAATATGTCCAAATATTTCATGCCAAATCCTACTAACCTCATTACCATGTGTGCGAAGAGAAGTGGGCTTTGCAAGCGGAATAAAGTGTGAAAATTCATAGCATTTTGCAGTGTGGTTTGCCTTTCCAACTACAACAAGTCTTCCACTTTTGATATCATAAATTTCAACTATATTAGGGATGAATGTAACTTGCTTCGGTTCACCAGTGTGTGTCATTTGATACACAGAAAGAAGATTTGAAGCCAAGGAAGGCACATAGAGAACATTCTGAAAGCTTCCATGATCTACATGAATCGTACATTTGCCCTTTGAAGAAATTTTTGAGTCATCTCCCAAATGGATGGGGATGGAGCTGTTTGGATCAAATGAAGAAAAAGAATCAATATTTGCAGCCATATGATTCGATGCACCTGAATCTATAAAGAAAGTAGTGGGCTTCAAAACAGTTGCCATGAGTGCCTGTCCTCTTTCATGATCATCATTCCTATCCTTCTTCCTTGCACCGTCAGGAAGAGTTATGTTGTTCTTTTCCAAAAGGAGGGCCATTTGATCTATAGTCTTCTTCATACATGAACTTTCAGGATGAAAGCCATGGTTGCAATAAGTACATTTAGATATTTGGTTACCTTCTCTTCCCTTTTGCTTGAACTTTGAACTAGATGGTGCATCCGTCTGTTTGCCTTTCTCTCTTTGCTTGTGAGGTTCGAATTTGGGCTTTTCCTTCTTTTTCTTTCCTTTACCATTCAAGATCTTGGGTCCTTGAAAATATAGGGCTGAATCTTTGGAGCTTATGGACCCCATTTGAATCAACTTGTCATGCTCTTTTGTGATGGACTCAATGAAGGCATTCAAGGTAGGCATCTTCCAATTCGGGGTAGTTAGCCGGCCAGAATTGAAAGTAGAGACAAATACCGAATAATCTTTACCAAGCTTGCTGAGAATGGAGAGGATCAATTGTTTATCCTCTTTGATAACTCCATTGTTCTTCAACTGCAAGTTCAAGTTCTTGAATTTTGTGAAGAATTCATTAGTGGTCTCGAATTTCTCAAGACTAAGGGCAATCAATTCATTCTCTAATTGAAAAGCCCTAAGCTCATCTTGCTTGCCAAATAGTGTTTCAAGTTGCTCCCATATAGCTTTTGGAGTCTTCAATCTGCTGAGATGGAAGTGAAGATCTGTGGAGATGGAGAGACAAAGAAGACCATAAGCTTCATCAAGCTTGTTGTACTGTTTGGTTCTATTTGACAAGGTGTTTGGCTCCAATTCAAGACCAAGAGTGACACGGTAGTAACCTTTTGAACGTAATATGATCTCCATATCATCTTTCCAATCAAAATAATTGAATGGGGTGAGGATAGGCTTTGAAGAAGAGTATTCCATTGCTAGGAGCGAGTGCACACTGATGTATAGAAGCTTGCAAGGGCAGAGTAGCGAATGCAAATGATGGAGACAATAACCTGCAAATCACAATAAACCAAGAACAATGAGGTCGAACAATCCACCCTTTTAGAGTTGCATCACACCTGGGAATGGAGATTAAACAATGTTGAATGGGTCCAATGTATTAGATCCAGGATTTATGTTGAAACTCAAGCTTCTGGAGTTGTATTGGATGTATTTTCAATCTTTGCATGCACAGGAGCAAATGCCCTTGAGATCTTTCATGCCAAAACTTTTTGTAATTTTTGAGCAATTCACTCAAATCTTCTTGTAGAAACACCTGTAGAAAATAGATTTTGTCCCTGCAATGGCTCTGATACCATGTAAAATTAGTCACAACAAATCTAATGAACAACTAAATCAATCACAACAGATGAAAATAGAAAATATGGTGTAAAACTATGCAAAACATGCATCAATGCTCAATATCCCAGTAAGGGTGAATGATTACAATAGAATACAGTAACAATGATTGAGCAATTTGAATTTCCTAAGGAGGTCATTCGAATCACTGAATGGAGTAGCTTGACTCCAACTAGGAGTTTTCATCATCAATCAGTGGTGGTCATCAATGCACAAGAACCAGTCATCCAAGTGTCAATCTGAGTCTAACTAGGTGTAACATGTGTAACTGAAGTGTGTAGCACTGATATAGGGAAGTGGGCTCAGTGGAGGGCGCATGGGAGGCTAACTAAAGTCAGAACAAGTCATCTAGTCAATCTGGAGGTCCAACAGAGTGAAACAGTCAGTCGGGAGTGAAACTAGCCTCAAATCAGGGAGAACGGAGCTAACTGAGTGTAACTGAAGTGGAACTGTAGTGGTAGGTGAAGAAGTGCACCCTTCTCTAGCAGTAGGTGAGAAGTGGGCACCTTCATGACTAGGAGGGATAAAGAATTGATGTAAGAAGCTCCCGGGTGCTAGAATAAGGTGGCTAAGGTGCTGGAGGCATCAACCTAGTGACTGGGATGCATGCAAAGTGCATGCAAACCCTAATTGCATGCAAGATCCTAAAAACAATGATGTAGATATCCAAACAGTTTGATCTATAATAGATAAGGAAATCACTGTATGGACTCAAGGAAGCTCCCAGAGCTTGGTATTGAAAAATGGACCATTTCATCCTGACACAATATTTCCACCGATGCAAATCTGATCCGAATGTGTATCTAAAGCACATCAAAGGTAATATTTTGATTATAGTATTATATGTTGATGATTTACTAATCATAGGAAGTGCCACTGATGAAGTTTCATCACTCAAGATAGCTTTGAATCAGTCTTTCTCCATGATCACTGTATGACAGACTTGGGGATTCTCAGGCTATTTTGGGGGCTTGAGATCTCTCAGTCACCCTCAGGGATCACTGTATGTCAGTATAAATATGCTTTTGATATTCTAAAAAGGTTCAATATGGAAGAATGTAAGGCGGAAAATACTCCTTTCCTTTCAGGAGTTAGTCTAGAAGAAGGGGATTCTACACCATTGGTGAACATCACCCTCTACAGGAAACTAGTTGTAATCTTGTTGTACTTGGCTCACTCCCAATTAGATTTGGAATATGTGGTAAGCCATGTTGCAAGGTATATGTATCAGCCACATGAGCTCCATTGGAGGGATTCAAAAATAACTTTTCACTTTCTGCATGGCACCAAGACACATGGGATCCACTATGTTTCCAATTCCTCATTGGATCTAGTTGCATTTTTTTACTTAGATTGTGATGGAGATAGCACACACCAGAAGTCCACTTTCATATTTGTATTCATTCTTGGAGGAGGTCCTATATGATGTTTTAGTTAAAATAAAAGTGCAATTGCACTCTCTTCATTAGAGGCAGAGTATCGGGGAGCAGTGAATGCAACTACTCAGTGCATCTGGTTTCAAGGAATTCTTGGTGAGTTCCAAATTGACATTAGCACTCCCACTATTCTATGGGTTGATAATCATAGTGATACAAGGATATACTCAGATCCAGTACTAAGAACAATAACTAATCACATGCACTGCATCCAGAGTCTAGTGCATGAGAGATTGATTGTGTTGGAGTATTGCCCCATGTCATGTCCCAAATTTGGCATTGGGTCACAATGGCCTAAGAAAATTTGCCCTATTCATTAGAGTTTGTCAAATTGATGCTAAAGGTCAAATAATTGCCAAGGAGGAAAATTACTAGTTTCCTAAGTTTGGGGTGGAAGCTTTGGGATTTGGAATAATGGGGATAATAAATGATGTTGGAACATTAGTATGGAATAAATATTTAATAAAGGATATAAATAAATAT
Source organism: Larix kaempferi (assembly GCA_027924585.1). Lineage (NCBI taxonomy): Eukaryota > Viridiplantae > Streptophyta > Pinopsida > Pinales > Pinaceae > Larix > Larix kaempferi. The sequence continues at coordinate 349,715 of BSBM01000167.1, forward strand.
ATACAAGTGAAAATCAAAGTGGCATTTGATCATGAAGACACATGGAGGAAGTGGGACCCACACAAGCTAGAATTTATGTGCCACATGGCATCCTCTTCTTGCAATTTCGAATCCATGGGAATCCTAATGTTCTTGGTATGAGTTATAAGGTCAATAATACTTGGCATGAGTCAATGAAGTTGAAATATAGAGGAAGAGTAACTCCCATGGAAGAGGAAGAGGCAATTTGGAGCTAGTGAGACACATGGGCTAGATTCCCTAGCTCTATGACAACAATGATGAAGATGCTATGACACCTATGACACAAATAAAACCTGAAGGCTGACATATGACATATATGACATGTAAAGGTTAAAAATAGACTCCAAGATGGTGCTCAAGGGTGATAGGGAAGCTAAGATGCTTCCACATGTGATTTGGTGGAAGTGGGAGACTAGGAATTGTTGTACAAGTGGCGTTCTTTGGAATCTCTTCCCAACTTGAGTTGGCATGAGTCTCTTGGAAGGAATTCGACCCATGGAGTACATTATAAATTTATAAATGTCAATAAAAAAAAATGAAACCAGCTTTTCATCATTCGTAGAATTTGCAATTGCATTTGTGAAGAGGAAGAGCTAGTGGATGGCTAATTTCTTGCCTTAGCCAATTTCGAGGGTGAAAGATTCCCATCCAAGTTGGTAATTGGAAAGGCCATTTAGAACTTTCATTTGGAGATTTAATGGAATATTTATTTTCAGGTGTAAGGTACATGGCATCTCAGGGTTTCTTCTATTGCAGCTCACTCCTTCAACCATTTCCAGTTTTGATGGCATATTCTTGATCCTTGAGGGAGGGCATTTTTGGTGAGCTATTGTACTCTTTTGGGGATATTATAATGCCCAATTTATTTTGTAATATGAATTAAATACTCTATTATTCATCTCCAAAAATTTTCAGGTCTAAATTCCAAGTAGAAATGTGTAAATCTAATTTTTAATGAAAGAACAATGTCATTTCCCCACTACCTTGTTGTGAACCAATGTACTGCTGATGATTTCGAATGAATGGATGATTATATGATAAATTTGTTATTAATATACTGAAATGGATTTATTTTACAAGTTTCATGTACTGTACTTGATCATTTGAAGTATTTTTACTCAGTTTAATTGCATTGGGAGAAGAAATAGTGTCATTTCCCCAAGGGTCGAATGGGTGATTTTTGCAGATGAATGGGAGAGGGTTGGAACAGATATAATAATAAATTAATGGTTCAAATGAGACATTAATAACATTATTAATACATTATTTACCTATTTTCAGAAATTTGAGTGGGTTTGGAGGCATTTGGGAAGACATTTTCAGTACTTATCCCAGGGGGATTTGAACCCAAAATTACTAGTAAAATTGTATACTTGGTCCAGAATATTAAGAGAGTTTGCAGAGGTATTTTTTTGGCCATATATCATCCTTGAACATAATATTCAAGTCCTAATATCATTCAAACACCTTCCTTGAATATTTGAAGGCATTTTGAGTCAATTTGAGACCTATAGACCAATACTAGTCAAAGGGAAATCACTAGCAAAGTTACATACATTGGCCATAATTGAAAGAGGATTTGAAGAAGTATTTTAAAGGTCCAAAGGAATCCATGAAACACATATTTATGTTCTAATATCATTCATATACCTTCTCAGAATATTTGGGATCATTTGGGGCAAATTTGGGAACTAGGCATCAAAACTAGTCAAAGGACGAAATTGGGGAAGAAGTGGAAAATTGGGCATTTTAATAAAATTCCTAACAAGGGGTCTTGCACCCCACTACTGAGCAAAATGCTGACATTTTCACTAAATCCTTCATAGAGAAGACTTTCATCCATCTTAATTTTCTACTTGGATTATCTGAACATGAGGTGAAGTATGATTGAATACCAGGTTCGATTTTATGTCCTTGTCCATTTTGAGGGAGGGTTTTGTCCCATGAGGTTTTCCCTGTTTCCTTGTTTTTTGGACAACGATATGTAAAGGGTGACCGAGAATTTGTTGCTAGGCCCTAACTTTTCTGATATTTTTTTTCACCTACATTCAAGATTAAGGGAGGGTTTTAGATCATTAAAACCCACTCTCATGCGTAGGATATAATTTTTATTACATTCGATTACTTTCCTAGGTTGTTTTACCATGTTTTTGGCCAGCTATTGACTTCATTGGTCCACCACTTTCGATCCTAATCCACTTGAGTGCATTCATGCGAATTCTGGATGCTTTCATGGATGTTCTAAGTTTCAAACGCATCTTTCCTTCTTTTGCACTGGTTTTTCTACTTTTCAATGGATAAGAAAAAGCTAGGTGCTCTAGAGGTTTTGGAAGTTGCTTGTTTTTGTGGCCAACACAACTTTCCGCTTTTTCACTCCAAAAGCTACCATATTTTTCTAATTTCATCCGAAATTAGGTTCCAAAAGTAGTTTGGACAATTCATAATCTTTATGGTTGATTTGGAGTTAGATGTTTCTACCTTGGGGGGTTTTTGCTAGTTTAGTAAGCCTACTTTTTGTGATCAATTTGAATGCATCCAAATAAATTCAAATTTATGATGTAGCTCTATATATTTGTAGCCACTTTATGATACATGGTTTTCTAATGTACATTTATTCTAAACAATTATTATTGTGCATAATTCTAAGTCTAATTTTTAGTGTTCTTGACAATTCTAGACTAGCAATTTTGAGTGACATTGTTATTAAATATTATTGTCATGTCCCCAATTTTGGCTCATCTAGTGCCATGGGTGAAAGGGGACAAGATCAGCCCCTAAGGGAATTAAATCGTATTAATTCTATTTGCTTAGAATTACTTTTAGCCTAATTCTCACAAATTGGAAAATTTATTTATTAAAGGTAATTTTGATAAATAAAATTAATGGATGATGAACAAGTGGGCCAGAAGGGCACCCATGTGGAAGATGTTGCCAAAAATGGAGTAGGGTGTATTTTTGGAGGCAATTATACCACAAGAGTTAATTACTCATTAATTAATTGATTAAATGATGAAGTTGGAATTAATTCTGAGTTGTGTTATCTTATTAATATTTTATTTGTTATGCTGAATAAATGGAGAAATTGGCTCACCAATTCGGATTAGTGGATAAGGTTGGAGGAATTACTTGGAGTATAAGTCAAGTAAGCAATAGAGTCCAAAAATGTTTCCAAAAATGAGAAAAGGGGAATATTTCAAGAAAAGCAGCATAAATACAGAAAGCAAGAAAGTATGAAAAGCAGGAAAGTTCAGAAAAGAAGGAAAGTCAGAAAAAGAGGAAAAATGAAGGAAATCCAAAGCAAAGCAAGCAAGCAAAGCAAGGAAAGTATGTCCACTCATGGATGACCTATTCTCACAGGTCACCAAGCTAAGTAACTTGCTCAACAAGTCAACATGAATTGTACTTAAGAAGGTTTCCAACTTCATTCAAGAACTTTTGCGATTGTGAGTTTATGAGTGAAGCATTTTAACTTCTCAAGGTTTGGTGATGTTCCCAAGCCAATCAATGAGTGATGTGCCCCATTATTATATTCTACCTCTCTTCTCTAATATTATCTCAACATTTGCATCCATGGATATCTAATTTTCAGGTCCATATACTCCAATACGAAGAAGAACCCAAGCTTACAAGGAGTTATCATCATACAGGGTACATTCGGTGGGAACAATGTTGAAGGGCCAAAATGGAGGTTTTGGTTTTAGAACTTATGATCATTCATGGGTTGTGAGACCTGTTCCATTGTGTCTAGAGGGCCGTTTCCAGTAGGAAACACGTTTTGTCTCATGGAAAAACATTTCCGGATGGCCAAGATACATTCATTCTCACCGGAGTCAAGGTTTCAAGTGTTAAGGAGCGCACGTGTGAAGACAGTTGATTAGCAGAAGAAGATAATTATGGAGATATGTTCTCAGGACCTACAGTGAAGTATATCAAATGAATTTTGTAGATATTATATGCTTCTATATTCCAGAAATAAAATATCAGATCGAATCTCTACTCTTCTCCTACTCCTACTTCTCCCACGACCAGTTTTTGAGGTGATTTCCCTAAAGGAGAGAACCAGTTGATGATGGCGCCCATTGAATACCAGAATGTTCAAAATGCAGTAAGTTTAGACATATAACCAGTATATGGACTGATAATAAACTCCAATATAGATCCAAATTAAATTATTTCTTCTCTTCTCTATTCTCCCACTGTTGTAACAAGAAACTAGTCTGTGAGGCACTGTCATTTGAGAAGCAAGAAATAAAATAAAGGAGGAATGTTTGGAATGCTATATTTAGTGTTTTATGTATGTAACATATCATATCATAGTTATAATAATTATCAAAACAAAGTTTGTGGTTTATAAAAGCAGTTTATCAAGTTAAAATACAAGACTAGCTAGATTGATGTCAATTCTAGACTAGTTTCACCACTTTTACTGCCAAATCTATTCTAAGCACTCTTTTTACATTCTGTCAGTTGGAGAAGTTCATTTACTTAGTCTAGTATCCATATCAGTCCTTAAATTCATAATTTGGAATCATTTAGACATCATTTGGAAAGTTTGGAAAATTCCTATCTCAGCAATCTCGGGAGAGCCCAAAAACCCCAATTCTTCCTAAAATCTACCAATTATGATAAAATAATTTCCTGAACATAACCAGAACACATTTGAATTATATTACCTCTGCCATTAACTCCCATGACCCCCACATGTAGTATGCATATGCCAGTTACCCAGGAAGCCTCGAAGTAGGCAATATACTAGCTCTATTGTTGAAAAGTGAAAGGTACTAGTACATGGTGAATAGGACATTTCTGATATGAAATTTTTGACCTGATGCTGCACCCAAGTCCATACATTTTCTATAATTGAATATTTATCCAAACATTCTCATTCCTTACCTCAGTACCCATCACTTACTTCCTACTCTATTCAGAGAAATTGTCAGAAATTTAACTAGTGAAGTTCATAAATTTTTTGAAGTTGAGTTAATATCTTGGTTGAATATTCCAAGGATACTACAGTGGTATCATAGCACTTTCTCCACCCCTATGGAAATAAATAAGCTCACTGATTGGAGGAATATTGAAGATCTTCTCATAGATGCAAAATGTGGCTCCTACCAGTCAGTGAAGAAGAAGAATTTTATTTTGAGCCATATGAAGAGGACGAGACAACCCCTGTTGGAAATTTCTATTTGCAAAAAGTTGAATATGATTGCCTTGTTGAAAATATGTTTGAAGAGGACATAGGAAATGATCTGCCTATGACTAATTGGGATTTTGGTGGAATACTCAATAGAGGCAACCCAAAGAAATCTAATGAATACTTCATGGAGTACTCTGCTTTGAAGAAGGAGGCTCAGAAGTCCCTGACCTTTAGAGACTATTGTGATTTGGAGATTCAGAGGTTGTTCAAATACAATAATGATATCAAAAGAAGGATTGCACATATGGTTGATGGTGTGTGCAAGGAAGTCGAGGCAAGATTTTTACCCCTAGGAGCCAAGATGGAAGGGAGGGATAAAGATGTGTCCTCACAGCCAGAAAAAATCAAGGGAGGAAACCAAGAGCCACCTAGTTCTTCGGATGGAGAAGAAGTAGGAAAAAATAAAGATGAAGTTTCAGCCCTACATATGGATCCATCCCAATCTCAGGGAAAAGGAATCAAGAAGGAAGTTTCATCAAGGCCATTGGCAGGGCCAAGCATTGTGAGACTGTTTGGTTTTCCTTCAAGAAGAAAGTTGAAAGGTTGTAATCTAAGCACCACACAATGTGGAGAGACATCAAGTTTATTGGAAATAAATGAACAAGAAGACCTTGTTGGTTCCCCATTAATCCAACAAGTGGATGAAGAAGGTCAATGCACAGTGGAAGATCCAGTAGTCAAACATTTGATTGTTGGTGATGAGGGAGGTAAAATAACTCTAGATCTTTTGATGGTTGATTTCAAAATAAGTGTAGAAGAAATGGGATAGATTGATGAAGGTGATACATCTTTTGGATTTGATCCAAAAGAGGAACATAATTCAGATTTACAATCACCCCTTGAGCTTTGCAGGGACGCAGAAGCTGACCACACATCAATTAGATGTGAACTAGTAGAATCGGTGGAAGAACAAGGGACCATAACCCCACCCATTGAAGAGAGAAGCATGATGCAAATTTATGGAAGAATTTCATATTTTTGTACCAATTTGTGTCATGATGATGTTGCAGCCACCTCAGAGGAGAATATGAGTTTGGTTGAACCCCCAGGGGTTGAGACTCCTGAATTGAGGAGGGCTGAAAATTGGAGAGAAAGACTTACTGGTGCACCTAAGATGAATCAGCACCCCAATTGTAGCCAAATATATGATATTCATGATCTGAAATATGAATATCTTGCAGCCCAAAAATATGGATCATCTTTCATAACTTCAACAGAATCAGCTGAAGTTGATCCTAGGGAGCTAGAAGAAGAGAAGGTTCATCTACCAGAACCTCATTTCCTTGAAGGGACACTGAAGATGAATGAATGCAAAATCCAAGAAGCCCTTCAAACCTTCAATGACACCCATGCATTAATGAATAACCTCTGTTGGAATTTGGGATACCAGTCTTCCATGAGAGACATGGAAGAATTTCAAAAATCCATGACAAGCATAAAAGGTGAACTCTTGAACCTGCTTTCTGATAGAGATAGTTTGTTGGAGATTGTAAAGTTGTTTCATGGTGCATCCATGAAGGATGATGAAGAGATCAGAAATATCAATGGGGAATTAATGGCCACTCAAGATTCTTTGAGAAGCACTCAAAGTGCCCTCCAAGAATGCAAGACAGAAATATTGTAGCTTCATGAAAAGTTGCAAAGATCCCCCCTACCCTCCTACACACCATTCAGTCAACTTCATTTGGCTGAAAGCATTCTTCAACATAGGGAGGAACCTCATGAGATGGTGGATCATGAGGATCATTCATTTTTATTTGTGCTTGAAGAGTGTTCAAAACAGTTTGATGAGAGCCAAGCACTTGACTTTTTTCCAAGGGAACTTGAGTTGTTCCTTGAAGATAGTCACTCTCCCATGGAAGAGTGGGATGAGAGCACCCAATTTGGGCCAGCCAATAATGGAGAAGTTGCAGCCATAAGTCTGGTTACTAAAGGTTGCAGAAATGCAAAGAAGGTTCACATTTCTTTCCCACATGTCCTAGATTCAGCAACAACAATGGGGAATGAACAGTGGATGAAGAAATTTTTCTGGTTTGTGTCACATGTACAGTAGGAGGATCATGAACTGCTCCCATGGGAGATAGATCCTATTGCAGAAGAGATGGTTGATTATAGCTTATATAAATCATCCATCAAGATCTTTGATTCATCCACTGGATGGATGAATAGAGGCATCACCGAAATGGAAAATCTAGAAGGTAAAATTCTTATGTTTTGTTGCAAGAAAATTGTTTTTAATATTGCTGATTTTTCTATGGTTTGCAAGTAGCAGAAAAGGAATAATTTGCAGCCATTGGAGATCACTCATCCACATATGGATTGGGTGAAATATTACCTGACAAACATGAAATATCCTTGCAAAAATGTTTCTGCTTATGGTCAAGGGAAGGCAGCTAAGCAGGCAAGTTGCCAAGATAAATTAATGGAACATTTTACTTGCAAAAGTTGGCCTATGTGGAGGGAATCCACATGCTTGGAGGTATGCTTGCATTTTTTCTTCAATGGTAGAGAGATGATCCAATGGATGTTTTCACTTGAAGAAGCATTTTTCTCTCTACTTGGTTTGGTTGGTAGTAATGTCCTTTCAGTTATTCCCTGGATGAAAAGGCACATGTTTGATGACAGATTCTCTAAATTGATTCTAAATATTGGGAAAATGCAGTTGATACTTTGGGATCCTAGAAATCATTGGAGTGACATATTTCCAAAGCTGACAGAAAAAATTTGGTCCTTCCAAGAGAAACAGTGGGATCCAGGAATTCTACTCAAGTTATCCTAACTGGGTCGAAAATTTTGTTCATTACTAGTTAATTGCAGATATAAATTATAGTGCAATTTTTCTTTTCCTTTCATAGTCATTTTTTGAAGGGACAAGTTTAATTTTCATACTGTTCAGTAGATGGGGACAATTACAATCAAGTGGTGCAGCAGAATCTTGGTGGAATCATGACATTGCTTGAGGACAAGCAATCTTGGGAGGTGTAACATCTTGAAATTTACAAAAAATTTAAAATTTTCGATATAGCTTTTAATGTGTAATCTAACTGTGCGGAAATATATTAAAGGTGTAAATGTTGTCTTGTTGTACTAAATGTTGTGTTGGTCGAAAGTTTAATGTTGCGACAAGATAATTAGTATCTTCATTTCGATGTTAAACTTACTCAACTGTACTTTCACAATTCTTTGTTGCTGATCTAATGATATAAGTTTATATGTGTTTAACTATTGTTCTTTTGTTTGATGATGAAGGATTCCTACGGATGCCCCGAGGATTAATTAGCATTCGTGCTAAAGCATTTGAATCATCCTTTTTCATAGATTACAGGTAAGAGCTTTAGTGTTTACGACATGTGACCGAAGAGTTTCTAACCAGTTTACGTGTCTCCAAAGTCTTAATGACTTATGAGACTTAATGTCGAAAATACTATTGGTGAGAACTTCAGCTAGCCTAGTTTGTCAAATAGAAGTATATAAGTTGTTTTATTCATAATCCTTGTACTAACCTTTTATTAAATTGTTCAAACAAATGAATAGGATCCAAATATCATAGTTTAATTCTATGTATTGTTATCGTAAGTATCTATTTGACTCAAATTATGAGATTAACCAATATCTATATGTGATGGCTAAGTGAAAATAAAAAGCAATATCGATGTGCAATTCTAGAGCCTAGGAATTACATGCAAGGTTTGATTGAATTCTAACCTAGGAATTTATTGCAATTCATATCATAGTTAATTGCTAACCTATGAACTATATACAATTTCTCTATTTAATTTTTATACCATATTGAAATATAAATATATCAAATCCTATAAAAATTCCTATGAGCAATAAATATATGGTATTGTGTGTGTGCATCTACGTGACCCTATATGACATTATGATTTCATAGCAATGAATCCGACACCACCTTGACTTACCACAAGGTGCTATTACATAACCGAATGGTGCGTTTTATCAACAAATCGATACATTGTATGAAATGGTGACATTAACACTATGAAGGTTTTCCTGTTGGTAGGCACTTTGGGATTCCCTTTGCATTTAATACTTCCAACTGTTGAGACAGTGGAATGTCTTCATGGACATCATTGTGGTGCTAGGCACGTGATGGTGTGATGATAGTGCAAGCGTCATGACGAGCTGTAAGTGATTTCGTTTGATGTATTGTTGAGCTATCCTCCTTGGCGGCTATGGTATTTATGGTGTCTTTAATACGGTTGTTGCTTGGGTTTACGTGAAAACCCTTTGGTGATCTCCACCATTGATCTAGCAAGGGTTTAGGTTTTGGTATCTAACCCTAACCTCCACTATGTTCTACGAAATTAATGTTTCTTTGGCATTTGGTGTAGTGGCTTTGAGGAGAGGTCGACGGGCCAAGAGCCTTCATGGTTTCATTAACAGGTTTTTGTGGAGTGCCCATGGTTCAAAACCGTGACCTGTTGATAGCAGAAGAGCCAATACACTCATGGTGATTTACAGTAGTAGTTTGTATTGACAGTTCCAGGGTGAGTGACCAATGCTTCGTGGTAGTTGATTTGATACTCAGCTTTCCATGTCTGTCCAGTGGTAGTTTTTCCAGAGTTATTTTCCACCCTTCTTTGCATTTGATGGTGGAGTAATGGTTCCAGTTTGCATAGTCTTGGCATTCTTCTATGGTGATAACTTAAAGGTAATGGTTCTCGGTTCAAAACCTGTGTATTCCATTCTATTTTGAGAGTTCAGTTAATGTTATTTCATTTGTAATGAATTCTGTCAAAAGCTTTTTTTAACCACACTCATGTTCAAATGGCAGGTACCTTTGTCGATGGCTTATTTGCTTAGGTTTTGATAGTTGGCTACTACAAAAAGACCGGCAAGCTTTGGTGGTTACTCATTACTCCGGTTAGATGACTAGTGGACCTTCATTGTGTTCTTTGCTGAGACTTCATGTTTTCTTGGGTTCTAAAGGGTGACCTTCGTCGAAGTATTTGTGAACTGTTTTGACAGTTTTGGGGTGGATGAAGCCCTTGACCGTTTTGTCGTTGTTTTTAGTAGTATTTATTTCCATTGTATAATCTGTAAAAGAAAATACTCAGGAGAGGGTTCTACCCTTCCACTGTTCTTAGTAATGAAAGGATTTATGTTTTCATTCGACCTGTGTTTGTGTGGATGATACTGTGAGCGTTGCTCTATTTTTTGTAAAGAAAGCGAAGCTTATTTGTTTGAAAACTACCATGTCTTTGATAATAAAGAACTGTGTTTTCTATGTTATGATATATGTGTTTGAGTTTGAGAGCATTGCTCCAGTTTGTATGCAATGAAACTCGTCGTTGTTAAGATTTAATATGCTAAGACAGAAAATAGCAACAGTCGTTGTTAAGATTTAATATGCTAAGACAGAAAATAGCAGCATATACAGGATCATTGAAGAAACAACAAGCACAGGATAAACATAAGAGACACAGATTTATCCTGGGAAACCCTCATGGGGTAGAAAACCCAGCAAAGCTTCCTCAATATAGATGACCAGCAAATACAAAAGATGTAACCCTGAGCATAAGCTCCTCCTTCTCCATAGCAGACCTCTCTCTCATAAGTGCGCCACTCTCAAGTGAGTGAGTGTGTGTATAAAATGAGGAATACACCTCCTCTATTTATACACTACTTCGACTTGTCTTTTGCACAAATCATGTAGGCTCGTATTTAACCAATGGGTTAAATACCCCACTACAACTGACTGGGCCGACCCCACTAGGGTGGTCTAATAACCCTTTGACCCACATAACACATACAGGGCCGACCCCCACTAGGGAAGTCTAATAACCCAAGTTACCACATTCCGACGGAGGAATAAACATCTCCGGATATACAATAAGATCTTTACGGAGGAATGAATCATCTCTGGAATAATAAAGTACAAATATAATATTCTTTGAAGTTACAATATCTCAACACTCCCCCTTAACGAGAAGGATATTATAACAGCATCTGCACAAGTGAGGAGTCATCAACATCATACATGATACATCTATAAATCATTGGAAGCTTTCTCAACATCATCAGTAACTCAAGCAGTTACTGGAACATCTTCAATACTAGAACATTAACATCTTCAGTACTGAGTCTCTATCTTCTGCAGCACTCGAACAGCTACAACATCACATCATCTCGATCTACAACATCTGGATCATCTTGATCTAAAGCATCTAGATCATCGCGATCTACAACATCTGGATCATCTCGATCTACAGCATCTGGATCATCATGATCTACAGCATCTGGATCATCTCTATATACAGCATCTGGATCATCATGATCTATAGCATCTGGATCATCTCGATCTACAGCATCTGGATCATCTCAATCTAAAGCATCGTCATCATATGATCATCATCGTCGTCACACGATCATCAGCATCCTCTGCAATACATACAATCATATTACAGGATGATCAATCCTGCTCTCTTTAGGACATAGGTCCATGGATGATACAATCCAGATCAAGTTCCAAGATGATCAGTCCTTATCACTTTAAGACAAGTCTCATGTCTAGGGACGATGCAATCCCATCACGTACATTTTGAACCCAGTTCATGGACGATACAGTCCTCACACGTACCTTTAAGACAAGTCTCATGTCTAGGGATGATGCAATCCCATCACATACATTTTGAACCCAGTTCATGGACGATGCAGTCCTCACACGTACCTTTAAGACAAGTCTCATGTCTAGGGGTGATGCAATCCCATCACATACATTTTGAACCCAGTTCATGGACGATGTAGTCCTCACACGTACCTTTAAGACAAGTCTCATGTCTAGGGATGATGCAATCCCATCACGTACATTTTGAACCCAGTTCATGGACGATGCATTCCTCACACGTACCTTTAAGACAAGTCTCATGTCTAGGGATGATGCAATCCCATCATGTACATTTTGAACCCAGTTCATGGACGATGTAGTCCTCACATGTCCCTTTAAGACAAGTCTCATGTCTAGGGATGATGCAATCCCATCACGTACATTTTGAACCCAGTTCATGGACGATGCAGTCCTCACACGTACCTTTAAGACAAGTCTCATGTCTAGGGATGATGCAATCCCATCACGTACATTTTGAACCCAGTTCATGGATGATGCAGTCCTCACACGTACCTTTAAGACAAGTCTCATGTCTAGGGATGATGCAATCCCATCACATACATTTTGAACCTAGTTCAGGGACGATGCAGTCCTATCTTCAATTCTCAGAGACATCAGTCTACGGATCAATTCTGGGACCAAGGTCTGGGGAAGATGCAATCCCCTACCTGTTCATCCAGGACTTCATTCTCGGAGACATCATGTCTATGGCTCTCTTTAGGACTGAAGTTCAGGGATGATCCAATCCTCTTATGTCCACCAAGGACTTCATTTTCAGAGACATCATGTCTACGGCTCTCTTTAGGACTGAAGTCCATGGATGATCCAATCCTCTTTCTTTCTCGGAGACACCTGTCTATGGCTCACTTTAGAACGTGTGTTCAAGGATGATGCAATCCTCTTTCTTTCTCAGAGACACCTATCTACGGCTCACTTTAGAACGTGTGTTCAAGGATGATGCAATCCTCTCATGTATTCTCATCAATACAAGTACAAGTATCCTCAACCATACAAGTACATTAATCAATACATGTATCATCAAAAGCATGTATTCTCACCAATACATGTATCATCAAAAGCATGTATTCTCACCAATACATCTAATACATCTATCATCAAAAGCATGTATTCTCACCAATACATCTATCATCAAAATCATGTATTCTCACTAATACATCTATCATCAAAAGCATGTATTCTCACTAATACATCTATTATCAAAGGTAAGAATAAGTAAAACTAAGTATTCTAAGTATAAGAGTCCTAAATCTAAATATTTCTAAGTATCTAGGTGTAGTGAACAGGTAACCTCATCATCGAGCTTGCTGTTTGATGAGACAATCTCATCATCGGTGACTATACTACTCCCCCTTTCGAGGAGGGTCCTTTTGAACTACACCAAGCTTGTCTCGGAAGTATTCAAATTTCACTCGAGACAGAGGTTTGGTCAAGATATCAGCAATTTGATCCTCAGTGCTCACATACTTGAGCTTGATAGCTCCTCTCTGCACAATCAGAATCTGAGTAACCATGTAATCGGAGTTCATGACCTCTAAGATAATATAGACCAAAATCTAATGTACCTTTTAGGTACCTCATTACATGCTTTGTAGCTTATTAAGTGAACCTTTCTAGGTTCTACTAGATACTGACTTAGGGTATTTACAGCAAAGCATATATCTGGCCTCATATTTGTTAAATACATCAATGACCCAATGATTTGTCTATATAGGGTTAGGTCCACTAATTCCGATGAGTCATTAACTAATAACTTCAGGTTGGAGTCCATGGGAGTGGCCATGGATTTACACTCCAACATATCAAATCTTTTTAGAATCTTCACAGCATACTTACCTTGATTTAAAAATATTCCTTTTTGGATCTTGCCATACTTCTAGACCTAAGAAGTAGTGCATTAATCCGAGATCTTTCATCTTGAATTCTGAAGAAAGCTTCTTCTTACTTTCAATAATTTGTTTCTCATTTCCTTGTCAGAAAGAGATCATCGTCATACAATAATGGTATGATAGGTTCATCATCCACAACCTTAAGGTAAAGGTTAGGATCATCTTTACTTCTAGTAAAGCCAAGATTTGTCAAGAAGCTGTCAATTGTCCATCATTCACACTCTACATTGAGTGATCTTCTGCATATCTATCTGTGCCATCTCTCATCAGATGGGTTTGCTGATATGAGCCTCAATATCATTCAAACTCTGTGGTGATTTCTTTCTTGCATCCATGTCATCTGTGTATAGAAACCATATTCAACCTTGTAGCAAAGGTTGAGATCCACATCACCCATGGTGATCATTAAGCTCATCAATTGATTATCGATCCTGGGTACCCATACAGAATCTGATTCACACTTCTTCTTTAATTACATCATTAAGACAATGGTCTTATCTGGCCACTTGGAGCAAACATCTCATCATGATTCTCTTCCTCTTTCTAAGAGAATCTTTTAGCCACGAGCCTTCTATCTCTACCAGAACATACTATCGAGAGTGTGCACAGCTCTCAGCATGTCAGCAAAGAGGTTTCATTCTAGACAAGCGACAATGGAATGTTTGTCCAACTTACCAATCATATGCATATTAGTAGTATATTGTTCAATGCTATATGAATGTTTACACTCAGCATGATATATTCTAGGAATACAAATATGCATACAAGCAATATCATTTACTATTTGAAATAACAAATATGCATACAAGCAATATCATTTACTATTTGAAATAACAACTCAAATACTTATTTTTTATGTTTGTGTGGTTGCCTCCCGCTTGATCTTCTATATGTCTTTTGAACTTCTATTCATTCTGTACCACTGTGCATGCTCAAGTGTGCACTAGTGTCATCCTCATAATCTCATACACGAACATACATTCATTAGTATATTCTCAATATTATCAAAAACATTATAATTCTAAATAATCTTTGAATATGTATAGTCATGATCATTAGTATTCAGGGTTTCAAGGAAGTCTTCTTTTACTCATGCATATTCTTGTTTGATCATAGTACTCTTCTAGTTAGTTAAATCATCAAGATAAGAGACATAATATGCATAAACCCTTGATTACTAACTTTATGAATAAGCATAACCAATCATACCAAGTATACTTATATAAGGGATCCTAACACAAGGTAAGATTCTAACTTGACATAGGAAAACATACCTGGATTAGTATACCTGCTTAGTTATGTCTAACATACCTAAACAATATCTTCTTTGTTCTCTTCAATGATTTAGAGATCCTGTGCTAGAACCTGCATATCTCATAGCTTAAGCATAATATAACAAAGTAATACATACCTTGTAAGTAGAACAAAGATTATGGATGAGTCTTTGTCTTCATGTTGTCATGGTTATGGAACTTGATTTGTCTTTTGTGATGTACCTGTATCTTGTTAGTAGACAACATCAACCTCATACAACACCATAATGCATTAGTACAATCATATAGCCCTAATCCATGAATGTATTCGATCATTCACATGCATTCATACTGTTACTAGGGTGATAAGACAGTTCTAACATTAATCAAGATTGTACTAATAAATAATATGAAGACAAACACATTATGAACTTAATCAGGAATCAGATTTCAAGACATACATGAACCTCCTTAAGTCATACCTGTCGAGACTTCTTGTAGTCTTCTTATGTAAGGCCTTAGCCTCAACTCCCCCTGAAACTTGATCTGGAGCTTGATTAGGGTTTGCTAGAAAAACCCTAAAAATTCAATCTTTGACTTTCACACTTCTGAATGGATGGAAGGATGTGTCTTGCTGAGGTGATCAAACTAGCATACTTCAATTTTGAAATCTCCAAAATTTGACCCCCCAAAATTGCCTTCGAAACTTCTGGATCTTCTGGATAGGATCCCAAACTAGGGTTCGATGAATCCCACCCTTCTGCCCAATCAAAAGGTTTGATCCAAGGCTCTAAACTCTTATTTTTCTGAGGAGCTTCCAGCCATGGCTACAGACTTCAAAAATTCCAACTTTTGTTGAAGCCCTAATTTTCCATCTTTCCGATTAAAATCCCGAACTGGGGTTTGATCAAGCCCGGTATTCTACCCAACAAAAAATTTGATCTTGGACTCTCAATTTCAATTTTTCTAAGTAGCATTCAGCCATGGATTCCGATTCCAAAAATTCTAACTTTCTCCGAAACCCTAAATTTCGGAAGCCATGAATGAAGGTGCTCCAAAAATAATTCTGTTTTGATAGAAATATGTACCTGATTGTTTCTGCTGTAACTATGAACTTTTCACTCCACAGGGTCTGAAAACTTTTTTATGGTAGCCTGACCTATCATCTTTCCATCCTAACATGTTTGACCTCAATTGGATTTTCTGAGAGAGAGTTATGCCAAGTGTCGCAACGTGACCTGTTTATGGGATAAAACAGGAGATCAAACTTGTATGGTGTGCCATGTGTCACTGGTTCAGCTTCGGCATCGAAAAACATTTCCTGAGATAGTACATTCTATGTACTACTTGTCACTCTTTACGAAATTTCATTTGGAGCTTCCTAGCCCAAGTTATGACCTTTTTGCCTAGGTCACCTGATTTTGACAAAGATCTGGAAGAGGCAGAAACCCTAACTTGTACTGATGATAACTCACAAAGTACAACGAATCTGAGGGTGTCCTTTGGAAACAAGGTACCTGGGGATGTTATCTACGACCTGTAAACTTTTCATATCCTAAACCTTCGCATAAATGGATTTATAGCGAAAGTTCCACGATGACTGGTTTTTGCTATGTAAAAACCAAACCTTCAAATTGTCGCAAGTGAAGCAAGTGTCGTAAATGCCATACATTGCCTTCCTTCAGGTTAGCTCTGACACCATGTTAATATTTCATATGCTAAGATAGAAAATAGAAGCATTACATTCCATTTCACAATAATAGCATATACAGGATCACTGAAGAAACAACAAGCACAGCATAAACACAAGAGACACAGATTTATCCTGGGAAACCTTCATGGGGTAGAAAACCCAGCAATGCTTCCTCAATATAGATGACCAGAAAATACAAAAGATGTAACCCTGAGCATAACCTCCTCCTTCTCCATAGCAGACCTCTCTCTCATAAGTGCACCACTCTCAAGTGAGTGAGTGTGTGTGTAAAATGAGGAATACACCTCCTCTATTTATACACTACTCCAACTTGTCTTTTACACAAATCATGTAGGCTCGTATTTAACCAATGGGTTAAATACCCCACTACAACTGACTGGGCTGACCCCATTAGGGTGTTCTAATAACCCTTTGACCCACATAACACATACAGGGCCGACCCCCACTAGGGAAGTCTAATAACCAAAGTTACCACATTCTGACGGAGGAATAAACATCTCCGGATATACAATAAGATCTTGACGGAGGAATGAATCATCTCCGGAATAATAAAGTACAAATATAATATTCTTTGAAGTTACAATATCTCAACAGTCGTTTTTGCAACTACTGTGATTTAAGAAGATTTCATAAATTGAGAGTTTAACCCTGTGCTTAAAATGGTCAACCCTAATGTGTTGTTCTCGGAAATGTTCTATTATTATGATAAAAAATGTTTTAGCTTATGAAAAAAATAGATATCTAAATCGAGCAAATCGTATGGTTTACTATTTAATAGTTTTAAAGTGAAATGTGATAATATAGTCTCATGTTGATGCTGAGATGCTCTTATTTTAAGTCTTAAGGAATATAATTGATAATCATTTTCAAGACTATGCTTATGGAGTTGAAAGTGTTACTCGTCACTCATGTCTGTCGATTTTAATTGTTGGTTGAGAGCCAATGTTTTTCTATTTGCAACTATGTAATGAGATTGTATCTAGATTCATATTATGTTGTTAACTAATGGTGTTTGAACCTTAACTAAACTATAAATTTGAGAGTTAGGTGTTGATACTTCTAGGGTTTGGTCAACGAAAACTCTGTTTGGATAACATAATGATTCTTTGTTTTAATAGTTCTGATAACTATGGAAAATGATGAAGCCACAAGCTATGGTTTCTAATCCTATGCTGAATGTGAATGGTATTAACTGTTAGTTTAAATAAATAATTAATATAACGGAAGATGAATATTGTGCATAAAGATTACTACTAAATAAATTATGCATTGTTTGAAATAGAAAGAATTATGTTTGTTTATGCAATTATATTTACTTGCTAGCAGTATTGGATAACAGTAATATGTACTTAGGAAGTAATTATTTTGCAGTTGTTATTTAAATAAAAATTTGTGAAATAAAAAATACAGTGAACCTGAAACATTTAACTGATGAAAATAATGATAAGAGAAAGAAATAGAATTATATTATTTAATACAGAATATTAATGGTAGGAAAACTAATGAAATACAATAGCATTGATCTTTTCATTCATCTGGCAATCTACCTATCAATTTATCTACCTTAATCTCTTCTCCGTACTAGAGTATGATGCAGATCCATTAGCATGGGGAAAAATGCATAGAAATATTTTATTCAATTCATCTTACATAATGATTACTATACCGAATCGTAATTAGATCAGAAACTAAAATAAATGCATTTGTTTAATAATATCCTTGAAAGCAGTAAATCAATAATTGCAGATAGAAACTTAAACTACTTAGAATTAGAAAAGAAAAGTGGAACCTGTAAATGAAGATAGGGTCAAAAAACACTCAAGGAGCCCTGTTCCTCCCAACGTTTTCCAGAAGAAGCAGCCAAAACTACTTGCTTCCTTTGGACCCCCGAGCTTGCTTACTAAACCACTAATTAGATGGAATCTGTGTAGAAGCAAGGCACTCAGTAATATAACTTCTGCACTCGGCAGTGTAACTTCTGCACTCAAAATATGCCTTCTGCACTCAACAATATAACTTCTGCACTCAGTAGTATAATAGGAAGACATACACCATGATAAAAAACTCAACATATCCCCTCATCGAATCTCTTGGGTGCAAGCACAACAAAACCCCAAGGTAAATTTCCTCGTCAGGAAAAGTGATGAACCTCAGTTCATAATTCGATGGCTCTTATATAGACTGCCTAGGTCTTTAGTGGTCAATTTTGAATAAATGAGCCTCAAGCTCCAATCCCACCTTCTAGGGAACTATGACCACATTTCAAGGGAGTTGTCCCATACCAACAGCTAGTTTGTTGCATCCTGATGCTGCCACTTATCCATTGCCTTCTACCCCAGATTCCATTCCACCTAATGGGTCAGTAAACACTCTTTCAATAGTCCCCTTAGGTGTTTGTCTCCTATTTAATTTATTAAATAATAAAATATCGTGCAATTACAGTCATCCTTGGACACTTGTCCAATATAAAACTTTACAATAAAAGTTAACATAATGTTTCCAACATAAAATGTTTTTCACTAAAAAGGGTATGTTACAAATACCCCCACTTAAGCTCAACATTGTGCTCGATGTTGCTTATTCATCATCTGATCCTTCTTGGAACAGAACTGGATATGCTGCCTGCATTTTACTTTTTAGTTCCCAAGTAGATTCATCAGGGCTAAGGTGCTTCCATTGCACCTTTACCTGCCCTATGGTACGATCCCGAAGCATAATTTCTCTCTTGTTGAGAATACAGTCCGGTGCCACTTGAAAATCTCCTTCGGGCTCCACCTGTATGTCATTCCAATTCAGCACATGAGTAGCATCGTGCACATAGTTCTTTAAAATAGAAATGTGAAAAAAATTGTGACTTTTTAAATTAGATGGCAAGGCCAATTGATATGCAACAGCTCCAATCCTTGATAGGATTTCGAATGGTCCACAGTACCTTGGTGCTAGTTTAGCATAACTCTCAAGCTTAAAAGAACTTTTCTTGGGTTTTACCTTTATAAAAACATGGTCTCCAACCTGAAATTTTCTTTCAGTGCGTTTCAAATCTGCATAACGTTTCTTCCGATCTTGGGCAACTTTTAAGTTACCTTGAACCTATTTCACGGTTAGCTCCATTTCTTTCAATAAATCTAGTCCTAGCATTAATCTGTCTACAGGGTTATCTCAAGAAATAGGAGTACAAAATTTTCTTCCATACAAAATCTCAAATGGACTTAACTTAGCAGATACTTGATAATGATTATTGTATGCAAATTTTGCTAAATGTAAGTAATCCTCCCACTTAGATGGCTGATCTTTGACATACATTCTTAGCATGTCTTCTAAAATCTAGTTTACCCTTTCTGTTTGACCATGAGCTTGTGGGTGGAAAGAAGTGCTGAAATTTAGTTTAGTATTTAAACCTTTAAACAGTGTTGTCCAAAAATTTCCAGTGAACTTAGAGTACTGGTCAGAAATAATTACCTTTGGAATTTCGTGGAAGCGAAAGATTTGCTTCATAAATACATCTACAATGTTAGAAGATTTAAAAGTGGTTTTAACAGGAATAAAAAGAGTAGCCTTACTTAACTTGTCCACAACCACAATTAGGGAGTCATTCTGTTTCTAGTTTTTAGGCAAACCTATAATAAAATCAATACTTATAATCTCTCATTTCCATTTTGGAATTGACAATGGTTGCAATAGTCCAACTGGATGTTGATGTTTAGCCTTAATGGTCTAACATTCAAAACATCTAGCTATGTATTCAGCCACTTCATTCTTCATGTTGGGCCAAAAATAATCCTTCCTTAACATAGTTATCATTTTCTGATAACCTGGATGTCCTGAATAAGGACTCTTATGAACTTCATCCAAAATTAACAGCTTAACCTTTGACACATTTGGTACATAAATTCTGTTTTTATAAGTCATTAAGCCCTTTTTATTAATGTTGAAATCTGTTATTAAATTTTCAAATACATTTTCAGCAACTTTACCAAGCAATTTTTGATAATTTTCATCTTGTTTAATTCCTTCTTCAATTTGATTTTCCAAATCTGTCTTAAACGTGTTGATTGTTTCCATAAAGCTTAATCTAGGATTTCTGCTTAATGCATCAGCAACTTTGTTTTCTTTTCCCTTAATGTGTTGAATCTCGAAATCATACTCGCTAAGGAAAGCTAGCCATCTAGCTTGCCTTGCGTTAAGATTTGTTTGATCCAACAAATACTTTAAACCCTTATTATCTGTCATTAATGTGAATTTTCTTCCAATCAAGTGATGGCGCCACATTTGTAATGCATGTAGCACGGCTTCCAACTCAAGATCGTAAGTTGCATAATTTTTTTCATGTATTTTTAACTTTCTAGACGCAAAAGCAATAGCATGACCTTCTTGAGTTAAGATCCCACCAAGTCCATTGTTGCACGCATCAGTGCATACAACGAAGTCTTTGTTAGAATCAACAATTTTTAAAATTGGTGCAGTGGTTAATAATTCTTTTAACTTATTAAAACTTTCTTAACATTTTTGATCCCATACGAATTTCTTCCCTTTCTTCTACAAAGAAGTGATGGGATTTCCAATTCGTGAAAACCCTTCAATAAACTTTATGTAGTAATCTGTTATCCCTATAAATGACTGAACGTTAGTTACATCTTTAGGGACATACCACTTGTTAATTGCTTTTTTCTTATCAGGGTTGACAGAAATTTCGTCTTTAGATATTATGTGACCTAAGTACTATATTTTATCTTTATAAAAATCGCATTTACTGAACTTAGCGTAAAGCTGATGTTCTCTTAAAACTTGCAGAATTATTCTTAAATGTTCATCATGCTCTTCTTTAGTTTTTGAGTAAATCAGAATATCATCAATGAACACAACTACAAACTTATCCAAATATTTATGCAGAACGTTGTTCATTAAATACATGAACACTACCAGTGCGTTGGTTAGCCCAAAAGGCATAACTACGAACTCGTAGTGTCCATATTGCATTCTGAATGCAGTTTTGAATATGTCTTCATCTTTTATTCTAACCTAATGATACCCGGACCTTAAATCAATTTTAGTGAATATCTCTACCCCGTGTACTTGATCAAATAGATCATCTATGTGGGGCAAGGGATATCAATTCTTAATTGTCATTTCATTAAGCTAGCAGTAATCGATGCATAGTCGCATGGTATCGTCCTTCTTTTTAATGAAAATTATTGGTGCTCCCCAAGGAGACACACTTGGCCTTATGTAGTTTTATCTATTAATTCCTTCAGCTGAGATTTTAACTCATTTAACTCCAGAATATTCATCCTGTAGGGAGTCTTTAAGTTTGGTACCGCACCTGGTACTAACTCAATGGTGAAATCAAGTTCCCTTTCAGAGGTAATCCTGAAATTTCTTCCGAGAATACATCAGAAAAGTCCCTAAGGATGGGAATATCCTCCAGTTTTAACTTGTCTTCTTTAGATGAACACTCATCATTAATAACATTAACAAGAAACATTTTACAGCCCTTTCTGGAAACTCTCTTAACTTGTAACGCGGAAATTTGTCTTACTGAAATTTTCCTATGAATTCCTTTTACTGTTTCAGTTTTACCTTCATTATTCAGACAAGTAAAAGATTTCTCATAACAATTAAGCACTACTCTATGTTGTTCAAGCCAATCCATGCCAATCAACAAGTCATATGACCCTAAGGGTAAAACACTCAGATTAACTTGGGTTTTCAACTGATTCAAAAATACATCACAATTTTAAACAAAGTCTGTAACCTTTCTTTTAGTACCTGTTGCTAGCTAAACTAACCAAGAATTATCAAACTTTTCTATTCTTAACTTGCAATTTTTCACTAATTCAGGTGAAATGTAACTCAAACTTGCACCTGGATCTATCAAAATAGAAATAGATTGGTTTTGTAGCATACCTTCGATTTCAACCATGGATGTTTGATGGTCTGCTTTCAGATTTTCCAGCGCTGCATTTATCCTTGGAAATTCTCTTACCACATCGCCAACTATTGGCTCCGCTTGTATGCTATGAATATTGTTGACCGTCCTTTTCTTGCGTCGGCAATTTGCTTTCTAATGTGGTCCACCGCAATCAAAACACTTCAAAGGTCCTTTATGTTCAGCATACCTGGTGTTGTTATTGTTATTAGGTACATTTCTTGCAGCAGTAAAATTTTGTGGTGCATTACTCCTGTAATTATTATTACTTGAAAAAATTATGTTATTAAATTTTTTCTTAAAACTTCCATAATGATGACTAAGCCTCTTCTTTTTATGCTCGAAATGATTAGACTTATTACTTTTCTAGCCAATTGTTCCTTCTCTTTTTCTGTTTTGGTCAAAACAGAAATTTGCTTTCTTCATAGCCTCTTCCAAAGTGGAAGGGTTATCATACTCAATCCTATCTTTTATGTTGAAAGGTATACAACTTAGAAACCTTTGCACCTTAGGCTTCTCTTCGACCATGTAAGGTACATACCTCAGCAAGTTAAGGAACTTGCTGCACAACTCCTTCATGTTCATAGTACCCAATTTTAGATCATAAAACTCTTTTGATTTATCTTCATAGTACTATTCTGACAAGAACGTTTTCTTAAATAACTTTTTAAACATATTCCAGGTTACGTCTCTTTCCTTTATGCTCTTAATTCTTTTAAGATCCTGCCACCAGATATCTGCCTTTCCTATCAGATTGTAAATAGCCATCTTGGCTTTTAATTGAGAAGAGTAATCGTAAATATTAAAGTACTTCTTCATTTCAGACAACCATGCTTCAGCTATCTCACCCTTTTCAGTTTTGCCATTAAAAGTTTGTGGCTTAATCTTTTTAAACTCTCCAGTAATTTGTTCATGATGCTTATACTTCCTCTTCTTGGAACAGCAATCACTATCACTATTATCATGATCAGATTTATCATTACTTCGATCAGATTTAAATGAAGAGTAACTAATACTCTTACCATTATTTGTTTTCTTGTGTTTATGTTTGTGGGACATTGTACCAGAATCAGAATTTACTTCTGATTTCCTTCCTCTTTCTTCATGATGGTATTTCTCCATTAGAATTTGATTTAACTCTTCCCGTGCTTTCATAATGCGTTCATTTTCTTCTTTAACAGTTCTTATCTCAGATTTTAAATCTTTTACAGTACGAAGAAGTTCTAAAGATTGGTTATTTAATTCAACATATATTCCTTCATTGTTATTATTGTTATTGTACTCATTACGAGGAGATCTGTCCTCTGTTGATTCCTCTGGTATGTCCATATTTGCAAATTAATATCAAATCATTCTGTACAAACATAAAATTAAAAATAAAAGCTAGTAACATAAACTTTCTGATTTTTATTTTATGTTTGCACACGTGAGCCTATTTCAGGCCTAGAGTTTGAACTCGCGCTCTAATACCACATGTAACATCCCGAAATTTACAAAAAAAATAAAAATCGATATAGCTTTTAATGCATAATCTAACTGTGCGGTGTTAGGATATTTAGACACTTAGGAGTTAGTTAAGATCAACTTGTGTAATATATCCGTTAGGGATAGTGTGTTTCTTTAGTATGCATTAGTATGCATTTGTAAATACTTAATCCGACGGTCACAATATGTTCCCGACATAGAGTGATCCGACGGCTCAACTTCTCTTAGATCAAACCTAACCTTGATCCGTGGCTTAACACCCGATTGGTCCATGATCTCTATTTAAAGAGCATGGAGGGTCATTGTTTAGTTGATCGATTATGAGAAGCTCATTTGTAACTTTCTTTCTTTGCATAATAAATTGTCCCGTAGAAGCTATTTGGCCAGGGCCGTGGAGTGTTTCCCTCAAGAGGGTTTAAACCACGTCAAAACATCGGTGTGTTGATCTGTGATCTGTTTGTGTGAAGTGGTTGCTCTTGGTGTTCGGTCCTTTGGTAGTACCCTGTGTACCCGAACATGGTATCAGAGCTTTTATGAAGTGCCGCTTCCGGTTGTGATCTAGATCTTGAACTGCTGTTGCCGAAACTCGAAAGGGTTTCTAGTTCTGGTATTTCTGTGCATTTTTGGGCTATGGGAGGTGTTCCATTGCGTCCGGAGCATCGTTTTCATTGAAAAATAGTTTTCGTTTGATCGAAAACGGTTCCCGGTTGCTCCAGAAACGCGTATTTCATCAGATCTGAAGGTATAATGTTACAGTGACGCATTTTTTATTTTATGTTTTTAAAAGAAAAAATCTCATATTTTATCATTTTTTTCTGTTAGATTTTTTTTTGGGTTCGGATTGTTGCTTTCCCGTCTGCGTATTCTCTTTGCCGTGCACCTTGAGTGATCTCGGCAAATCAGAAACATAAAGGGAAAGGGTTCTTCCCGGCTGCGTATGCTCTTTGCCGTGCACCTTGCGCGATCTCGGAAAATCAGAAACAGAGAGAAAACATAGACTTTCTGGGCAAGCTAACAAGATCTAACTCCACAAGTGTGGAAATTTTTTTTTGTTTCGATTTGTGGTTTGTTTTGCAGGAAAAAGGGCAAGCACGCAAATCGAGCAAGAAGAGTTAAAAAAAAAAAAAAAAAAGCCCCCTTCCTCATTCCCATATTTTATATACCTTTTAATCTAGCTCACTTGGTTCAAAGTTGCTGTATTCCTTAATAGGTCTTGAGTTCAAGTCTTAGGAAGTTACTTTTAAAGGAAAAAGTGCATGCAATTTCTAATTTCAAGCTACTTTATTGTAAAAGTGCATCTCATTTAAATAATAAAAAATAAAAATACAAGTGAGTCACTTAAGTTTTTTTTATTGTTGCACTATTTAAAAGTAATATCATTGTAAAAGTGAAATCACTTATTTTACAAAAGTGGTTCACTTAAAGCAACTTTTTTGTAAAGTGATTGTCAAAAGGTTCATTTTGGGAAGAGGGGGGGTTCTTTTTTTTAGTTGGACATTCTCTAGCTACCACGTCACTATTGGGGACATTTTCAACAGTTTCTTTGTTCAAGCATAACTTCATCATACAGAGTCAGTTTTCAGTGCCGTTTTTTTTGAAACCGCCTATTGTTTCGAGCTCTTCACATCCAAACTATTGGTTTCTGCTTTTACAGCCATTAATTTACAAATATGGCCGCCCCTTGTGATATTCTACTTAACAGTTCCAACTATTTCTCATGGAAATCTCGTATGGAGGATGTTCTACGAAGTAGGGGAATTTTTCAGAATTACAACAGGGAAAGAAAAAGAACCCACTGATGATGATAAGAAAATAAAATGGGCAAATAGATGTGATGAAGCTCGTGGATTGATTGGGATGTCAATCTCTACTGATTTGCGATTCCACATATCTGGAATTGATGAACCTAATGCTGCTTGGGACAAGTTGGAAACTGTGTTTCGTAAACACAATGAAATTCGAGGTCACTAACTCGAAAATGAGCTGATTTCTTTAAATCCAAGTGACTTTTCATGCATTCAAGATTATTTATCTAAGTACAAAACTCTTAAGCTCTTATGTGCAGAATGTAAGATTGAGAGGGAAGACAAACAATGCATTTATCATATTCTTTCCAAACTTGGACCTGCATATTCTGTTTTTGTATCTACATTTTACTCCATGAAAGCATCCTTGAATGCAGCTAGCTATCAAGAGCCTAGTCTTGAATCCTTTTGTGATTCCTTGATTAGAGAACAAGATAAACTCATTCATCTTGGAATAATCAACAATGCAGATACATCTTGGAAAGCCTTATTGTCCCAACAGAAAGAAAAGTCCAAGCCTCCCAAGAAACAAAATTTTTGCAATAATAAGTCAAACAAGGGTCCAAAACCCTCTTAGTCAGCTCCTTCTTTAAAAAATGACAAAGGATCCAAGTCAAAAGGCAAGAAGACTGAGCGTCATTGCAACTATTGCGGGAAAGATAATCATGATGAATCTAAGTGTTTCAAGAAGATGGCAGCCTTGGAAGCAGCAATGAAGAAGCACCACATCAGCCTAGATTCGCCTTCAGAATCTACCTCTCATGGACATGCACTTTGTGCTTCTGGTTATTCTTATAATGCATCTTCTTCTTCTACTTCAAATGAATGGCTCATTGATTCTGGAGCATCCTATCATATGGCTAAGGATCAAGCCATCTTTTCTACTATGCATGAATGTAACACCAAACAAATATTTGTTGGTGATGATAGATCTCTGAGTGTTGTAGGAGCTAGAACAGTTCCAGTAGATAATGGTCATTTTAGTGATGTACTATGTGTTCCAAGAATTTCCTGCAATTTGTTATCAGTCTATCAGATCACTCATTCTGGTGAAGGTAAAACTGTGACCTTTACACCTCACCAAGTTGTAATCAAGGATTTTAAAGATCCTCAACAGGTCCTAGCTACCGGAATTGTTGATGATATTACCAGGTTGTACAAGTTTAACAACTTTGGGTCATCACCTTTCCCTTCAGTTTTTGTTGCTCATAGTGATAACTTGAGCAAACTTTGGCATGAGCGATTTGGTCACTTAAATTATCGCTCATTGCAACAACTATGTAAATAAAATATGGTGACAGGTCTTTCGATGGTATCTTGCAGAGATGGTGTTTGTTCCGGTTGTGTACTTGGAAAACATCATCGGGACAGTTTTGACAAACATGCCTCTTGGCACGCCTCGGTTCCCTTGGAGCTTGTGCATAGTGACTTGTGTGGTCCTCTTCCATCTGCTTCCTTTTCTGGTTTCAAGTATTTCTTAACTTTCATTGATGATTACACCAGACGCACTTGGGTTTATTTCCTAAAACTTAAGAGCGAAGTATTTAACATGTTCTTGGCCTACAAGGCCCTTGTTGAAAAACAATCTGGTCATCAAATTATTAAGTTAAGATCTGACAATGGAGGAGAATATGTTAACAAACAGTTCACTACTTTCTGCACTGAACAAGGCATCCAACAACAGCACATTGTTCCATATACACCACAACAAAATGGTGTAGCTGAGCGGAAGAACCGCACTTTAAAAGAAATGGCTAATTGTATGATCCAATCTAAGGGACTAAGTCTTCAATTTTGGGCTGAAGCCATAAATTGTGCAAATTACATAGTTAATCGCACCCCCACAAAAGCATTACAAGGTATAACACCGGAAGAAGCATGGAGTAAAATTAAACCTAATGTAAGTCACTTTCGTGTGTTTGGTAGTGAAGCATGGGCTCACATTCCGGATGAAAAACGGAAAGCATTGCAGCCTAAAAGTGAAAAGTGCATATTTGTTGGATATTCTGAAGATGTAAAAGGTTATAGACTTCTTCAACCACATTCTCATGCTATAATCATTAGAAGAGATGTTAAATTTGATGAAAATATCTTGGCCTGCGAGCCTAACTCGGGGAGTGTGCCATCTTTGGCCTGCGAGCCTGATTCGGCGTGTGTGCCTTCTTCTTCTTCTTCCAACTTGCTTGACAGGTTTCCAACTCCAGTTTCTGATGATGACAGTGAGGATGAAAATCCACCTCCGCCTGCTCATGTTCCTCCAGTTGCACCAGCACAAGTGCTTCCTCGATGGGTCCGTTCAACATGTGAAGCAGCTGGTGATCTTGCCGGTGATCCTAGAGATCAACGTCGAACACGTTCTCAGTTTCAGTGAGCCTCTTCTCTTTTGGCTCAAGTTTCCGAGAATCATGATCCAGAAACTTTTGCAGAAGCTTCAGGGAATCCAGATTGGGATGCAGCCATGGATGAAGAATATCGTTCCTTAATGGCAAACGATACTTGGGATCTTGTACCTCTTCCAAAAAGAAGAAAACTTGTCAGATCTAAATGGGTCTACAGAACTAAGTATGCATCAGATGGAAGTGTTGAAAGACTTAAGGCAAGGTTAGTTGCCAAAGGTTTTTCCCAAGTTGAAGGAATTGACTACAATGAAACCTTTGCTCCTGTCGCAAAAATGAACTCCATCCGCCTTGTTCTTTCCCTTGCAGCCTTACACAGCTGGGAAGTCCATCAAATGGATGTCAAGTCTGCTTTCTTACATGGTGATTTACAGGAGGAAATTTACATGGAACAACCTCCTGGCTATGTTCAGAATAACTCTAGCCTTGTCTGTCGCCTTAAGAAATCCTTATATGGCCTTAAGCAAGCTCCTAGAGCTTGGTATGCCAAAATGGATAACTTTCTCCTTGACACTGGTTTTTCTAGATGCCATTCTGACCCCAATGTCTATACCAAGAAAGTAGGAAACCATCTCATCATACTTGTTCTATATGTAGATGACCTTATTCTTACTGGTAGTGACCCTAAGCTTATAACCCATGTGAAATCTAGTCTTAAACAAACCTTTGAAATGTCAGACTTAGGACATTTGCATTATTTTCTTGGTCTCCAAGTTCTGCAAACCAAAGAAGGAATCTTTCTTTCTCAGTCTAAGTATGCTTGTGACCTTCTTCGTCACTTTCACATGGAAGATTGTACACCATCCCCTTCTCCCTTCCAGTCTGGAGTCAAACTTTCTGCCACTTGTACTTCACCTGAAGTAGATGCCACCTTGTATCGTCAGCTTGTTGGTAGTCTTTTATACTTGACTCATTCCCGTCCTGACCTTTCCTTTGTCGTTGGTCGAGTTTCCCGTTATATGCATACACCTCATGAAAGTCACTGGAAAGCAGCTAAAAGAATACTTCGATATATTTGAGGTACAGTTCAGTTTGGGATTCATTACAGTACAGGGGGGAAACCTTTGTTGGTTGGTTTCACTGATTCAGATTGGGCCGGCGATCCTGATGATCGAAAGTCTACTGCAGGTTATGTTTTCAGTCTAGGATCTGGACCTATTACTTGGGCTTGTAAGAAACAACAAGCTCTTGCTCTTTCTTCAGCAGAGGCAGAATATCGAGCAGCCGTCAATGCCAGTCAGGAAGCTTTATGGCTTCGACAGATCCTTTTAGAGTTTGGATTCGAGCAGCAACAGCCTACTCCACTTTGGTGCGACAATCAAAGTGCCATCAAGCTTTCCAAAGATCCAGTTCTACATCAACGCGGCAAACACATTGAGCTACATATGCACTTCATCAGAAATCTTGTTCATGATCGTGTTCTTGAAGTGCTCTTTTTCCCTACAGATGATCAAGTTGCAGACATCTTCACCAAGTCTCTTACAGAAGCGAAGTTTTCTAAACTTCGATCTATGTTAGGAGTTCAGGAACTTTTCATTAAGGGGGGATAGGCTCTAATGCCTCCTTCCTTCTCCTAATAGTGTCACTTTTGTAAATCCTTCAATCCTATCCCAAGTTGTTCTTAAGGGGGGATGTTAGGATATTTAGACACTTAGGAGTTAGTTAAGATCAACTTGTGTAATATATCCGTTAGGGATAGTGTGTTTCTTTAGTATGCATTAGTATGCATTTGTAAATACTTAATCCGATGGTCACAATATGTTCCCGACATAGAGTGATCCGACGGCTCAACTTCTCTTAGATCAAACCTAACCTTGATCCGTGGCTTAACACCCGATTGGTCCATGATCTCTATTTAAAGAACATGGAGGGTCATTGTTTAGTTGATCGATTATGAGAAGCTCATTTGTAACTTTCTTTCTTTGCATAATAAATTGTCCCGTAGAAGCTATTTGGTCGGGGCCGTGGAGTGTTTCCCTCAAGAGGGTTTAAACCACGTCAAAACATCGGTGTGTTGATCTGTGATCTATTTGTGTGAAGTGGTTGCTCTTGGTGTTCGGTCCTTTGGTAGTACCCTGTGTACCCGAACATGCGGAAATATAATAAAGGTTTAAATGTCGTCTTGCTGTACTAAATGTTGTGTTGGTCGAAAGTGTAATGTTGCGACAAGATAATTAATATCTTCATTTCGACGTTAAACTTACTCAACTGTACTTTCACAATTCTTTGTTGTTGATCTAATGATATAATTTTATATGTGTTTAACTATTGTTCTTCTGTTTGATGATGAAGGGGTCCTACGGATGCCCCGAGGATTACTTAGCATTCATGCTAAAGAATTTGAATCATCCTTTTTTGCAGATTATAGGTAATAGCTTTAGTGTTTACGACATGTGACCGAAGAGTTTCTAACCAGTTTCCGTGTCTCCAAAGTCTTAATGATTTATGAGACTTAATGTCAAAAATTCTATTAGTGAGAACTTCAGTTAGCCTAGTTTGTCAAACAAAAGTATATCAGTTGTTTTATTCATAATCCCTGTACTAACCTTTTATTAAATTGTTCAAGCAAATTAATAGGATCCAAATATCATAGTTTAATTCTATGTATTGTTATCGTAAGTATCTATTTGACTCAAATTATAAGATTAACCAATATCTATATGTGATGGCTAAGTTCAAATAAAAAGCAATATCAATGTGCAATTCTAGAGCCTAGGAATTACATGCAAGATTTGATTGAATTCTAACTTAGGAATTTATTGCAATTCATATCATAGTTAATTGCTAACCTATGAACTATATACAATTTTTCTATTTAATTTTTATATCATATTGAAATATAAATATATCAAATCCTATACAAAGTCCTATGAACAATAACTATATGGTATTGTGTGTGTGCATCTACGTGACCCTATATGACATTATGATTTCCTAGCAATGAATCTGACACCACCTTGACTTACCACAAGATGTTATTACATAACCAAATGGTGCGTTTTATCAACAAATCGATACATTGTATGAAATGGTGACATTAACAGTATGAAGTTTTTCGTGCTGGTAGGCACTTTGGGCTTCCCTTTGCATTTAATACTTGCAATTGTTGAGACAGTGGGATGTCTCCGTGGACATCATTGTGGTGCTAGGCACGTGATGGTGTGGTGATAGTGCAAGCGTCATGACGAGCTATAAGTGATTCGGTTCGAAGTATTGTTGAGCTATCCTTCTTGGTGGATATCGTATTTATGGTGTCTTTAATACGATTGTTGCTTGGGTTTACGTGAAAATCCTTTGATGATCTCCACCGTTGATCTAGCAAGGGTTTAGGTTTTGGGATCTAACCCTAACCTCCACTATGTTCTATGGAATTAATGTTTCCTTGGCATTCAATGTAGTGGCTCTGAGGAGAGGCCGACAGGCCGAGAGCCTTCATGGTTTAGTTAACAGGTTTTTGTGGAGTGCCCACGGTTCAAAACCGTGACCTGTTGATAGCAAAAGAGCCGATACACTCATGGTGTTTTAAGGTAGAAGTTTGTATTAACAGTTCTAGGGTGAGTGACCAATGCTTCATGGTAGTTGATTTGATACTCAGGTTTCCATGTCTGTCCAGTGGTAGTTTTTCCAGAGTTATATTCCACCCTTCTTTTCATTCAATGGTGGATTAATGGTTCCATTTTACACAGTATTGGAGTTCTTCTTTGGTAATAAATTAAAGGTAATGGTTCTCCGTTCGAACCCTATGTCTTCCATTCTATTTTGAGAGTTCAATTAATGTTATTTCATTTGTAATGACTTCTGTCAGAAGCTTGTTTTAACCACACTTGTGTTCAAATGGAAAGTACCTTCGTTGATGGCTTCTCTTCTTAGGTTTTGATAGTTGTCTACTACAAAAAGACCAGTAAGCTTTGGTGGTTACTCGTTACTCTGGTTAGATGACTAGTGAACCTTCATTGTGTTCTTTGCCAAGACTTCATGTTTTCTTGGGTTCTGAAGGGTGACCTTCATCGAAGTATTTGTGAACTGTTTTGATAGTTTTGAGGAGGATGAAACCCTCAACCCTTTTGTCGTTTTTTTCAGTAGTATTTTTTTCCATTGTATAATCTGTAGAAGAAAATACTCAGGAGAGGGTTTTACCCTTCCACTGTTCTCGGTAATGAAAGGATTTATGTTTTCATTCGACCTGTGTTTGTGTGCATGATACTATGAGCGTTGCTCTATTTTGTGTAAAGAAAGTGAAGCTTATTTGTTTGAAAACTACTGTGTCTTTGATAATAAAGATCTGTGTTTTCTATGTTATGATATATGTGTTTGAGTTTGAGAGCATTGCTCCAGTTTGTATGCAATGAAACTCATCGTTTTTGCAACTACTATGTTTTAATAAGATTTCAGAAATTGAGAGTTTAATCCTGTGCTTAAAATGGTCAACCCTAATGTGTCATTCTTGGAAATGTTCTACTGTTATGATAACAAAGGTTTTAGCTTCTGAAAAAATAGATATCTAAATCAAGCAAATCGTATGGTTTACTGTTTAATAGTTTTAAAGTGAAATGTGATAATATCGTTTCATGTTGATGCCGAGATGCTCTTATTTTAAGTCTTAAGGAATATATTTGATAATCATTTTCGAGACTATGCTTATGGAGTTGAAAGTGTTACTCGTCACTCATGTGTGTCGATTTTAATTGTTGGCTGAGAGCCAATGTTTTTCTGTTTGCAACTATGTAATGAGATTGTATCTAGATTCATAATCTGTGGTTAGCTGATGGTGTTTGAACCTCAACTAAACTATAAATCTGAGAGTTAGGTGTTGATACTTTTAGGGTTTGGTCAACGAAAACTCTGGTTGGATAACATAATGATTCTTTGTTTTAATAGTTGTGATAACTGTGGAAAATGATGAAGCCATAAGCTAGGGTTTCTAATCCTATGTTGAATGTGAATGGTATTAACTGTTAGTTTAAATAAATAAATAATATAATGGAAGATGAATACTGTGCATAAAGATTAGTACTAAATAAATTATGCATTGTTTGAAATAGAAATAATTATGTTTGTTTATGCAATTATATTTACTTGCTAGCAGTATTGGATAACAATAATATGTACTTAGGAAGTAATTATTTTACAGCTATTATTTAAATAAAAATTTGTGAAATAAAAAATACAATGAACCTGAAACATTTAACTGATGAAAATAATGATAAGAGAAAGACATAGAATTATATTATTTAATACATAATATTAATGGTAGGAAAACTAATGAAATACAACAGTATTGATCTTTTCATTCATCTGGCAATCTGCCTATCAATTTTTCTACCTTAATCTCTTCTTTGTACTAGATTACGATGCAGATCCATTAGCATGGGGAAAAATGCAGAGAAATATTTTATTCAATTCATCTTACATAATCATTAATATACAGAATCCTAGTTAGATCATAAACTAAAATAAATGCATTTGTTTAATAATATCCTTGAAAGCAGTAAATCAATAATTGCAGATAGAAACTTAAACTACTCAGAATTAGAAAACACAAGTAGAACCTGTAAATGAAGACAGGACCAACAAACACCCAAGGAGACATGTTCCTCCCAACCTTTTCCAGAAGAAGCAGCCAACAAACTTGCTTCCTTTGGACCCCTGAGCTTGCTTACTAAACCACTAAGTAGATGGAATCTATGTAGAAGCAAGGCACTCAGTAATATAACTTTTGCACTCAGCAGTGTAACTTCTGCACTCAAAATATCCCTTATGCACTCAGCAATATAACTTCTACACTCAGTAGTATAATAGGAAGACTTACACCATGATCAAAAACTCAACACATCCCCTCATCGAATCTCTTGGGTGCAAGCACAGCAAAACCCCAAGGTAAATTTTCTCGTCAGGAAAAGTGATGAACCTCAGTTCATAATTCGATGGCTCTTATATAGACTACCTAGGTCTTTAGTGGTCAATTTTGAATAAATGAGCCTCAAGCTCTAGTCCCACCTTCCAGGGCACTATGACCACATTTCAAGGGAGTTGTCCCATACCAACAGTTAGTTTGTTGCATCATGATGCTGCCACTTGTCCATTGCCTTCTACCCGAGATTCCATTCCACCTAGTGGGTCAGTAAACACTCTTTCAACAGTCCCCTTAGGTGTTTGTTTCCTATTTAATTTATTAAATAATAAAATATTGTGCAATTATAGTCATCCTTGAACACTTGTCCAATATAAAACATTACAATAAAATTTAACATAATGTTTCCAACATAAAATGTTTTTCAACAAAAAGGGCATGTTACGAGAGGGGAGGACTGTCATGTCCCCAATTTTGGCTCATCCAGTACCATGGGTGAAAGGGGACAAGATCAACTCCTAAGGGAATTAAATGGTATTAATTCTATTTGGTTAGAATCACTTTTATCCTAAGTCTCACAAATTGGCAAATTTATTTATGAAAGGTAATTTTGATAAAAAAAATTAATGGATAATGAACAAATGGGCCAAGAGGGCACCCATGTGGAAGATGTTTCCAAAAATGGAGTAGGGTGTATTATTGGAGGCAATTATACCACAGGAGTTAATTACTCATTAATTAATTTATTAAATGATGAAGTTGGAATTAATTCTGAGTTGTATTATCTTTTATTAATATTTTATTTGTTATGCTGAATAAATGGAGAAATTGGCTCACCAATTCGAATTAGTGGATAACGTTGAAGGAATTACTTGGAGTAGAAGTCAAGTAAGCACTACAGGCCAAAAATGTTGCCAAAAATGAGAAAAGAGGAATATTTCAGGAAAAGTAGCATAAATACAGAAAGCAGGAAAGTATGAAAAGCAAGAAAGTTTAGAAAAGAGGGAACGTCGTAAAAAGAGGAAAAAAGAAGGAAAGCCAAAGCAAAGAAAGCAAGCAAAGCAAGGAAAGTATGTCCACTCATGGGTACCTATTGTCACAAGTCACCAAACTAAGTAACTTGCTCAACAGGTCAACATGAATTCTACTTAAGAAGGTTTCCAACTTCATTCAAGAACTTTTGTCATTTTGAGTTTATGAGTGAAGCATTTTGGCTTCTCAATGTTTGGTGATGTGCCCAAGCCAATCAATGGGTGATGTGCCTCATTATTATATTCTACTTCTCTTCTCTAATATTCTCTCAACATTTGCAGCCATGGATATCTGATTTACAGGTCCATATACACTAATACTAAGAAGAACCCAAGCTTACAAGGAGTTATCATCATACAGGGTACATTCGGCGGGAACAATGTTTAAGGGCCGAAATGGAGGTTTCAGTTTCATAACTTATGATCATTTATGGGTTGTGAGGCCTATTTCATTGCGTCTGGAGGGCCATTTCTAGTAGGAAGCACTTTTTGTCTCATGGAAAAAGGTGTCTGGATGACCAAGATACATTCATTCTCATCGGAGACAAGGTTTCAAGTGTTAAGGAGTGCACGTGTGAAGACAGTTGATTAGCAGAAGAAGATAAGTATGGAGAGATGTTATCAGAACCTCCAGTGAAGTCTATCAGCTGAATTTTGCAGAGATTAGATGCTGATATATTCCAGAAATCAAATATCAGATCGAATCTCTACTCTTCTCCTACTCCTACTTCTCCCACAACCAATTTTTGAGGTGATTTCCCTAAAGGAGAGAACCAGTTGCTGATGGCGCCCATTGAATACCAGCATGTTCAGAATTCAGAAATTTCATCCATCTATCTAGTAGATGGACTGATAATAACCTCCAGTACAGATCCAAAGTAACTTCTTTCTTCTCTTCTCTATTCTCCCACTGTTGTAATAAGAAACTAGCCTATGAGGCACTGTCATTTGATAAGCAAGCAATAAAATAAAGGAGGAATGTTCTGAATGCTATATTTTGTGTTTTATGTATGTAACATCTCATATCAGAGTTATAATAATCATCATAACATATTTTGTGGTTTATAAAAGCAGTTTATCAAGTTAAAATACAAGACTAGCTAGATTGATCTCAATTCTAGACTAGTTTCACCACTTTTACTGCCAAATCTATTCTAAGCACTCTTTTTACATTCTGTCAGTTGGATAAGGTTATTTACTCATTCTAGTATCTACATCAGTCCTTAAATTCATAATTTGGAATCCTTTAGACCTCATTTGGAAAGTTTGGAAAATTCCTGGCTCAGCAATCCCGGGAGATCCCAAAACCCGCGGTTCTTCCTAAAATATCCCAAGTATGATAAACTAATTTCCTGAAAAAAACCAGCACACACTTGAATTATATTACCTCTATCATTAACTCCCATGACCCCCACCTGTCTAGTATGCATATGCCAGCTACCCAGGAAGCCTCGAAGTAGGCAATAGGCTAGCTCTATTGTTGAAAAGTGAAAGGTACTTGTACATGGTGCATAGGAAATTTGTGATCTAACCTTTTTTACCTGCTACTGCACCCAAGTAGATACATTTTCTAGAATTGAATATTCATCCCACCATCCTCATTCCTTACCTCAGTACCCATCACTTATTTCCTACTCTATTCAGAGAAATTGTCAGAACTTTAACTAGTGAAGTTCATAAATTTTTTGAAGTAGAGTTAATATCTTGGTTGAATCTTCCAAGGATACTACAATTATGATTAGCCTATGATCTGATTTCACAATTCTTTCTATCAATGCAAGGACAATTCTAAAAATGAAATGTTTATAGGTTTTTAAATTTATCAATCTATGACTTTTTATTTTTTATTTTGTGCTCAAGCAAATGATACTACGTGCAACAAATATTTCCATTGGGAAAATTTTGTAGTGTGAATTTTACCTAAATTAATGTCTAATATAGATCCATATTTAATGTGTCCAAAGGTTTCACATAGATTATAGATTACAATTATACTTTTGTTATCCAATGAAATAAGATTGTCTGTGAACAATCCATTACACTGTCCTCATTTAAATTTGAACTCTCTTGTCATGTGATTTTTAAAGAAGCATTGGTTAAAATAGATATATTCCTTGTAGGTTTAACTAGATGTGTTGATCGTCTTCAACAGAACACACAATTTTTTATGTGGAAATCCAAATGGGAGAAAAACACGGAATGGTGTCTTATATTGAAAATATTACATTCATGGAAGAACCAACTTCCGAAGTTTTCTAGCACCAACTGGAAGGAGGCACCGACCCCCTGGTTTTACAGGCTACAACCTGACAGAAGCACCGACTCCCTGATTTACCAACTCCAACTGGAAGGAGGATCTAAATCCTATTTCCTTGACTTATCCTCTCACCCTTGTATGATTGTAGAAGATATTTCTGTGTTGTTCTACTAATCCGCACACTAGTCATATTATCTACAGTTCATTCCGTTAACGCCTAAATTTTGCACACATGTGACATTTCGACAATTCTTGTAGTAATCTGTTATCAAAATAAATAACACATCCGTCCAAAGGAATCCTCAATAAATCCAAAAGATACCATAAGTCCAAAATTCCCAAGATCTTTCAAAACAAGAGGGCATGCAACTGAACCATTGTTAACCCACACAATAGCGCATGTTATCAGTTCTTTTCCCACACGATATTCTTGCATCTATTACTTTCTAGTTTTGCTAATGCCAAAATGGCAGGACCACCTACTTCCCACGGTGCATTGAAGGCCCCATCACCTCCAAGGATCCGAATTCATATCCTCACACACTTGGTGGCATTAACTAGTTCCCTTGGTGTACCTTGGAACTAGTTCAAGGAGGATATGAGTTCACATTTGGATCTAGTTGTTTGTTGGACACCTCTTGGACTATATGAGGAATCCATTGGCATGAATTTTGTAGAGATAAATCAAGAGCAAGTTTATGTTGTTGGGTTTGTGTTGTAGCTTCCTCATATCCCACCTCTTCCTACCTTTGTAACCATTCCCAACTTCCCTTGTGTTTGGTAGAATTTTTCCCTACGGATAAGTCAAAATTCTCTTAACTTTAAAGCGGATTCCTAACTGACTCTAAAGCAAGAAACAAGACAAAACAAATGCTACCTTGAAATTCCTGAACTAACTTTTACAACAAGATTATATGCATTCAGAAACAATGAGAGATATGACACACCTTTCAATCTGATGTTCGTCCCGCTTCTAGCTCTTGATCCAAAGCTCCAATGTAGAACCTGTTGAGATCAAACAAAGAACAAACATACAAGTTTCCAAACACCTTGAAGTAAAGATTAGCTTCAAATCTAGATTAGATACATTCCATGCTAAGAACTTATGCTATACACATGAAATGGGAAAAACAAGACAAGTTATCTTATTACAAACTTGAAGAATGCTTACAAAGGTTACTTGATGTCCAAGCCAATCCTCTAGCTCCAAGTGCTTCCTCCTCTAGCTATCTCCACAAAGATGCAAGATCATAGGTTTGATACTCTCAAGAGTCCTCTCTCTTTCCCATGGAATGCCTCTCTTTTATAGTGTATGGTAGGGTTAACCAACAAGAGAGATGGGTGGATCTAAGGAGAGGTAAGTGGATCAAGGTTTCTAATCACAGAAAATGGGTTGAGATCGAATCAGGGTTCCCAATCCTCCAATATCTCTCGAAAATCCAAAATCCCACAACCCATGGAAAAAAGACTATAAAAAGAGTACCGCCCTCTGTGGTCTGAGCATAACGTGGTAGTACCGCGTGTCTAGGACAAAGCATAGCGCGGTAGTGTGGAATACCGCGCACCTATATCTGAGCAAGGCGCGGTAGTGTGGGTAAATAAAGTCTCAGCTGGGTTAATTCTTGACAGGGTGGATTTACCTTCAAGGATTACTCATCTTCTGGGTAGTTCAAACAGTAGGGGAAGTGTCGTCAACTCTGTTTGTGGTGGAGATGCGACACTGTGGAATATGGAGGTATAACACCTTGACACCTTCCTTCAAGGGGAAAGAGTTACTCTCCATTGTTCTATCATTCACTTAGCATACAATTTGGGAAAAAAGGCCTCCCTAAAGGATATTGTTGGCTTCCCTTGAAGCCCACACCTCCTAGGTGTTGTACATATTGACCATTTGGAAATACAAAGTGGTTTGGGATGCCCCCCATCTCTTTTATTTTACATTTTATTCAAGTTTCCTTGTTTTCTGTGAATTCCACTAATAATATATTGCAGGATCACTTGGAGAACAACCAACCAACCACACCAGGGCTCCAAGGATTGATGCCTTACTGCAGCCTATAATGACTATCCCCTTACCAAGTGGATGAGTGCACATTTGCGCAATGTTTTCCACAAGAGTTCAAATGGGGACTCCACTTATTTTTATTTATTTCTTTTAAATGAGGTTGTTTTATGCTAGGTGGTTAATTCTGGGTATTTATCATTTGTAGGAAATCAGTTTTACCACCTCCTACTCCAAAATTTGGATCTTTGTTAGCCACAATTAATTTTTACACAGTAGTGCAGATCCCATCCTCTCGACTATGCTACCAGCGCAAGTAATTAGTTCATGACCTGCGTGACCTCCCATAGGTTGACCCGTGCACCTTATTTGTTTTCTACCCGCACTACAAGTGCATATGTTTTGTATTTTTCGTGCTACCACATGACATAGTATTGTTTGGCAGCGCTACACTCTTTTGATTTTATTTTTATCTTCATACTACAAACTGGAAGCACCATTCCTTCTTACTAATGAACTCAAATTAATTTAATTTGCAATAATTACTTTTTTTTAGTAATTAGTCAGCATAGACCAAGATTAGGAAGTAAATAGTTCATCTCTCTCGAAAAGTACTTAGGTAAACAACCTTGAGGATTTCAACAGGCCTCATTGTTGTGACTAGTATTCAAGACCTCTCTTGTTTATGCACAATTGACATGTTTTTAGGATCAATGCTAGTGTAGAATCCACTTTTTGCACACAAGCAAGGACCTAAAGACTCTTGTCCCCCTAAGTATGCTCTTCACCTTGCACTTCTTGTGAGCTTGGTGAATCAGAAAAGGGGGAGAAGTGTGCAATACCTCCATTGCACACTTTTTCAAATTGTAGCACTTTGATTTGTAAAGCACCTTGAATATCTTTTAGAGTTAAAAGTACATCTACTTTTGCATTTACTTTATATACTCTTCTATTTAATTTCATGATAAATTGATTTGATCATTCATCACATGTGTTTGTACCACTAGCACACATTAAAGAGACCCAAACACTCTTCCAATCCTAGTATGCTCTTCACCTCACACTTCTTGTGAGCTTGGTGAATCAAAAAGGTAGGAATTGTGAAATACCTCTCTTACACTCCTTAAGTGAAATTCAAACCCCTTAAAATCAGCTTTTTTATTTTCCAACCAACTAAAATCCTCCATAGGAGGTCACAAAAGAACATTTTAGTTAGGTATGATTGATTGGGATAGGCATCCATTAATGCCCACCAATCTAGTTTCATTAGCGATATTTTGAAATATAGCAGTGTTGACTCATAGGGTACTTACAAAATCCTGCTATAAGCAAGTGTTCAAAGAAAACCCTTATCAAAAGTGTACCATGTCCAAGGAGGTGAAATCCGAGGTATAGTTTCCTTGCTCTCCCGTATGAGTCACTCAACTTGTTGTAGGGAGATGACACTATACCGTGCAGGCTGAACCACTGATCCACACATAATGCAAGATGTCTTAGTGTCCAAACTTAGGATACACCAAGGAGAAATTGTGTGTGTAATTGACTGATGGAGTTAGCTATTTCCTTTGAGAGGTGTTTCCAAGTCTTCTTGATTGGAACATTCGCCCCATTTCTGATAGCACTAGATCTTTCTTACCTCCATTAGTCATCTGGTGTGTGGATACCATCATCACCATCAGTTGTCCTTTTGGGAGGCCCAATTACATTTGAGAGGAAGTGCGTTAGGTCTTCTTAGGGAATTTATATTTGTTTTCTTTTTAACTAAAATTTTACTAACTCGTAAATTAAAAAGAAACTACATGTGGGAACTCTTGCAGTAAAACCGACTTTGCACATATCACTCACTTATTGCACCATATTGCATCTATTGTGGCTGACATATTTTTGCATATGTTCAATTCTGTTTAGATTCAAGTATCACTCTCACTTGATACAAAATCCTTCACCATAGAGAAACAAACAACATCATGATACAGTCTCGATTACTGCAAGGCCTATCTTCTCCCTTGAGGGGTGTTTTTACAGAATATTCTAAAGCCACAAATTCTTCATGGCTGGGGTTCAGGCGGGTATGTCTTCGTCCAAATTCTAGGTTTGCTTCGGTGGAGTCATCAAGTAGATTACAACATGCAGCCTAGTTTCATCCAATATGAAATTAGGAGCATACAATTTTGTCGTTGTCCCCAAGGAATATTTATCTTCTTGCTTGCATTCCCCGACAATGGATCTAGAAAAGATGTTAGTCCCAGAGACGTTCTACGGTTGTTTCTAGAACTGTTCCTGGGAATCAATAAAATTTACTATATTCTTTTGCTTGATCAAAATCACATTAACTAGAATATAATACAGATAGCCAATCTTGGAATAATGTGGGTAGTATTTCAATATGTCAATGACAAGAATTTGAATGGGGTGATGTTTATGAAATGGAACAAGAAAAGGGTACTTCAATGAGAGTAAATATTTATCTTATGTGTAAGAATAATGTACTAAGCCGAAGGAGGAATTCAGTAGTTAACACAACAATGTTTACAGAGCTAAAACCTAAACAATGTGAGGATATTATTACCAGATAACATAACATGAATATTTCATGCCATAATGTTGACGGGAAAATGCACCTATAGTTCAGGGGAGAAACTACCAACTTACAGGTATGAAAGATAGACCTACAAATGTTCTGCAAGTGCAACTAGTAAGCAAAGATATTTAAGGTTAGAAAGGTGAGTACCTTTTTAACAAGGTTGATCCAAGCTTTCCCTTCCTTACTCTTCAATGCTATCTAGTATCGCAATTCCCACACCTGCAAAACAACTTGATACCTTTCTCAAATACATTTGACTACATATATAAGATTGATATCCATGACATAATAAGACATCAAACTATAATCAAACAGTGATCAAATCTAAGACATACATAAATAGGTCATCTTTGGAAAGGAAAGAACGTCTGATATTTATTAATGAATGAAGAAATTGCATCAAATTATACCTTCCTTCAAGCTTGGCACTTCACAAAACCTAGATTCAAGGTGTCCTGCTTTTGTTCTCCAAGGATCCTAGCCTCTAATCAGCTGTGCTAGGGTTTATCAGAAACTGAGGCACAAGAGAGGGGGATGAGGGTCTCCATTCCTCCAGCATAACATTGTTATAGGCTTGGTCCCCTCACATGGCCCTTCTACCTTCCTTATATAGTCAATGAAGGAAATGAAAAACAGTTACAACCGACTAGGAAGTTCCCAAACCAACTTAACTTACCCAAAATTTGAGATTTTGACTAGTACAGGAAAGTTCCCTACTCTACAGTAGACAAACTAGCACATTTCTAAAGGTGTGCACTACTTTAATCAAGCGGAGTTGCATATCAAACGCTACTATCATGCTTGGATACTAGCGCACATGTGGAAAAATGGCCAAAAACAGGGTTTTCTGGTGATTTTCAGGAGATGGTTTGGTCTAGAAAAGTGTTCCTAAGGATTGTAACCATCAAATGGGTAAGGAGTGAGGTAATTTAAACCATTTTTAGTGTCCCAAATGACCCCTCAATCCACAAGTTTCTTGTTGTGTGACTAAACTTGATCTCAAGAAGTGTCGTCATGCGACCAAGGGATGCAAGTGTTGTCACGGACAGAGAGGTGTCATTTTAAGCTATAACAGATGCCCCCTAATGTGTGAGGTTAGAGGGAGTGAGGGAAATTATGACCGAAATACATTATAAATAACAACGAGTTGAATCATGGGAATGGAGAAACCAAGAATCATAGGCTTAAATGAAGTACCTGAAAGCAAAGGCAATGTCAGACAAACTCATCCTTGGGGTAACTGTCCATGTTCAAATAGTGGAACATGACCTCCAAGAGGATATAATAATGATCCAAATACTGACGCATATATCATGGCCACTAGAATATGAGAGTGGATCCATGAGGAGCATAAGTGTAAACATAGCCACATAAATACAAGGTGGATCTATGTCAAAACTGGAGAACATAGCCATAGAGAACAAGCTGGATCTATGTTTCATCAAGAGCATAAAAAAAATGAGGCTCAGTCTTGTGCAACTTGGGTGATAACATAAATAAGGTAATGCTATCGAGGATCCCAAGGTCTTCATCCAAAAACATCCCAAAGTACAAACCTATCCATGTGAATAAATGAATTGATGTCGAACATGGGAGGTATCGTTTGATTACCGGTCATTGATGTATACCATTAACAAATGTGAGGGTGTCCACCAATAATGAAAATGGAACCCAAGGTACCTAGTACATTCAAGCAAGTGCGAATAAGTGGTATTGTAGTCGAACACTTGAAGAATCCATTGGATAGGAGACATTGATGTATTTCCATCTATCCAATAGAGAGGGAAACTGCCACCAATGACTGCAATCCCCAAGGTACTAACTGAAACTCTAAACTTCATTCCCAGAGCACAATGAGTTAAAGTCAATGGGAAGAAGTCCATTGGAAGGGAGGCCTTAAAGAATCCTCCATAATCCAACACGAGGGACACTCAACAGGTATGACCTGATTTGGAGTAGGACTGAACACATGATGAAACATACTGACACCAAGGAATGGACGACACATGAGGTCAAGGAAACTGTAGAATGGCCGACACAGGTCATATCCTTGAACAGTTAGCACGACACAAGAGTGACTTGTTGATGTATATGTAACTTCAGAATGTATTTCACATATATGTATGTTTTATTCCTATAGAGATGTTATTATTCCTCTATACGGAAGTGTCGTCATTTATATTGTAAGTGTCGTAACTTATACTTGATGGGTTATTAGACCACCTTGTTGGGGTCGGCCCTGTATAAGTCATGTGAGTCAAAGGGTTATTCGACCACCCTATTGGGGGTCGGCCATGTGGGTCAAAGGGTTATTAGACCACCCTAGTGGGGGTTGGCT
Organism: Larix kaempferi; assembly: GCA_027924585.1. Lineage (NCBI taxonomy): Eukaryota > Viridiplantae > Streptophyta > Pinopsida > Pinales > Pinaceae > Larix > Larix kaempferi. Next base: position 394,116 of record BSBM01000167.1, read on the forward strand.
CAGTCAGCATTATGTTAAGTGGTTAAGTTGAGGTCGCCTAGTTGAGTAAAGGTCAAGTCAAGTTAGTGTATAAATAGAGAGTCTGTCTCTCTCATTTTACACATTCTATTCTCTCACTCACACTTTGGAGAGTGGTGCACTTGTGGAGTAGGAGGCTCTGCTGCTAGGAGAAGACTATCTCTTGTATTCTGGTTGTATCATTGCTCTATCTATCTCTGAGGAAGTTATTGGGGTTTTTCACCTTTATGGTTTTCCCCAAGTAAACTCTGTGTCTCTTGTGTGCTTGCATTATTGTGTCCATGATTGATATGCTGTAGATTTGTTGTACATGTTGTTCTCTTAGTTAATATCCTAGATCAGATTGAAGTCAATTCTGAAAATTTAACATGGTATCAGAGATATCCTGAAAGAAGCCATGATATGGCACGTATGACACTTGTTGCACATACGATGTTAGGGCTTGATATAGAAAACACCAGTCATCGTAGCACTTTTGCTATAAATCCGTTTTGGTGAAGTTTTTGGGTCTGAAACCTTTACAGGTCGAAGATCAGATCCCCATCTACCTTGTGTCCAAAGGCCAACCTCTAATTCGTTGTACTTTGTGATTTATGATCTATACAATATAGGGTTTCTGCCTCTTCTAGATCTGAGTCAAAAACAGGTGACCTTGGAAAAAAGGTCATAACTTGGGCTAGTAAGATCCAAATGAAATTTTGTAAAAAGTGACAGGTATTACATAGACTGTACTATCTTAGGAACATTTTTCAGAGGCCGAAGTTGAACCAGTGACACGTGGCATGCCGTACAAGTTCGCTCTCCTGTTTTATCCCATAAACAGGTCACGTTACAACACTTGGCATAACTCTCTCTCAGAGAATCCAATTGAGTTCAGACCTATCGAGATGGAAAGATGACAGGTCGGGATATCTCAAGAAAAATTTTCAGACCCTGTAGATTGAAAAGTTCGGAGTTACACCAAAAAAGATCAGGTACATATTTCTGTCAAAACATAATTATTTTTGAGCACCTTCATTCATGGCTTCCGGAATTTAGGGTTTCGAATAAAGTTGGAATTTTTGTAATCAGAGACCACGGCTGAATGCTACTCATCAAAATCAAAATTTAGAGACCAAGATCAAAACTTTTGGTTGGGTAGAAGTTCAGGCTTGATCAGACCCTAGTTCGGAACTTTGATCAGAAAAGTGGAAAATTAGGGCTTCTGCAAAAATGGGAATTTTGGAAATCTGTGACCATGGCTGGAAGCTCCTCATAAAAATAGAATCTTAGAGCTTTGGATCAAACCTTTTGATTAGGTAGAAGAGTGGGCTTCATCAAACCCCAGTTCGGGGTCACGTCCAGTGATTCCGGAAGTTTCAAAGGAAAAATTGAGGAGTGAAACTTTGCAATTTTCAAATTCTGAATATACCAGCTTGATTAGCTCATCAAGGTGCATATTTCTATCCTTTCGGAAGTTTGAAATTCAAAGTTTGAATTTTGGGGGTTTCTCTGACAAACCCTATTACAGCTCTAGATCCAGTTCCTGCAAATCAAGTCGATTGGGTTAATCCTAGAAGATGATGGATTGGTCACCTGCATAAGTGAAGAAGTTCCTGTTTCAGAGGGAGATGAGGCTAAGGCCTTCCATAAGAAGATTACAAGCAATCTTGACAGGTATGGCTTATAGGTATGTTTCGAATTTTGTTCATAGTTAAGTTTATGATATGTTTGTCTTCATATCATTACAGTACAATCTTGATTAATTACTAGAATTGTCATATTACCTTAATAGAAGATATTAATTGATTAAGGTTTTGACACTTATGATTGTACTAATGCATTGTGATGTTGTATGAGGTTTATGTTGTTCACTAACATGAAAGGTACACCAAGAAAGACAAATCATGTTCTAGTTAAGGAACATATGATCATGATGACATGAAGACAAAGATTCATCCATTTTCATGGATCACTTATAAAATCTACTTACGAGGTATGTATAACTTGGTTCTACAATGGATAAATTATGAGACATGCAAGTTACTAGCACAAGTCATTGAAGAGAACCAGAAGACATTATGCGGGTATGGTAGACATAACTAGCTAGCATGCTAATCCAGGTATGTTTTTCCTATATCAAGCTAGAATCCTACCTTGTGTTAGGATCTTATACTCTTGTGTTGTTGATAATGATTATTCATGAAGTCATAGGTTTGAATAGTCATGGTTGTATGCATATTATGTTTCTTACCATAATTGATGATATGACTAACCTGAAGAATCATGAAGGTATAGGTTTGAGTAATCACAGGTTTTATGCATATTATATCTCTTATCTTGATTAATGATTTAACTAACCAAAAGAGTCCTATGATCAAATAAGAATATGCATGAGTAAACGAAGACTTCCTTGAAACCTTGAATACTAATGTTTATTATCTGTGTTTGAAATGATCCTGACTATACATGCTTTAGATTTTTGTGTTTTGATAATATTAAGATTATACTAATGAATTTTTGATTATGTATGATACCTAGAGGATAACACAATGATGATACTAACAAACATGCATAGGGATTGAGAATGAATATAAGTTCAAGCATAGGTAATCCAGGAAGCAAAGATCAAGAGGGAGCACACTCCACTAGTTTCTGCAAGGATGCAGATATTTAGAGGGAGTTGACCACTTCTCACAATCCACATCAGAATGGAGTTACAAAAAAGAAGCAAAGACTGAGAGGGAGTCAACCCAACAATCAAACAAAGATAAGTATTTGAATTGTCATTTCTTACATAGTTGTTTGTTTAAATAATGTTATTCAATGATGTATATGCTTATGTTCCTAGAATTAGGTTGTGTATTATGCATATTAGAATAGTTGCATTAATGAACAGTATACTACTAATATACATGGGTAAGTGGCCTATGGCACTGTACAACATTCCATTGCTACTTATCTAGAATGAAACCTCTTTGCTGACATGTTAGGAGTTGTGCACACTCTTAACAATGTTCTGGTAGAGATTGGAAGGCATCTAGAAAGTTATGGAATATGGATAAATGTTGTATTGAATCATTGGCTAAGATAATTGCATGACTGTATGACATATTTCTTTATGTGTAAGAATTTGTTCTGAAAACTATGAGATTTTTTCTAATCATGCAATTTAACTTTTTGTGTAGGAAATATCATATACCATCACCTACAAAAGAAGGACTACAACATTTGTTCAGCAACAAAGTTGTCTATTGAAAATATTGAAGTTCCCACGATCTGGGAAGAATGCCATGATCGAGGAGTACCATTCGATCATGAAGATGTTTGGGATGCAGTCCCAAGACCTAAAGGGGAGTCTGTAGTGACTTCTAAGAGGATCTACAAGATCAAGCATGTTGCAGGTGGTAGCATAGAGACTTTTTCTCCTGTAGCCAGATACACTTTCATTAGATCCGTACTTGCTTTAGCTACAGTGATGAAGTGGAAGATACACCGGATGGATTTCAAGACAGCCTTCTTCAATGGTGTAGTTGAAGAAGAAGTATATGTGGAGAAGCCACTTGGTTCTGAGACACATGACAAGGAGTCATATATGTGCAGAAGTTGGTATGGTAGGATAGACAACTTTCTATCCAGTTTGGTATTTACCAAGAATAAAGCGGATTCCAACCTTTACTACAAGGTTGAGGAAGGAAATCCAGTGATAATACTATGTGGATGACCTGTTCGTAACAGTTGAGGATAGATTGATTGTCGACATGCAGCGGAAGCTTGCTGCCGAGTTCGAGTTGAAGAACTTGGGGATGATGCACTATTTTTTTTTGGCATGGAGGTGTGGTAGAATGCAGATGGAATCTTCCTTGGACAAGGGAAGTAAACAGTAGAGATCCTGAAGAGGTTTGGGATGATGGACTGCAAGGCTATGGCCACACCTATGGCATCAAACCTGAAGCTTCTGTGTGATGCTTCATCTGAGCCGATTGATATCACTATGTATCGTCAGATGATTGGGTCCTTGATGTACTTGACGAACACGAGACCGGATATTTGCTTTGTGGTGAACACATTGAGCCAGTTCCTGATGGATCCGAGGAGTGTTCACCTGGTTGTTGTAAAGCATATTGTGAGGGGTACAGTTGATTATGGGCTCAAGTATGATGCGAATCAAAATTTTAACCTGCAGGTTTATGTTGATTCAGATTGGGCAGGCAATGCTGCAGATAGGGATCAGGTGTGATCTCTTGGTTTAGCAGGAAGCAATCCTGCATAACACTGAGTACAGCCGAAGCAGAGTATGTTGCGACAGATGAGCAGGTTGCAGATGTATTGACCAAGTTGTTGGCCAGAGTGTAGTTTGAGTACTTTGGAGAGAGGCTTGGTGCACTTCAGATCGAGGTTCCTTCCAAAGGGAAGTGATGAGTACGAAATATGCAAATGCACATGAGCTTTTCTGACATGGTTGATGTGTTCTCCCTTGGTCATGATGTAATTGCTAAGCCATTTTTCACATTGTGGTAGATGTCTTCTCCCATGGTGAAAAAGTAAGGGCTAGAGCCTTCCCCGAATGGTGGTAGATGTGTTCTCCCATGTCTTTGGTGTAAGTGATGGATGATGTGCATCTGGGTTGTGCTTCGTGGACGATGAGATGATCTAAAGAGGACGATGCTATGATGATCAGGAGGATCATGGATGATGAGAATCAAGATGATGCTCCAGTTACTACTCTATATATGTATATGCATCATGTTGGATGCTTGTTATGATTAGTTGGATCATTACATCATGTTGGATGCTTGTTATGATCAGTTGGATCATTTATGTATGTATGCATCATGTTGGATGTTGGATATGATCAATTGGATCATTTGTATGTATTTTGTATATGCATCATGTTGGATGCTTGGACCATGTATATGTATATGTATCAGGTGGATACTAAGATCATGTATGTTGATATGTATCAAGTGGATACATTGTATGATATGGTAGATCATGTATGATGATATGTATCAGGTAGATACTTGGTATGCATCAGGTGGATGCAGTGTATGATCAGGATGATCATAGATGACGAGCTTCAGGATATTGCTCCAGATGACATGGAGCAGGATGTTGCAGTGATGATGATCAGGATGATCATGTGTACATCAGGATGATCATGTGTACATCAGGATGATGTATGATGAGTATTAGGATGATACTTTGTGGCCGTGGATCAGGTTGTGTAGATGAGCATGTCTGGGAGATCCTATAGGTCAGAGTTGTGTACCCATAACAGCCTGGGATGCTCTTTCGAGACATTGCTCTGGGAGGACATGTAATTTGTGCCCTAGGAGATTTCAGGTCAAAGTTGTGTACCCGTAACATCCTGAGATGCTCTTATGAGTTTTTTTCCTATGGCATGTAATTTTCTCCTGGGAGATTTGGACAAGATGAAAAAGGCCTCAGATGCTTCAGCCAGGTTTTGCCATGACCACATGTAATTTGCTCCTGGGAGATCTGGACAGGATGAAAAAGGCCTCAGATGCTTCAGCCGGGTTTTGTGGTGGACCACATGTAATGTGCTCCTAGGAGATTCGACAGGTAGAGGTGTTTGCTCATAACATCCTGGGATGCTTCAGCCAGGTTTTCTAGTGAGATCACATGTAATGTGCTCCTGGGAGATCCGACAGGTAGATTTGTGTGCTTGTAATAGCCTGGGATGCTTCAGCCAGGTTTTGTGATGGGTCACATGTAATGTGCTCCTGGTAGATCTGACAGGTAGAGCTGTGTGCTCGTAATAGCCTGGGATGCTACAACCAGTTTTTGTGACGCACGTAATAAGTCCTAAGGATTCCATAGTATGGCCAGTGATGATGAAGACCTGTAGGTGGTGGGCCTACATCCTATATGAAAAAGGACTGGCTCTGTAGAACTTCCTATGACGAGTATATTCAGAGATTGATTGAGACAGCAGCAGCAGTGATGATGATGATGACTCGATGACGATTATCCAGTGATGATGATCCAGAGAAGATGAATTGTGCTAGAAGACCTGTGTCAAGAAATACCTTCCTAGTTAAGAGGGAGTGTTGATGTATATGTAACTTCAGAATGTATTTCACATATATGTATGTTGTATTCCTATAGAGATGTTATTATTCCTCTATACGGAAGTGTCGTCATTTATATTGTAAGTGTCGTAACTTATACTTGATGGGTTATTAGACCACCTTGTTGAGGTTGGACCTGTAAAAGTCATGTGGGTCAAAGGGTTATTAGACCACCCTATTGGGGGTCGGCCATGTGGGTCAAAGGGTTATTAGACCACCCTATTGGGGGTCGGCCATGTGGGTCAAAGGGTTATTAGACCACCCTAGTGGGGGTCGGCCCAGTCAGCATTATGTTAAGTGGTTAAGTTGAGGCTGACCTAGTTGAGTAAAGGTCAAGTCAAGTTAGTGTATAAATAGAGAGTGTGTCTCTCTCATTTTACACATTCTATTCTCTAACTCACACTTTGGAGAGTGGCACACTTGTGGAGGAGGAGGCTCTGTTGCTAGGAGAAGACTATCTCTTGTATTCTGGTTGTATCATTGCTCTATCTATCTCTGAGAAAGTTATTGGGGTTTTTCACCTTTATGGTTTTCCCCAAGTAAACTCTGTGTCTCTTGTGTGCTTGCATTATTGTGTCCATGATTGATATGTTGTAGATTTGCTATACATGTTGTTCTCTCAGTTAAGATCCTAGATCAAATTGAAGTAAATTTTGAAAATTTAACATGACTTAGGCAGCTTTGAACACAAAGAGACCACGACGCAAATCTGCAATGTAGGAGACATTAACAGATTCTCGATATGATTGGAAGACTAACCAAATGGAAGAGTAAGAACTTTGAGATCAGGTTTACCCTAAGGCTAACACTAGAACCCAACTTGTTTGATAAACTCAAAACAGGTGCTTTGTTCAAGGAGATAGTTGACTTGCTGCCATCATATTGAAAGATATTTTAACATTCTTCCCTTCCCTTTCATTTTTCATTTTTTAACGAGCTTGAAAAAGAACTAAAGCATGCTCGACGGTATTTTCATATTTAAGGAGTCTAAAAAACCTGGAAGAAAAATCCATACACCTATCCGTGGATTTTATATCGAGCCTAGATTGGTCTGTGCTCGGCGGTGTTTTCTTGTTTATAGAGTTGAAAAACTTAGACAGTCCTCTATCAACCATCTCTTGGATTTCACATCGAGCCCAAGTAGGTGAATGCTCGCTTGGTGTTTTCACATTTCGAGAGTCTGAAAACCCTAAAGATGACTCCAAAAGGTCCTTTTTCGTAAAGTTAGTCTCCTTCTCGGAAAAAGTGTAAAATATTAGAAGAAGAACTCTTCTAGTGCATACTAGAGTATACGTGGAGTATACCTTTTCTGTAAATTATCCACCAAGTCCCGGGAAAGGGGTAATTCTATACCTAAGTAGATGTCGGTTCAGTTATTTTAACGAGCTCGAAAAGACAACTATGCTTGGCAAACTTTTCCTATTTAAGGAGTCTGAAAAGGGCTTAAAAGAACTCCATAGGGATCTTTTCCGTAAAGGTTTAATGAGTCCGAAAAAGTAAACTCATGACCTCCTTACTGTTTTTAACGAGCTCAAATGAGATACAGAAAAATGCTCATAACTTCCTTACTGTTTTTAACGAGCTCGAAGTGAAGATGAAAGAAATGCTCATAACCTACTTTTTGTTTTTAATGAGCTCAAAGTAAAGGTGGAAGAATGCTCGTAACCTACTTACTTTTTTTAATGAGCTCGAAGTAAAGGTAGAAGAATGCTCGAAATGGGAGGAGACAAGTGTCAAGAACATGCGAAACTAGCTCCAAGCGCATGGAACAAAGCTATGCCTAATGCAAGGAACATGAGCAAGATAAGGACACTCAAGGTGTGTCTCCTCCAGGTAAAAGGTGTCAAACTGTGAAGGAAAAATTATACAGGGCTTAGAGGAAATGAGATCAGATATGGAGGCTTATACAATGAGCTAAAAGCGTATAAGCTGGCATCAGGCTCATTAGCGCAAGCGGGATCATAACAGATGCATATGCAACTTGAACACAAAGATGGGAGCCTTATCAGGGATGGCCAGAAATATATGAGGAAGAAAGATATGAGGCTTCTTCTCAAAGTCATGGTAAATCTAAAAAGGCTCCCAAACCTATGAGAAAAACTCAGCATGGGCACCAAAATGGTATAAGGGTGCTGACTAGGGTGACCCATGTTAGGTAGGCTCTGCTGTCAGACTGGTCCACAATGCATAAAGAGATGGCTACCACACCAATATCCAACAGGTTTGACCCTATGGAGAATTCATATGGCGAAAGGATCAAATGCAACATAACAGCAGGGAAGCCTAAACCTATATGCAAGGTTCCAACTATACCTGACATGGTCACACAAGGTGTCAAAAAGGAGCAGTAAGCAAGTATAAATCCAGCTAAGAATCCTATCTCCAAGAAACACTAGTACCAAGATCATATCCAAAACATATGTAAAGAAAGATCCGATACAAGTCACTGTGGTAGAAATGCTTTCAACTTCACTATCATCAACAGCAGGCATAAACAAGGTAGAGTTTTCAAATGAAGACTCTATGGTACCCAAGCCCGAGGACTTACAATCAACAAGAACAAATTTAGGATGAAGATCAAATTTGAAGGACATGATGGAATCTGCAGAAACAAATTCATCATCACAGGAATTGAAAATTCTAGAAGTAGAATCAAACTTAGCAGGAACACCAATTTGCGGATCTATAGGAGAGTCCAAAGACTCAACAGTAGGAAGATCAGACTTTAAGTTTAAATCAGGGCTGGACATAACTACAACTAGATCAACATCCAAATGAATGGCAGACTGTACCATGGAATCTAGGAAAACTTCATCGGAAGGAAGTATATCGTCCCAGATAGAACACATATCTAAACATTCAGATGGAGGTGTCACTTGGTAAAAAACTGGGACTGAGTCCCGAGAAGGTAAGCATGAAGTCAGAGACTTCTTCTCAATAACAGTTGAACTCAAGGAACAATATTCCACATAAGCACCATGTGACATAGTAGTGCCTAATGATGAGGGATCTGACTGGTCTACAGTTGGGTAATAAGGAGGATCAACGAATGCAAGCTAGTCGATATTGACGCTGCTTTCATTATGAGGAAAGTGCATCACACGAAAGAGCATAGACACCATAGCATGCATAGCGTAAACATAATCACACCCGAGGATCATATCAAAGGGTCCTTTAAAACCATAAAATCAACTAAGACTCTTTTTCCACCCAAAGTAATCGGTGCCTGACGGAGGAATCCGAACGGTTCACTAGGTCTTTTATCGAAGGTCAACGACCAATTAACAACTGGAATAACGTTAGGGAAACCTAAATCTCTCCAAGCATAAGCGGATAAGATACTAACAGAAGCTCCTTCATCAACAATGCATTGATCAACCGTATGGTTCCCGATATCAACCTTTATCTGGAAAGGTGTCAAAGAAGGAAGACGAGGCTCGACTATACTATTCCAATCAAAGGAAACGATCCTACGGCTTGGTAGGGGTTCACATGGAATAGATAAAGTACCCCCTTTTTCGGGAACATCCAAACTGGTAATGCAGAAGACTTCAGGGACAGCTGCATCAGTCTCCAAAGGACTGATGGGATCGGTCAAAGATTGCATCGATTCAATCACTTCACTCTCCGAAGGAAGAGTGGGGTCGACCAAAGATTGCATTGGTTCAACCATTTTATCAACCAAAGGTTAATCTGACTATAGGGACTCTATAAACAACTCAGGAGCAGAGGTTCCTTCAGACATGGAACACACTCTTCGTGCCTCTGGAATGGCAGGGCATCGGTGAGTAAGCTGATCTCCCTTACAAAGTTTACAAGGGAACTTTGGTTTCCATCCTATAGGTTGAGACTCCTTTACAATGTCAATACTCTCATCATGACTAGAATTGGCTGACAGCTTGACTCTAGCATGACTTGCAGTAGCTGGTTGCTTAGAAGCAGAAGACTTTTGAACTAAGGACCACACTTTTTGCACTTCTAGAAGTACAAGGCACAAATAAGTAAGGTGGTCTCCCTCACAAAACTTGCAAGGGAACTTACACTTCTGTTTATTGGGTTTGTTGACAATGTCAACTCCCTCAGCATGACTTGTAGTGGTTGATCTGGTGTCTCTAGTATGACTCACAGGAAATGGTGACTTGTCATTAATATGACTAGCAATGATCAATGACATGTCCTCAACATGACTGATAGTGGTTGAAGACAAAATTTTAGTGTGATTTTTAGTGACTAAAATTTTTCTCCCAGCATGACCTCCAGAGGCTGGGTAGGTTCCCCCTGCATGATTTGCAGAGGTAAGGTGCTTTCCCCCAGCATGACTTGCAATGGCTGGGTCGCTGCCCCCTTGTTTTGGCATCTTCTTCCTATTCTTCCACCGTCTATTCCTTTTAGACTGCTGGTTACTAGTATTGCTACTTTCGCCACATGAGGTAGAAGGAGGAGGAGAAGATGTTACTGGAAAAGAAGGAATAGGGTTATGATGCTCTTGATTTGAGGTGCTTACAAAAGAAGTGTCAGGAGCATGCAAAGCATTCGGAGTGAAAAACAACCAAACCAGCAGCCCTGTAGTAAATCTAGGAAGATTCAGAGTAGCCATTAAGGGAGTACCAAAGTTTCCAATGAATGGAACAGCACAAGGATCCCCCGGAACAAGGGTACCTTGATTGGCGCTCTCCGGAACGCTAGACATAGTTTCCTTCTCAAATGAGCAAGAAGTTCTCTAAGGAAAACTAAGACAAGAAGCACAAAGAGCACACCACTAAAAAAGGTCCTAGGTAAATCAAACCAGGCAAACAAATGCCTTCCGGAGAAGACTCTAGGATGATGAGGGCCCATAACAGATCAACGAAGGATGAAGAACAGTTACCCAAGGTCCACAATACAATGACTAAGGGTGCAAGCGCTGGAATCACCCAACCGCCCTCCCAAAAACATGCAAGGGATTTCCTCCCACATCTGTCCTAGGTACAACAGATATAACCCTCCGCCGTCACCTGTGTATGATCCTATGGTCAGATACTAAGGATACCACTACACCGAAAACTCCTAGGGGAACAGTCTTTGGTCGAATCAGAAGGCATGGGCAAGGTAGCTAAGCCCGAAACTCAAAAGAGTCCACAAACGCGATCCAATCCTGGTATATGCTTGAAACAGAAAGTAGGAGTTTTATTCCCAACAATCTGATCTCACAAGACCTACTGCATAGATCCCAAGCAAGTTTTGAATGAGGCGGTTTACTTGTGATAGTCAAACTACGATTTTTGCATAATGTGTGATCTTGGGTGGTTTAAGGTGTTTTAAACCCAAGATCCTAACCAAAACTAGTTGGTGAAAAGTGTAACCTAGAAAAGAAAATGTTACTAGTACATTTTATTAGGGTTCATTTTAAAGGTTACTTGCTTACTCAAAAAGGTAGTGGGTGTGTGAGAGTGGTTATAACAGAGATAGAGTACTGAAATGAAATATTTACCACTAAACAAATCTTTTCTTTTCAATGCAAGCCTTAAAGATACGATCTAGAATGCATATGCAAATGCAATTTTTAGTCTTTTCGAATGCAAAAAGATAAGAATAAAGTCTAAATGTACAAAATTAAACTCAAAACCTAAGAATGCAGCTACTTAAACAAATAAGCATGCAAAAGAAAAATATCTTCTTTTTGATGCAAAGCACTCTTAAATCCTTTAAGCCAATTGCAAGGTACTCTACTCAAAAAATAAATCAAATTTTTTTATGCTTTTCAAAGGTGAGAAACAAAAACTGAAATTGAAGGTAACCTACAATCAAAGCAAAAGTAAAGAACTTTCAGGTTTCTTTATTGAAACAGTAAAAGCAACCAATACGACTTTTAGATTCTTATTGATGTAAGCATGCCAACCATTGGGAAAAGAGTACGAAACCTACTTTTAGACCCAAACAAAGTAGATGACCTACAAAGAAGTATGGTTTGGTAAAGTCAGGTCTACACATAAACAGTGTAGTCAAGGTCCTGAACAACAACAAAGACACTTGAGCTTTCACTACAAAAAGAAAACTAAAATCATAATGGAGGATAAGAAACCAATCTAAAGAGAAATTTCATTCAAATAGATACAAACAGGGTCAATTAGACTCAATAGGTTTCAATCCAGTGGAAATGGAGCAAGCAAGTTCAGTCAGACTCAAATTAGGGTATGAAACACCAAACTAGTCCACAACCCCCAAACTTGGGTCAACAAGCCCCAAAACTTTCCAAACAAGCCCAAATTGATCAAAAGAGGTCCAAATCATGAACATAATATCAGTACAAGGATAGGAGACCACTTACAGTGGTTTAACTTAGACTTAGGGTCATCAGGGACCCCAAAAATGCAGCCACAACCCCCAAATTTGGGTCCACAACCCAAAAACTCAAACCCAGAATGTGTGTGCTACTGTGTATGAGGCATACCAGTGCCCATAACAGGGGAATGCGCTACTGTGCTTCACAACAGTAGCGCACAGGTGGGAAAAGTTGAAAAAAGGGGTTAAAACCCCCCAACTTGGGTCCACCAGGGTCTGAAAGGGCTAGGAAGGGTCTGTACGAGCCAAGGAGGGTCAAACAAAGCCTAATAACTGATTCTAATCAAGAAATTGAACATATACCTTCAAAAAAAACTAAATAAATGACCTTGGATACCCCTAAGCAGTTAGGCTTTCCCCAGCAGAGTCACCATTCTGTTGATGGGAAAATGCACCTATAGTTCAGGGGAGAAACTACCAACTTACAAGTATGAAAGATAAACCTACAAATGTTCTGCAAGTGCAACTAGTAAGCAAAGATATTTAAGGTTAGAAAGGTGAGTACATTATTAAGAAGGTTGATCCAAGATTTCCCTTCCTTACTCTTCAATGCTATCCAATATCGCAATGCCCACACCTGCAAAACAACTTGATACCTTTCTCAAATATAGTTGACTACATATATAAGACTGATATCCATGACATAATAAGACATCAAACTATAATAAAACAGTAATCAAATCTAAGACACACATAAATAGGTCATCTTTGGAAAGGAAAGAATGTCTGATCTTTATTAATGAATGAAGCAAGTACATCAAATTATACCGTCCTTCAAGCTTGGCACTTCATGAAACCTAGATTCAAGGTCTCCTGCTTCTGTTCTCCAAGGATCCCAGCCTTTGATCAGCTATGCTAGGGTTTATCAGAAACTGAGGCACAAGAGAGGGGGATGAGGGTCTCCATTCCTCCAGCATAACATTGTTATAGGCTTGGTCCCCTCACATGGCCCTTCTACCTTCCTTATATAGTCAATGAAGGAAAGGAAAAATAGTTACAACCAACAAGGAAGTTCCCAAACCAACTTAACTTACCCAAAATTCGCGATTTTGACAAGTACAGGAAAGTGCCCTACTCTGCAGTAGACAAGCTAGCGCATTCATGAAGGTGTGCGCTACTTTAATGAAGCAAAGTTGAATATCAAATGCTACTATCATGCTTGGATACCAGTGCACATGTGGAAAAATGGCCAAAAACAGGGTTTTCTGATAATTTTTAGGAGATGGTTTGGTCTGGAAAAGTGTTCCTAAGGGTTGTAACCATCAAATGGATCAGGAGTGAGGTAACTTCAACCATTTTTAGTGTCCCAAATGACCCCTCAATCCACAAGTGTCTTGTTGTGTGACTAAACTTGATCTCAAGAAGTGTCGTCATGCGACCAAGGGATGCAAGTGTCGTCACAGACGGAGAGGTGTCATTTTAAGCTATAACACATAACCATCTTAGGAAAAATAATTTAAGCTTGCAACACTCATATTTAAATCAGAATCAACATCATAAATCATGAACAATATGACAGAGATGAATCTACAAGAGAAAGAATACTAACTAGACATATCAAAAGTTTGAATCCACAAGACACCAAGATCGAGAAAACTGAGGTTCTTCTTTATATCTTGATTAGACTACAAATATCAAAAGTTATACTTCTTACAAAAAGATCCAACCATTGGCCTTTTCCTTTTCTACTATATATAACCTTCCTAGGCTTTACAAAATAAGTTGTTTACAGAAAGTTTGTTATAGCCCAACGACTTATGCATTTCTATTTGTACTTACCAACCAAGTCTTTTACAAAAACAGTCCCACAGACTAATGTTAGCTAGCCTACTGTTGCAATTGGGGACCAATCTGTTGGGGAAGAAGTACGTCCTGCTGAATGGAAAGACCCATGTCGCTCCTAGGAAACCAAATATTAGTAGTGTTTCTTTATTTAGGGATGCTCTGAGTTTGATAACCGATGAACATTTTGGCGCCATGAGGATGTTGATGTAGGTACTTCACTATTATGTGTTGCTAAAAAAATTTTAAAACCTTCATCATCTATCCCTTCTACCCCATCCAATCCCTTTGCTCTTGAACCTTGCTTTCGACGGGGCAAAAGTTCATCAACATCACTGAGTTGTGAAATAGTACCTGATATCTCTTTTAACAATTGAAACTGTTCAGGTACAAGTGCTTCACAATTTGATCATCCTTCACTAGGACCGGCATGCCCTTGCCTTCTATGCTTCTGCATTCAGAAGGCCTGATTCCTTTTCAAACACTGAAGTTCCCTTAGATATCTTGTGTGAGAATCCACTTCCTTTCCACCTGAATGTCTCCGCATTTTCATCTGTGGGCTGCTCATGAACACTGGTCGTCCATGACCTTAATGCTCCTTATGTGCTTCCATTGCAAATAAAGTGAGCCATCGAAACCTTGTATCCTCGCTGCTTCACTTGAAGGATCCAGTAGAATCACACATTATGCTCAGCGACTCTAACCCTTGATGCTTAAAAACTCCATCATTCAAGCTTTGCATTTGCTTGAGTATTTATAACCTCATTTGCTCACTCCTTGATAATCATTCCATCCTTGAGCAATGTTTACCGAGTCATTCGTAGGTTTTTCCATGTGCTAGGAGAAGATTATTCATGAATGACGGAGGTGGTAGAAATGAGTGTTGGGAGACGTTTGCTCCTAGATGGTGGCGACGATGAAAAATACCATTTTAAGGGTAGGTTTTAGACAAACGAGGAGGATGGACTGCAGCGAGAAGCCGTATACTGTAAACGACAAGTGGTTTTAGGGCCCTGATAAGGTAGTTTAGGAAGACCACTTTTTGTTCGGGTACACAGGGTACTCCCAAAAGATCGAACACCTAGAGAAACCACTTCACACAAATAGATCACGGATCGATACACTGATATTTTGACATGGTTCAAATCCTCAAGAGGAAAACACTCCACGGCCCCATCCAAATAGCTTCTACGGAGCAATTTATTATGCAAAGAAAGAAAGTTACAAATGAGCTTCTCATAATCGATCAACTAGACAATGACCCTCCATGCTCTTTAAATAGAGATCATGGACCAATCGGGTGTTAAGCCATGGATCAAGGTTAGGTATGATCTAAGAGAATTTGAGCCGTCGGATCACAACATATCGTGACCGTCGGATTAAATATTTACAAATGCATACTAATGCATACTAAAGAAACACACTTTACCTAATGGATCTATTACACAAGTTGAGCTTAACTAACTCCTAAGTGTCTAAATATCCTAACATCCCCTCTTAAGAACAACTTGGGATAGGATTGAAGGATTTACAAAAGTGACACTATTAGGAGAAGGAAGGAGGCATTAGATCCTATCCCCCCTTAATGACAAATTCCTAAACTCCTAACATAGATCGAATTTTAGAAAACTTTGCTTTTGTAAGAGACTTGGTGAAGATGTCTGCAACTTGATCATCTGTAGGAAAAAAGAGCACTTCAAGAACACGATCATGAACAAGATTTTTGATGAAGTGCATATGTAGCTCAATGTGTTTGCTGCATTGATGTAGGACTGGATCTTTGGCAAGCTTGATGGCACTTTGATTGTCGCACCAAAGTAGAGTAGGCTGCTAATGCTCGAATCCAAACTCTGAAAGGATCTATCGAAGCCATAAAGCTTCCTGATTGGCATTAACTGCTGCTCGATATTCTGCCTCTGCTGAAGAAAGAGCAAGAGCATGTTGTTTCTTACAAGCCCAAGTGATAGGTCTAGACCCCATACTGAAAACATAACCTTCAGTAGACTTTCGATCATCAAGATCGCCGGCCCAATTTGAATCAATGAAACCAACCAACAAAGGTTTCCCCTCTGTATTGTAATGAATCACAAACTAAATTGTACCTTGAATATATCGAAGTATTCTTTTAGCTTCCTTCCAGTGACTTTCATGAGGTGTTTGCATATAACGGGAAACACAACCAACAGAAAGGAAACGTCAAGACAGGAATGAGTCAAGTATAAGAGACTACCAACAAGCTGACAATACAAGGTGGCATCTACTTCAGGTGAAGTACAAGTGGCAGAAAGTTTGACTCCAGATTGGAAGGGAGAAGGGTTGGTGTACAATCTTCCATGTGAAAGCGACGCAGAAGGTCACA
This sequence comes from Larix kaempferi, assembly GCA_027924585.1. Lineage (NCBI taxonomy): Eukaryota > Viridiplantae > Streptophyta > Pinopsida > Pinales > Pinaceae > Larix > Larix kaempferi. The sequence continues at coordinate 410,670 of BSBM01000167.1, forward strand.
AGCATACTTAGACTGAGAAAGAAAGATTCCTTCTTTGGTTTGCAGGACTTGGAGACCAACAAAATAATGCAAATGTCCTAAGTCTGAGATTTCAAAATTTTTCTTAAGACTAGATTTCACATGGGTTATAAGCTTAGGGTCACTACCAGTAAGAATAAGTTCATCAACATATAGAACACGTACGATGAGATGGTTTCCTACTTTCTTGGTATAGACATTGGGGTCAGAATGGCATCTAGAAAAACCAGTGTCAAGTAGAAGGCTATCTATTTTGGCATACCAAGCTCTAGGAGCTTGCTTAAGGCCATATAAGGATTTCTTAAGGTGGTAGACAAGGCTAGAGTTATTCTGAACATATCCAGAAGGTTGTTCCATGTAAATTTCCTCCTGTAAATCACCATGTAAGAAGGCATACTTGACATCCATTTGATGGAATTCCCAGTTATGTAACGCTGTAAGGGAAAGAACAAGGCGGATGGAGTTCATTTTTGCAACACGAGCAAATGTTTCATTGTAGTCAATCCCTTCAACTTGGGAAAAACATTTGGAAACTAACATTGCCTTAAGTCTTTCAACATTTCCATCTGATGCATACGTAGTTCTGTAGACCCATTTACATCTGACAAGTTTTCTTCCTTTTGGAAGAGGTACAAGATCCCAAGTATCGTTCGCCATTAAGGAACAATATTCTTCATCCATAGCTGCATCCCAATCTAGATTTCTTGAAGCTTCTGCAAAAGTTTATGGATCATGATTCTCGGAAACCTGAGCCAAAAAAGAAGAGGCTCACTGAAACTGAGAACGTGTTTGGCGTTGATCTCTAGGATCACCGGCAAGATCACCAGCTGCTTCACATGTTGAACGGACCCATCGAGGAAGCACTTATGATGGTGCAACTGGATGAACATGAGCAGGTGGAGGTGGATTTTCATCCTCACTGTCATCATCATAAATAGGAGTTGGAAACCTATCAAGGAAGTTGGAAGAAGAAGAAGAAGGCACAATCACAGAATCAGGCTCGCAGGCCAAAGATGGCACAATCACCGAGTTAGGCTCGCGGGCCAAGAGATTTTCATTAAATTTAACATCTCTTCTAATGATTAGATCATGAGAATGTGGTTGAAGAAGTATATAACCTTTCACATCTTCAGAATATCCAACAAATATGCACTTTTCACTTTTAGGCTGCAATGCTTTCCATTTTTCATCCGGAATGTGAGCCCATGCTTCACTACCAAACACACGGAAGTGAATTACATCTGGTTTAATTTTACTCCATGATTCTTCTGGTGTGATACCTTGTAAGGCTTTAGTGAGGGTGCGATTAACTATGTAATTTGCACAATTTATGGCTTCAGCCCAAAATTGAAGACTTAGTCCCTTAGATTGGATCATACAATTTTCCATTTCTTTTAAAGTGCGGTTCTTCTGTTCAGCTACACCATTTTGTTGTGGTGTATATGGAACAGTGTGTTGTTGTTGGATTCCTTGTTCAGTGCAGAAAATAGTGAAGTTTTTGTTAACATATTCTCCTCCATTGTCAGATCTTGACTTAATAATTTGATGACCAGATTGTTTTTCAACAAGGGCCTTGTAGGCCAAGAACATGTTAAATACTTTGCTCTTAAGTTTTAGGAAATAAACCCAAGTGTGTCTGGAGTAATCATCAATGAAAGTTAAGAAATACTTGAAACCAGAAAAAGAAGTAGATGGAAGAGGACCACATAAGTCACTATGCACAAGCTCCAAGTAAACCGAGGCATGCCAAGAGGCATGTTTGTCAAAACTTTCCCAATGATGTTTTCCGACTACACAATCGGAACAAATACCATCCCTCCAAAATACCATCGGAAGATCTGTCACCATATTGTCTTTACATAGTTGTTGCAATGAGCAATAATTTAAGTGACCAAATCGCTCATGCCAAAGTTTGTTCAAGTTATCACTGTGAGCAACAAAAAATGAAGGAAAAGGTGATGACCCAAAGTTGTTAAATTTGTACAACCTGGTAATATCATCAACAATTCCGGTAGCTAGGACCTGTTGAGCATCTTTAAAATCCTTGATTACAAATTGGTGAGGTGTAAACATCACAGTTTTACCTTCACCAGAATGAGTGATTTGATAGACTGATAACAAATTGCAAGAAATTCTTGGAACACATAGTACATCACTAAAATGACCATTATCTACTGGAACTGTTCCATCTCCTACAACACTTAGAGATCGATCATCACCAATAAATATTTGTTTGGTGTTACATTCATGCATAGTAGAAAAGATGTCTTGATCCTTAGCCATATGATCAGATGCTCTAGAATCAATGAGCCATTCATTTGAAGTAGAAGAAGAAGATGCATGATAAGAATAACGAGAAGCACAAAGTGCATGTCCATGAGAGGTAGATTCTGAAGGCAAATCTAGGCTGATGTGATGCTTCTTCATTGCTGCTTCCAAGGCTATCATCTTCTTGAAACACTTAGATTCATCATGATTATCTTTCCCACAATAGCTGCAATGACACTCAGTCTTCTTGCCTTTTGGCTTGAATCCTTTGTCATTTTTTAAAGAAGGAGCTAACTGAGAGGGTTTTGGACCCTTGTTTGACTTATTATTGCGAAAATTTTGTTTCTTGGGAGGCTTGGACTTTTCTTTCTATTGGGACAATAAGGATTTCCCAGATGTATCTACATTGTTAATTATTCCAAGATGGACGAGCTTATATTGCTCTCTAATCAAAGAATTACAAAAGGATTCAAGACTAGGCTCTTGATAGCTAGCTGTATTTAAGGATTCTTTCATGGAGTAAAATGTAGATACAAAACCAAAATATGCAGGTCCAAGTTTGGAAAGAATATGATAAATGCATTATTTGTCTTCCCTCTTAATCTTGCATTCTTCACATAAGAGTTTAATAGTTTTTTACTTAGATAAATAATCTTGTATGCATGAAAAATCACTTGGATTTAAAGAAATCAACTCATTTTTGAGTTGGTGACCTCGAATTTCATTGTGTTTACCAAACACAGATTCCAACTTGTCCCAAGCAGCATCAGGTTCATCAATTCTAGATATGTGGAATCGCAAATCAGTAGAGATTGACATCCCAATCAATCCATGAGCTTCGTCACATCTATTTTCCCATTTGATTTTCTTATCATCATCAGTGGGTTCTGTTTCTGTCCCTGAGGTAATTCTGAAAAGTCCTCTACTTCGTAGAACATCCTCCATACGATATTTCCATGAGAAATAGTTGGAGCTGGTAAGTAGAATATCACAAGGGGTGGCCATATTTGTAAATTAATGGCTGTAAAAGCATAAACCAATAGTCTTGATGCGAAGAGCTCGAAAAAATAGGCGGTTTTAAAAAAAAATGACACTGAAAACTGACTCTATATGATGAAGTTATGCTTGATCAAAGAAAATGTTGAAGATGTCTCCAATAGTGACATGGCAGATAGAGAATAATGAACTAAAAAAAAGGACCCCCCTTCATCCCAAGATGAACCTTTGACAATCACTTTACAAGAAAGTTGCTTTAAGTGAATCACTTTTGTAAAATAAGTGATTTCACTTTTACAATGATGTTACTTTAAATACTGCAGCAATAAAAAAAAACTTAAGTGACTCACTTTTTATTTTTATTTTTTATTATTTAAGTGAGATGCACTTTTACAATAAAATAACTTGAAAATAGAAATTGCATGCACTTTTTCTTTTAAAAGTAACTTCCTAAGACTTGAAATCAAGACCTATTAAGGAATAAAGCAACTTTGAACCAAGTGAGCTAGATTAAAAGGTATGTAAAATATGGGAAGGAGGAAGGGAGCTTTTTTTTTTTCATTCTTCTTGCTCGGTTTCCGTGCTTGCCTTTTTTTCCTGCAAATCACACCATAAACCAAAACAAAAAAAAAAATTTCCACACTTGTGGGGTTAGATCTCGTTATCTTGCTTGGAAAGTCTACGTTTTCTCTCTAATTCTGATTTGCCAAGATCGCAGTAGGTGCATGGAAAAGAGTATACGCAGCCGAGAAAAACCCTTTCCCTTTATGTTTCTAATTTGTTGAAATTGGACAAGGTGCACGGCAAAGAGCATACATAGACAGCGAAAGAAACAATCTGAAACTAAAAAAATATAATAATTAAAACTGATAAAATATGAGATTTTTTTTTAAACAGGAATAATAAAAAAACGTCATTGTAACATTATACCTTCAGATCTGATAAAATACGCGTTTCTGAAGCAACTAGGAACCATTTTCGATCAAAAAAAACTATTTACCAATGGAAATGGCGCTCCGGATGCAATGGAACACCTCCCATAACCCAAAAATGCACACAAATACCAGAACTAGAAACCCTTTCAAGTTTCAGTAACAATAGTTCAAGATCTAGATCATAACTGGAAGCGGCTCTTCATAAAATCTCTGATACCATGTTTGGGTACACAGGGTACTCCCAAAAGACCGAACACATAGAGAAACCACTTCATACAAACAGATCACAGATCAATACACCGATGTTTTGACGTGGTTTAAACCCTCGATAGGGAAACACTCCACGGCCCCGGCCAAATAGCTTCTACGAAGCAATTTATTATGCAAAGAAAGAAAGTTACAAATTAGCTTCTCATAATCAATCAACTAGAAAATGACCCTCCATGCTCTTTAAATAGAAATCATGGACCAATCAGGTGGTAAGCCACGTATCAAGGTTAGGTATGATCTAAGATAAGTTGAGTTGTCGGATCACAACATATCGTGATCGCCGGATTAAATATTTACAAATGCATACTAATGCATACTAAAGAAAAACACTTTACCTAATGGATCTATTACACAAGTTTATCTTAACTAACTCCTAAGTGTCTAAATATCCTAACACTTTTAGGGCCCTAACCCATCGTAGAACCGCCACGTGGAAAAAATGACTTGCATTCAGGGTAGTCCTTGAGATGTTAGACTTCGAGCAATTTAGATGCCCCGACTCTTAGGAAATCTTCGATCTTCCACTAAGCCCTTCTTGATATTTTTGCATAGTGGGCACATCTTTATGGATGGGTCCCTCTCTTCCCACTGTTCATCTTCCTAGCTACTCGTGGCTTGGAGAAACCACCATGGTAATATTTAGTGGTTTCACGGCCCCGAAAAAATGGTTCAGATAGACTCCTTTTTGGCCCTTGAACAATCCTAGGGTTGCCATGTGCATGGTTCTCAAGATGTGACAAGTAATTAAAGAAGCAAGGATATAAAAGAGGATCCACTGACAATAATCTATACATAAAGTTTGAAAACAAAAATATGATCCTTGTTGTAGTATACGTAGATGATATCATATTTGGAAATGATCTACAAATTCTAAGTGTAAACTTTGCTTCAGAAATGAAGAAGGAATTTTAAATGTCAATATTGGGGGAACTAACATTCTTTCTTGGTTTACAAGTATCTCAATCAGAAAAGAAAAAAAAAAGGATCTTCATCTCTTAAACTAAGTATATCAAAGAGATGTTGAAAAAGTTCAAAATGGAAGAATCCAAACCTGTTAGTACTCCTATAGTCACTAGTTGTAAATTGACGAAGGATGATGAATCCTTAGAATTAGATCATACTATGTATAGGTCATTGGTATTTTATTATATGTAACAACTACATGACCAGATGTAATGTAGGTTGTAGGCTTGGTTGCCAAATTCCAATCAGCCCCAAAATAAACACATGTGGTTGCAGTAAAAAGAATTCTTAGATATCTAAAAGGTACTATGGATTATGGATTATGGTATCCAAAAAGAAATAACTTCACTCTAAGGGAATTCACATATATGCAGATTGGACAGGAAGTATTGATGATAGAAAAAGCACTAGTGGAGCAACACTTTACTTGGGATATTGCTTGGTGTCATGGCTAAGAAAAAAGAAGTCTTCCATTTCACTATCTATAGCAGAAGCCAAATATATTTTTGTTGCATCATGTTGTACACAAGTCATTTGGATGAAGCAAACATTGAAATATTTACTTGTAAAATATGAGGATCCCATTGTTATACATTGTGACAATACACGTGCTATAAACATATCCAAAAATCATGTTATGCACTCTAAGACAAAACATATGACAATCAAATATCATTTTTTAGGAGAGAAAGTGTCACAAAATGTTATCAAACTGGAATATGTTGATACAAAGGAACATATAGCTAATATTTTCAGTAAACCATTTCCTAGAGAGTCATTTGCCTAGCTGAGGCAAAAACTAGGAATTATCTCTCTTCATTGAGATAAATTGAATATTGTAACCCTGTCACAAAAGGGACATACTTGACAGGGGGACAAATGGTGATAAGGGGATATTTATGAATCTTTGTCATTAATGTAAAAATGGGGAGAAAATTTTGAAAATTTGTTGTCATCAATGACAAAGGGGGAGAATGTTGAGTATGATTGTCATTGATTCCAAAAGTATTCATTAATGACAAAGGATATGATGATATGGAATGTATGATGATGTGGCATGTGTGATGAGTGTGCAAAAATATATGATGGTGTTCTAGTACCTTCATGTTGTCATTGTTACAATTTGACATCATTATATAAAGGTTTGACGGTTTGGTGAAACTCTGGAAATTGACTAAGTATTGGAAAATTAGTCTAAGTTGCTCTAGGAAAAGGCCTGCCACCTTCTGTATTTGATTGATTAATTAATTATGAGGCTATAGGAATGTATATTGTTGGTTTGTGCATCCAACAATATGATTAGTTTTCCAAAACAATCATTCAGGGTGACGATATTGGCTTGCCAAAAATGCCCTCTGGCATGATTTACACTGTCCCAGTAAAATGCCCACCAAGGAGAGAGGATGAGGTTGAATAGGATGGAATTGACATGGATGGAATCTGCATGATGTCCCCGATGCTTTGGATGCTTCATATTTCCAATAGTGGTGAAAATAAAAATCACCTCATCATTGACTTATGGTTTGATAAAATTGTCGAAGTGTTAAATAAGGGGTTCACGAGGCCATTTGCAAATGCACACCAAATGCTCTCTTTGTGTCAATAAATTCAACAAATGATATGGATCTATTCTTTGTTGAATTTTCCATCCATTCATGTTCTTTGTTTGACCTCCGGTTGTCACACATGTGAGAAATGGACCTAACAAGTTGAAGAAAAATCATGTCTGCACAGTGTATGGAAAATGCCCGTATGAGCCTAACTATTTGCTCGCACAAATATTTCAAATGCCTGCACCATCCTTTTTTTTGTAAGATAGATTAGGTCCTTATATTACTTTCAGAAAGATGCATAGTATGATAAACATAGTATCGCCAGGCACTCCCAACACAGGGAAAACAAACCCGGGGTCAAAAAATTAAAAGTCATCCCCGAAAGGAAGCATTTGAGGAATCAATGTCTGAGAGAATCGATCTTTCAACACAGTAAGGTGGCTTGAAAAAAAAAAGATACAGCAGGAAATAAACAGCAGAGTCTAAACATGAAAAAAACATAAGCAAACAGGCCCCTAGCTAGATTCCAAACCGATATTGGCTTCCCAAGCCTCAATTTCTTTGATGAGCTCAATACTGATCCTGCCATCAACCTAGTTCTGATTATGGATGAATTGCTTCAGATAACCCACCATCTCATCTTGCTGGAGCATAATCTGGTCTTGTGCTTCTCTGCGCTCTACCATGGTATTTTCGAGAATATATTTTTGTGGTTAGTGAATATCCAGGGAGTGCTGATAGAGCATGGTGTGCCCTCTGGTGCTTCTCAGGTTAGGAACCAGGGCTTCAAACTTTTCCCAAATTTCAGATTCAGTGAGGCATCTCCCTGTTACCTGGGATTCCTCTTCAACTTTGTTGATTTCCTTCTGCACAGACGATGGGGTGTGTTCCTTAAACCTACAGGATTTACCCACTAAAATTCTCATGAAGCAAACCGGTGGGCCTGGAGAGGGGTCGGTTGGCTTCGTCTTCCATCTGATGCTATCCCTCATGTGAGGCATTGATGCTGCCACCGTGAATGAACCAAGAGCTGAGTCACTAACATGGATGATGCAGCTGAGCGAGATCCTCAACACAGTAAACCTATCGGCTTTCTCCTTTGCGCCCCTTCGAACAGTGCACAGGGATTTACGGTGGTGTTTTCCCCTCCCCTCACCTCAAACCATAATTGCAGGATTACCAACCACCATGGCGCTTAAATCAGAAAGAATACGAACATATAGAACCAGACGAGAACAAGACTTCATGCACACTGGAGTAAAATATCACTTGGGAAACAAAAACATATGATGCATGCTGGGACGCATGGGAAGATGACTCTGGCACGTGCCCTGCCTCGTGGTTGACACAGGTGGGTATGTGTCGGTTCTCGTCGTTGCCAAGTTTGTCTTGGGGGTAGCCCTAATCTTGCACCCGACATGGGGGGATTCCCACACGAGCCTTACAAGATGCCTACACAAGGTTTATGAAATGCCCGCACATCACTAATCAGATCATAACGAATATGAAAAATGCAAAGGTTAATATTTGAAGAATTATGGTTAATAAAAAGGCATTATCAAAAATTATTCAATAAACCAAGAATTAATTAACTATGTGTGAAAGGGTGTGATGATGGAAGGGACACAATCATAAAAAGGAGACAGCATTCTCAATTGGAAGGACTCAAAGGTGAATAAACACGATGGATGAAAATACACAATGCTTCGATCTCATAGAAGAATATATAAATAGAATATTGAATTGAAGGAAGAAGGTCTCTACAGTCTAGATCGATGTAGCAACAAGAAAAGATAGAGACCAAGAAAATGAAGAATAACCAGTTACAAAATTCAAAAAATAAGAAGATCTGGAAATATGATAAAATCAAATTAGGATGATAAGGTGGTGCTAGGGCAGGCTGCACGCCTATAGGGGGTTGTATCCTCCTTCCAGTAGTGGATGGAAAACATGGGTGTTGTGGCATCCTTATATGTTGGTGTAGATAGAAAACTGGTGTGTTGGTGCATCCTTTCTATACTAGAAGAAAACTAATTTTGTAAAACTCATCTGATTAATGAGTTTGATTTTGTGGTTTTCGCTTTGAGGTTTCCATGATAAACTTATGTGTTCTTACTTTGTTGATTCATTGTTTAACTTGTTTTAATACTAATTTTTTTAGGAAAAAGAAGGCAATACAGATTCACTACCCCCTATCAATGTTGTTGGATAAACCAACAATTGGCATCAGAGTAGGCTCTTCACTAAAAGTTTAAACACTTGAAGAGAAATCCTTTATCACTATGGATCAACAAGTAAAAATGTCCTCCAAGGTTCCAATATTCAATGGAGAAGATTATGCTTTTTGGAGCATCTGTATGAGAATCCATATAATGTCTCTTCGGTTAGATGTTTGGATGACTATAGAAACAGGGTACAGATATCCCAAAAACCCTCCCATAGATCTTGAAGGAATAAAACAATTTGGAAGCAATGCTAAAGCTGTTAATACAATCTTGGATGAATTAGCTAGAACAGTCTTTTCCAAAGTGATGCATTGCAAAAAACCAAAGGAGATATGGGACAAATTGTAGACCATCTATGAAGGAGACACCAAGGTAAAAAGGGAAAAACTACGGACTTTTAAAACCCAATTTGAAAGTCTAAAAATGAAGGAAGAAGAAAACATTTCAGAATACTTTGAAATAATTGATGAAATCATTAATGTAATTCAAGGGCTAGGAGAAGAATGGAAAGAAAAGGAAATAGTTGAAAAAGTACGAAGATCACTTCCAATGGTCTACAATCCTAAGATTTCCACACTAGGAGATAGAGAAGATCTTGATAAACTTACCATGGAAGAACTATATGGGATTCTCATAGCTTATGAAATGAGGATTGGGAAAGATAATTCTCAAAAGAAGGAAGCAACTTTTAAAGCATCAAAAGTAGCTAAGAAATGTAAAAATAAGTTTCAATCAGAAGACTCCGATGATGAAGAAGCATGTCTTGTTAAAAATATTAAGAGAGGTACTGGCAAGTTCAAAGGGAAATTTCCCTTAAAATGGTTAATTGTGGGGTAATTGGTCACTTTGCTTCCAAATTTCCTTATCCAAAACAAGAGGATGATGATGAGTTCCCTGATAACTTCAAGAAACACAAAAGGATTTTTAAGAAGAAAAAAGAAGAATTTTCATTCCATGGATGATAGTTGCTCAAGTGAGTCTAGTGAAGATGGAGAAGCAGAATTCCTATTCATGGTATTAGAAAATAAAATATCTGAAGATGAAGTAGAAAGTGTGGTAAATCTCAAAGTAGGTCTTGTAAGTGATCTTGAATAATTATAAAGAATTATTGTTGACTTAAAAAAACATCTTCGAGAAGCCAAAAAGTTTGAAAACAATCTAGAACATCAGCTCAAGAAACGAGAGGAAGAACTAGAAAAGCTTGAATTTGAAATGATCTTGCTTAGAAAGAAGTCTTATGAAGAATCCGTTCAGTCAAAATTTAAGAGAAACTCAAACACTATAGATGACATCCTAAGTTGTCAAAGATCATTCAGTAATAAAACTGGACTAGGCTATGACAAAGGAAAGAAGTTAGAATAATCCTCTTTCATAAATAAAGAAGAAAATAAAAGAAGTTATGTTTATGCACTTATGAAACCAGTTGTAGAGTGTTGGGCCTGGCCCAAGGGGGTCAAATTTTGAACACATTAAGTTTTTTGGAACTACGAAGCTGAGCACAGCATGGATGGAGAATTTTGTGAAAAATCAGTTTTAGAGGCTACGAGGAGAAGCGCGACACAGTTTTGGTATGCTGCTACGTTGCGCGCGGAGTAGTGTCAGAAGAACTGCGAGGTTGGTGCAGCGAGGATTACAGTGCCGCGATGTGCCATTTCGACGGAGATCCTGCTAAGCAGAGCATTGGATGGATGATGGCAGTTATTTTGGTTAGGTCACAGAAGACCTATTTTTGTCAAAGATCATCGATAACTACCAAGTGGTGGGTAGGTGCAGATCGAGATAAACAACTGGTCAGGAAAACAGAGAACTACTAGTTGAACCAATTGTCAACAGCTGTGAAAGAAGGAACATCTTGGTGGAAGCAAGCTGTTGGTGCATGATAGGGGAGCGGATAGCAACGTGTCTACATAGAGGATAGACTGAAGATCGGCTAGCAGACACCAGCAGTCCGGTTTTGGGAAAACCACGACAGTTTTGTAAACCTAAGGGTTTTGCCTTCGTAATGTAAATACATGACCTACGGGCATGATCTATAAAAAAAGGAATTTTTGTATGGGAAAGGGTTACTACTTTTGTACTTAGGTATTGTTGAATATTGTTAGGATTTTTGAGCAAAATCTATTGTAAAGGCTCTGCAGCTGAGTGCGCATAGACCTAATTTTGAGGAAGAAGAACCTCTATAGCTGAGTGCGCAGGAGAAGAACTGTTGTACCCTTTCCTAATATAATCAACAACAGTTCTTGTGGACGTAGCTTCCCATCTGGGGGAGTGAACCATGTTAAACCTTCTGTTATGTGATTGCTGTGTATCATTGCTATTATTTTTACTTATTTTACTTACAATGCATGCATAAAGTTACTGTTATCTGATATATGTTTACTTTTATCTGTGTTCACCGTGGAAGGGATGGAATAAGATGTTAGTAGTTCATGTATGGATGAATGTTAATAGTCAAGCACCTATAAGTCCTCGAATGAATGGATATATGAGATAACCACACAGTTAATGGTTAAGGTTGAACCGCGATATCAAAGCACACAGCACTGTGCATCTCACTAATTTGTATAAGTTATGATGTTTATTAGTCTAAGTAATGATGAATGATTAAGGACTATCCAATAAGATTGAATAAGAGTGGTTAGGTCTCATAAACGACTGCGCGGTATAGTTGATGCGCCGATCCATAAGGAGTGTTGTGCGATAAGCTGTTGATAAATTGTCGTCATTGAGTGGAAGTAATCCCATTGTGCAGTCTGTGAATGCATTGGTTGCGCAAGCATATTTTCTTACCGTAGCATTCGACAAGGGGGTAGAGGACCTCGCACAATCATTAATCGCAGTACGCATTCTATCACCACGTTGCACATTACCAGTGGAACACTCGCATCACAAGGTTGTGGAAACCTGCTTCTGCAACCACCCCATCAACTTCACCTTGGGTGAGACCTCAGGATGCTTGCAATTTGTTGCCGAAAGGGCCGGTGAATAGGGGTTTTGTTGGTATCTTGCACCGTGAAGTATCAGGGTATACATTGGAAAACCTCTAGATTAGAATAAACACCAACAAATGGTTCTGTTGCTGCTCTAAGAATAGTGATGCGATATTGTATTGAGAAAATTAATGTCCGACAATTGGCATCCAGAAAAGAAAGAGATTTAGGCTTGGTGCGATAAGATCGAAAGAGATTTCGCAAAGAAAAAAATAGACATCTGCGTCTATCTGATGTACAGTGGTTGAACATATACTTGTGGAGGAACATCCACGAAATGTTTTGGGCTTCATTTCCAAACGAGCTCCACGAATGGATATCATGCCTCATAGAAAGAAAGAATTGTTCCCAAGGCAGAGTACCTACAAAGTGGAGTCTGGATTTTACTGAACAACTCAAAGCAATTGACAACCCACTGTCGCGAGCAGTTGACTTTTGGGTTGATATCATACAAGAAGGATTTGTGACCGAGTTTTCTATAGATACATTGAAGTCCTACAGCCAAGCTGAAGCATACTTTTTTGAAGGATTCAGAGGTAAGTTCTTGAAAAACCTTATCTATGTATTAAAAATTTTTTAGCTAAGAAAAGTGTTTTAAGAATGCAGCAATAATTCTAAATCTGTCATGGTAGAGAGTACACACATTGATTGTGACAAAGAAAACCATACTTTTAGAAGTGGAAAGAGATATAAGCTTACTAATTAAAAGAATCCCAGACAAGCTAGAAACCGTATAGATACCGAAATCCCATGTGTGCTCAATAAAAACAACACTCAGTTATTAGCCACAATCCAATGTATTACACCTCAGAATCCATCAGTCCAGAACCAACCTACCGCGAGCATCGAACATCCCATCCCACAGATCATTAATACTAGTAACACCGCAGGAGCGAGTGCTCACAGCACCATGACTCAGCCCATTTCGCAGAATACTATCCCTAGCACAATCCAGCAGCCTGTGTCTATTTTTTTCGCAGGGAGTCAGTCCCAAAATAGTACACAATCTGGAAGAAAAATGACAGATAACGATATAAAACTGTCGATATTCAAAGGAATGGGTCAAGAAGACCATGATCAGCACTGGTTTCTATGCGAATCCATGTGGAGTGTCAAGCAAGTTACGGATGATGCTATAACAAGAGCATAGCTCATCACTACTTTTAGAGATAAAGCACTGCATTGGTTTATGAAGTATTCTCAAGCAAAGCCAAGAACCTTAGCAGACCTCAAACCGTGATTGCAACAGAGTTTAAAAAACCCAAATCAGAATCACAGTGCATAACAGAGTTGAAATAAATCAAGCAGAAACCTACTAAATCGGTATGGGAATTCGACCAAAAATTCAAAACATTGTTGGACCAAGTGAGCTTTGTTATAGCTCTGCAACAGCATCAAGAATGGTTCATTGCTGCACTGTTGCCCCATATCAAACAACCACTAATGCAACAGAAGGTTGTATCTCAAGCAGAGGCCTTGGAGATTGCAATGAAGTTGGAAGCCTCACCAATTGGAGAAAGTATCTCTGGGATGATACAGATCCAGAACCAGTTGGCTACCTTGACATTAGAATTACAAGGTATGAAAAATGGAAAATAACATAGACATGAACAAAGACATGAAGTTTGGTGCACAGGATGCAAAGGGGAGGGCCACACTAGAGAACATTGCCCCTTATTTCAATATTATCTTAACAGTGGCGCACCAAACCCAATAAATATGAGTCAGAACCAGGCGTCATGGTGTGAAATTTGTAGAACCAGAGGACAGCACCCTGAGGATTGTTATCTCATACAGAAATATGTCAAAACGTCTAAAAACATATACTATAATTTCTATAAATCAGTTGGACATGATGAGTCTAACTATCGCACTTATGAGTTGATGAATGAAAGAAAGCGAGATATGGAAGCAATGCGAGGTACTAGGATGTACTGCCTCCAAGAGGAAAATCAGCCAAAGCAAGAGAACACCCACTATGATCAAGGAGGATATAGAGGCCGCGGTGGTGGATATCGTGGGAGAGGAAGAAATTCCAACCAAGCTCAAGGAAGAGGCCGAGGCCATATAATCTTCTATAACTGTGGCCAGCCAGGTCATGTATCAAGAGAATGTACTAATCCATGCACCACATGCAACAATTGTAAATCGTTTGATCATGTGATTGAAGACTGCCCCGTGCTTGAGGTAGAAATGCAGAAGCAGAGAAGAACAAAAACACCAAACCCTAACATCCAGTTGATCGCATCAGAGAGCATACCTATAGGTCAGAGTGTCAATGCAGTAATGCGAAGTGGCACTAATTAAAGAAAATACAAAAGCAAAGAAGCCTCGACTTCTAGAACAACTGATCCGAAAAAGAACCCTGGAGAAATAGTAGGAATTAGAAAAGCTCCTGGGAAAGCACCTCCATTGAACTTATAGAAAAATAAAGAAATATTTAAAGAAGCGTAGGACATGTTTAAACAACCACCACCTACTTCACCAAGGATCCCGTTGCACAGTCAAGAACTGCAAATAGAAGATATGCCACTGGCATATGATCAAACGAGTGCTGCACCAGATACATCTATTTTTGTTGCACAGTTTCTACGCAGCTGCATCAAGTTATTAAAAAACAAAGACACTCTTATGGATTTTGAAAAACTGATAAATCAGTATGAATCATGCAGTAAGAAAGGAATAACACATGGCACGGTACATAACATTAGGAGTCCCAAAAGAACCGGCAAGGAAACGTGGTTCACTGCACAAAAAGGAGACTACGATATGGACGAGATCATTCTTGATCTCGGATCTGAAGTAACTATCTTGACCAAGCAGACATGGCAGGTGATGGGGAAACCAAAGCTACAGTGGTCACCTATAAAGTTAAGAATGGCTTATCAAGGCATAGTTATACGGCTGAGAAGGTTAACGAAGACCATTGTCGACATTGATAGAGTCGAAAGTTACGCAAACTTCGAAGTAATTGAAATTGTGGATGATAGAAATCCTTATCTAGCACTGTTGGGCATCGATTGGGAAATGACTAACTCCACTATTATAAGTCTGAAGGCAATGAAAATGATATTTGAAGGCAATGACATAAGGGTCGTTGCACCATTGGATCCTTCGCAGGGGGAGCGATATGTTGAACCTATTCAAGAAGAGTATAGAGCTCAAGACCTTGACTGTATCTATAAGATGACAACAAATGCTGTGGATTATACTCATCCTACTGCGGATGGAACTCTCAGCTGGCACTGCGATAGTTCTTGCATCTCAATCTCTGAGGCAGGATTAGAAAACTGTCAACAAAGAATGCATGAAGTATCTTCCAGGAGATGCGCTACAATTACAAAGTCACTCCGCTGGATTGGAAAGCAGGGAAGTCCAATCCCCACTTATGATGGTACAGCTAACGTCTATTCATTTATCAAAGAATACACTGCAGCAGTTGTAGATGAACATCGCATCTCAACATTAGACATGGCACTCTGTGAGACACCTACTAGATGGTTGGCTACGCATAAAAAGACATTGAAAACTTGGCACCAGTGCAGAATCAAACTACAAATCAGATTCGCTGATAAGGTTACACTACCATTTGAGAAATATAATGGCCATATGGATACAAAGGATCATATTTCCTCCTGTACAGAAGTGTGGGAAGAAAGACCACAGACAGAATGGGTACATCTTTTTCTGCATACGCTGGAAGAGACTATTCCAAAGAAATGGTACCTATAGGAGGAGCTGCGCAGAAGAACCATGGATTGGTCTGTCCTTACTGCAAGGCTTTCAAAAGGACTTTAGCTTTGAAGATGACCATCCAACTATCCATGACGCACTGTAGCTTATCAAGGAAAATATATTTACACCAGATTCCATGGAGGAAAACATAACATCAGAAGATTTTTTTGAAGCAAACAACGTACTTGTGAGTCTACAACCAGATTGGGCAGAACAAGTAGAGCAAGTCATGAATTGTTATAACTTAGCTGAAAAAGATGAAGATAAGGGAGACAGTGATGAGGAGGACTCGCTCAATATAAATATCCCTGAATCAGAAGGAATGCACAAAGTAGAAGGACCTCCATTAGAGATTCCTGATATGAACGGACCGGTCAAAACAAAGAAAGTGAAAATCAGTACAAGTGAAGAACCAAAGTTCGCAGCAATAGGAGACTACTGGAATGATGATATAGTTGTGGAGATCGCAAGTATATTACAAGAATATCAAGAAGTATTCCCAA
This sequence comes from Larix kaempferi, assembly GCA_027924585.1. NCBI lineage: Eukaryota > Viridiplantae > Streptophyta > Pinopsida > Pinales > Pinaceae > Larix > Larix kaempferi. The sequence continues at coordinate 427,126 of BSBM01000167.1, forward strand.
CCAAGTTCACAAAGATTAAAGGCATTCTAGGAGACTTAGGAGTGATGAGAACTCCTCTTAAACCTGGAGCAAAACCTATAAAACAAAGGCCATATAGACTGAATCCACATTACAAAGAACGAGTTAAAGTAGAACTCAACAAGATGCTCGATGTACGGATCATTGAGCATGTTGAAGAATATGAATGGATAAGCCTGATGGTCATCCAAGATAGGAAAACAAAGGGTAAGATCAGGATTTGTGTTGATCTCAGAATGCTAAATGATTCCTCGATGCATGACCCATTTCCTACACCTTTTACCGACGAAGTACTTGATAACGTTGGAGGGAATGAGGCATACTCTTCTACTGATGGATTTTCTAGATACCATCAAATAAGAATTGATCCGGCCGATAGGCACAAAACCACTTTTACAACAAAATGGGGGTCATTCCAGTATACAGTGATGCCTTTTGGTTTGAAGAATGCACCAGCCATATTTTCTAGAGTGGTGATCGCAGCATTGAAAGAGTTCATCCATAAGTTTTTAGAGGTTTAATTCAATGATTGGACCATTTTTGAGATACTGAAGAAACATGCCATGAACCTCAGAATGATGCTGGAAAAATGTAGACAGCATCAAATTTCATTAAATTTGAAGAAGTGTATTTTCTGTGTTCCTTATGAGGTTCTGCTGGGACACATTGTCTGTAAGCAAGGATTGATGGTTGATCCTACAAAGATCGCAGTTATTGTAAACTTGCCTACACCAAATTCAGTTAAACAATTGCTCACTACACTAGGGCATACCGAGTACTACAAAAAATTCATAAAAGGGGTATGCATAGATAACTACAGCAATGGATAAGCTTTTAAAAAAGGATGCACCATTTGCTTGGAATGATGACTGTGAGAAAGGATTTGACACATTGAAAGAGAAAATGGTCACTGCACCGATCCTAGTTTTTCTAGACTGGGAAAAGCCATTTCACATACATGTTGATGCTTCATGTATAGCATTGGGTATTGTTCTTGCACAGCTAGGAGAAGGAGGCATTGATCATCCCATTGCATTTTCGAGCAGAAAGATGTCATCTGTTGAGAAGAACTATACCACTACAAAAAGGGAAGGACTTGCAATGGTATATGCACTACAAAAGTTCAGATACTATTTGCTTGGTGCGCACTTCTCAATGTTTACTGACCATTCTGCATTAAAATACCTGGTCAATAAGCCAGTGTTAGGGGGGCGAATATGCAAATGGCTCTTACTCTTCCAAGAATATAATTTTGAAATAGTAATTACGCCAGGCACATTAAATTTAGGCCCTAATCATCTATCAAGGATTGATTCAGGAGAGGAACCGGTGAATCTAGAAGACAATCTACCTGATGCGCAATTGTTTGCTATGTAGGTTTCCGATGATTATTAACAGGATATCATTGATTTTCTAACTACCCTGTTCGCACCTACTTAATTCACTATGCATCAAAAGAAGCAGCTAGTAGTGCGAGCCGCAGACTTCACCATTATTGCAGGACAAATCTACAAGTTAGGACCTGATGAAGTGCTACAAAGATGTGTATTAAAACATGAGAAGCCATTTATATTAGCTGATGCACATTCAAGAGTCACAGGAGGTCATTATGCAGGAAGGGCTACTGCGTATAAGATATGGCGTGTAGGGCTATGGTGACCTACAATTCATAAAGACTCCAAAGAACATTTCCAGAACTACGATGTCTATCAGAGGACAAGGAAACCATCAAGAAGAGATGAAATGCCATTGAACCCTAAGTTGACCTTGTATGAATTTGACAAATGGGAAATCAATTTCGTGGGACCTATCAACCCACCAGGAAAAAGAACTGGTGTGAGGTACATTGTTACTGCAACTGACTACCTCACCAGATGGGAAGAAGCAAAACTAGTCAAAGACTGTAGCACAACTATAGCCACGCAGTTTATCTTTGAGAATATCCTTACACGATTTGGATGCCCAAAAATTTTGATGAGTGATCAAGGCACCCATTTTCTTAACAGAACTATTGAAGCTTTGACTAAAGAGTTCTACATCCATCATCAGCGCATTACGCCTTATCACCCACAAGCGAATGGAACTGTTGAAGCATTTAATAAAGTACTTGAGAATGCACTAACCAAGGTATGCAACGTAAACCGCGATGACTGGGACCTGTGCATTCCATCTGTATTATGGGCATACAGAACAACATGCAAGAAATTAACTGGGCATACACCTTTCAGATTGGCTTATGGGCAGGAAGCAATAATGCCAATGGAATATATTATTCCCAGTTTGAGAATAGTTGCATTTACAGGGATGGATGATCATGCAGCAATGCAAGAAAGGTTGTTACACTTGGTTGGGTTGGAAGAAGATCGCTTCATAGCGGGATTCCACCAGCAAGTGCAGAAAGAACGAGAAAAAGCATGGCACGATCACCACATCAAGAATAAGACTTTTCAAGTAGGTGATCTAGTCCTCCTATATGATAGTAAATTCATGAAGTTTCCTGGAAAATTTAAAATGCATTAGCTTGGACCATATACTATCATACATGTTACTAACGGAGGCGCAGCCTAGTTAGCTACTTTATCCCACCTTTAGCCGGTGATACATTACCCAATTTGATAAATGGAAGAAGACTAAAGCTTTACTGTGATAGTCCTACTTCGCAGCATCCAGTATGATCGGAAAGAAGGAAAATTTTCTAGGTGCCAAGTACAGTTGGAATTGAGCACTCGAAACTGCAGAAAATCCTGTACACAAGCTTGTAGAGATAGATCTATATACCGCATAGCATTGTTGAAACTGCACGAAAAAAAAATGATAAGAAAGGAAAATAAATAATTGGTTGTTGCGACATTCAAAAAGCTACCCTGAAGAGAAAATAAAGTATACACTATGAACTCACTGCACAGAACCAAAGATGGCCTATCGCACAGTTCGATGCAAGGCTCCAAAAAATAGCTGTTACAATGTTGGTCAGAAATATAGCCATTATGCAGTACTTTCCTACCGATAGATCGGGCATTTAAAGCATAGACAACCATTCTGAATGACTTAATGATGGAATTGACTGAAGCATCCACCGGATTTGGCCAATGGATACTGCCATTAATGCATATCTAGCCATTGAAGGGTGCAGAGGAGGGTCCGTTGTGCCTATAAATAACACTGTATATTGTCTCATGGGCATTACCAAAGCACTTAGACATTTTTGCACATATTGTTTTCTGAGTTAACTCTGCAAGTTATCCACTGATAGCGGAGTAGTGAGCAAGTGAAAGACACCAAGATCCTTTATTGCCAAAGAGTTCACGGTCAAAGAGACTATGAGGTTGTTCCAACACGGAGGAATTGACAAGTTAATGAGAACCCCAAACAAGAAAGTTGTCACTGAACCAAAACAGGTTCCAAGAAGATCACCAAGACATGGCCCCTCAATGCAAGACAAAGGGAAAAATCCAGTAGCATTGAGATCAAAACTAGCAAAGACAAGTTCGGTAGGGACAAATAAGCCTCTTGCTGATAAAGAGATACCTTTAGCTATGACTCCAGACTATCTCTCGCCATGTGCAATGGATGCACCGGCCATTAGACTACTGAAGAGTCCAAAGTATGAGATACCACTCTCACCAATATCGAAGCATGTTGAGGTGGAAAAAAATATGTTGGGAAAGATTCCAGAATGTAAATGGGAGGACTATGATCTGCTAGCAATGCAGAAGGAGAAGCCAACTTGGCCAAGATTCCCATAGTTCCAGCCTGAGAAATACATCTGCTGGAAGAAGAATGCAAAGGGATACCTCACCTTGGCCGTTGAGAGCTAGTTGACCGGAGTATCCAAGTCGGGGCTACTCAACCTACTTAGGCTCCCACATTTCGACAGATCACCGGAGCTCAATGTGGTGGCACGAACTCTTATGGCTCGCATCCACCATGGATATTTATGGCTGGACCAGAATATCAACCTGACAATTGACTTAATCCACTGGATAACTATATTGAGCAAAAGGGGAATAGACCCAAGGAAGTTCTTCCAAGGAAAGACAAAGGATAAAGAGGTAGCCACATTGATGAAGCAAACGTAATTTGTCATCAAAGGGAAGTGAGGCTTCCAGGTGGATGACATAAATGACCAAGCAATAAGGTTTGTCACGCAGTTATTAGCGGGAAAAATTCTAAGAAAGTGCAGACCACTAGAAGTCTCTGCGGGCGCAGTACTACTTGGCGTTGCATCCGTCGAGGGACAAGAATTCAATTGGTGCCAATATATTCTAAATGAGTTCCTAGAGGAACTGAATAACACACAAATCAATGGTGGATACTTCCACTTCACCTGGCTAATCCTACTGATCGGCTTCCTGGGGTGGAGGGAACTGAAGCAATATGTGGAAGTGGTCAGGGACACTTCGGACTACAGAGGTGCTCGATATCAAAATCTATGGGCAAATTTGAATCCTGAAAGATAGCACGAGACAGTGCTGGTCTTTTACACATATTATGACCAGCTGCACGGAGCCATCATACTTACACCTTGAATACCAAAGCAAGTAACAAGCAAATATATCTGCATTATAAATTTTTATGCTACGATGAAATGCATCTCGATTTCAGCTAAAGCGCAGACGAATAATCCTAAATGGTACCCAGGAAACTACCATATGTACGAGGAAGATATTGAGAATATCATGAAGGAATGGCTAGCTGAATTTTGAGTTGACGTTGTGGACATCCAAAGTGATTCTAGCGAGGATAACCCTATCCCATGTCCCATAGTAGAAGATAAAGAGTCAGGAAAAAGGAAGGACACTGGGATTCCTTCACGACGCAAGGAACCAAGGAAGAAGCAGAAATCAAGCAAAGACCAATTGGACAGAGTACTTCGTGAGGATGACTACCTAATGATCGCCGTGAAGGTCATTGAACAAATGGAGGAGCTCTCAAACGATAAGGAGAAGAAAGAAAAGGAAATTCAGGACAGTTTGGAGTAGAACCTGACCACACTACAAGGAATTTCCCAAAAATTTGATGAAGTAAGCAGAAGATTACCCTTGCAACGTTAATCAATAGCCGAAGGGCAGTCGGCAGGAACTTCGTAGCTGCAAATCACTGTTCCCGCGAGGTCTCGTGTTGTCCACCTGCAACCATTATCTATAAGGTTTCCATTACCTAATCAAGTAATGCTAGATATGAAGAATGTAGAGTGCGTGGAGCTTGATCTTGCAAAAATACCATTGTCAGGACTACATTACTTGCAGACCCAAGTTTCTGAAGAAATGCATGACAGAACCATAGATGCACTAAAAGGACAGGCGGAGCTGCAAGCAGCTAATAGACAGCTAGAGTAAGAGAGCTCACAGAAATCTATGCAATTGCAAGATGAGCATGATCGTCGGATGAGATTGGAGACAACAATCACTACGGTTGCAGATAACATAGATGAGTTTGAAGTACAACTAGAACCAGCAGATACTATTGTCAAAATTGGTGATCTGGTCAATAGTCTTAAGATAGAGAAGGATGACATGGAGATTCTCCATGAGTTGGAGATTGCTGTCTTGAAGGCGTAGATCAATCCACAGACCCCACCAGATGAACAGCAATTAAGGCAGGGAGCAGTAAAAACTGCGGCATAGAATATTGCAGCCGAAGTGGCGAAGTGCCAAGGGTTGTTGGACGTAGCATCGATGGCATTCATTTCCCTCGAAGAAGACCCAGCATTGCAAGAGGTGAAGGATACTGTAAAAAAAAATCAGGATGCACTGGAGCAGCTGGATACGGAGGTAAAAGCTCTTCTACCAAGAGATAGGCTACCAAAGTATCGAGAAATCAACGAGCTGAGAAAGGAAGTACAGGTATTGCGGGAAAAAGAAAGTGAACTGGGAGATAAATCACAATTTTTGCTGTAGGATGCCAACACGATCTCAAAAGAGATCGAGGATAAGTTAAAAGACTTGCGTGAGAATCAAGCGCAAGTGGAAGGCCAGATCGACGATGAAATTACACTGGACATAATGGAAACAGTCCGGCAAGTCGAGCATGACACAAAGCAAGTGGTCAACAAGTTGTTCAACACATACAATGAGTTCGCTGTGAAGATAGCTCCGCAGTTGGAGGAACAGCTTGGAAAAGTTGCAGGTGGCTCGGGGGTGAGCCACATGTAAGTGTTAGGGGCCTATTGGGCCTGGCCCAAGGGGGTCAAATTTTGAACACATTAATTTTTTGGGAACTACGAAGCTAAGCACAGCATGGATGGAGACTTTTGTGAAAAAACAGTTTTGGAAGCTGCGAGGAGAAGTGCAGCACAGTTTTGGTATGCTGCGACATTGCACACGGTGTAGTGTCAGAAGAACTGCGAGGCCAATGCCGCGAGGATTACAACACTGCGTTGTGCCATGTTGACAGAGATCTAGCTAAGCAGAGCATTGGATGGATGACGGCAGTTATTTTGGTTAGGTCACAAAAGACCTATTTTTGGCAAAGATTGTCGATAACTACCAAGTGGTGGGTAGGTGCAGATTGAGATAAACAACTGGTCAGGCAAACAGAGAACTACTAGTTGAACCAATTGTCAACGGTCATGAAATAAGGAACAGCGTGGTGGAAGCAAGCTTTGGCGCACGATAGGGGAGCGGATAGAAACGTGTCTACACAGAGGATAGACTAAAGATCCGCTACCAGACACCAATAGTCTGGTTTTAGGAAAACCATGACAGTTTTGTAAACCAAAGGGTTTTTCCTTCGTAATGTAAAGACATGACCTACGGGCATGATCTATAAAAAAAGGCATTTTTGTATGGGAAAGGGTTACTACTTTTTTACTTGGGTATTGTTGAATATTGCTAGGATTTTTTAGCAAAAGCTATTGTAAAGGCTTTGCAGCTGAGTGCGCGGAGACCTAATTTTGAGGAAGAAGAACGTCTGCAGCTGAGTGCGCAGGTGAAGAACTGTTGTACCCTTTCCTAAGATAATCAACAATAGTTCTTATGGACGTAGCTTCCCATCTGGGGGAGTAAACCACGTTAAACCTTGTGTTATGTGATTGTTGTGTATGATTGTTATTATTTTTACTTGAAATACTTATAGTGCATGCATAAAGTTACTGTTATCTTATATATGTTTACTTTTAACTGTGTTCACCACGGAAGGGATGGAATAAGATGTTAGTAGTTCATGTATGGACGAAAGTTAACAGTCAAGCACCTACAACTCCTCAAATGAATGGATCTATGAGATAACCACATAGTTAATGGTTAAGGTTGATCCGCGATATCAAAGCACACAGCACCGTGCATCTCACTCATTTGTATAAGTTATGTTGTTTATCAGTCTAAGTAATGATGAATCATTAAGGATTATCCAATAAGATTGAATAAGAGTGGTTAGGTCTCATAAACGACCGCGTGGTATAGTTGATGCGCTGATCCATAAGGAGTGCTACGCGATAAGCTATTGATAAATTATTGTCATAGAGTGGAAGTAATCCGACTGTGCAGTCTGTGAATGCGTTGGTTGGGCAAGCATCTTTGCTTGCCACAACATTCGAAAAGGGGGTAGAGGACCTCGCACAATCATTAACCACAAAACGCAGTCTATCACCACGATGCACATTACCAGTGGAACACTCGCATCACAAGGTTGTGGAAACCTACTTCTGCAACCACCCCATCAACTTTGCCTCGGGTGAGACCTAAAGCTGCTTGCAGTCTGTTGCTGAAAGGGCCAATGAATAGGGGTTTTGTTGGTATCTTGCACCGCGAAGTGTTGATGTATATGTAACTTCAGAATGTATTTCACATATATGTATATTGTATTCCTATAGAGATGTTATTATTCCTCTATACAGAAGTGTCGTCATTTATATTGTAAGTGTCGTAACTTATACTTGATGGGTTATTAGACCACCTTGTTGGGGTCGGCCCTGTATAAGTCATGTGGGTCAAAGGGTTATTAGACCACCCTATTGGGGGTTGGCCCAGTCAGCATTATGTTAAGTGGTTAGGTTGAGGCTGACCTAGTTGAGTAAAGGTCAAGTCAAGTTACTGTATAAATAGAGAGTGTGTCTCTCTCATTTTACACATTCTATTCTCTCACTCACACTTTGGAGAGTGGCAAACTTGTGGAGGAGGAGGCTCTGTTGCTAGGAGAAGACTATCTCTTTTATTCTGGTTGTATCATTGCTCTATCTATCTCTGAGGAAGTTTTTGGGGTTTTTCACCTTTATGGTTTTCCCCAACTAAACTCTGTGTCTCTTGTTTGCTTGTATTATTGTGTCCATGATTGATATGCTATAGATTTGTTGTACATGTTGTTCTCTCAGTTAAGATCCTAGATCAGATTGAAGTAAATTCTGAAAATTTAACATGGTATCAAAGTTAGCCTGAAAGAAGGCATGATATGGCATGTATGACACTTGTTGCACTTATGATGCTAGGGCTTGATATAGAAAAAACCTGACATCATAGCACTTCCGCTATAAATCCATTTTGGCGACGTTTTCGGATCTAAAAATTTTACAGGTCGAAGATAGGATCCCCATGTACCTTTTGTCCAAAGGAAAACCTCTAATTCGTTGTACTTTGCGATTTATGATCTGTACAATATAGGGTTTCTGCCTCTTCCAGATCTGAGTCAAAATCAGGTGACCTTGGGAAAAAGGTCATAACTTGGGCTAGGAAGCTCCAAATGAAATTTAGTAAAAATTAACAGGTAGTACACAGACTATACTATCTCAGAAAAAAATTTCAGAAGCCGAAGTTGAACCAGTGACACATGGAATGCCGTACAAGTTCGCCCTCCTGTATTATCCAATAAACAAGTCACATTGCGACACTTGGCTTAAATCTCTATCAGGGAATCCAATTGAGGTCAGACCTATCAGGATGGAAAGAAAATAGGTCGATATATCTCAAGAAAAGTTTTCATACCCTGTGGATCTAAAAGTTCAGAGTTACACCAGAAAAAAAAATCAAGTACATATTTCATCAAAATAGAATTATTTTTGAGTACTTTCATTCATGGCTTCCGGAATTTAGGGATTCGGAGAAAGTTGGAATATTTGTAATCAGAGACCATGTCTGGATGATACTCATAAAAATCAAAATTTAGAGACCAAGATCATATTTTTTGGTTGGGCAGAAGGCCGGGCTTGATCAAACCCCAGTTCGAGACTTTGATCGGAAAGATGGAAAATTAGGGCTTCTACAAAAATTGGAATTTTGGAAATCTGTGACCACGGCTGGAAGCTCCTTAGAAAAATCAAATCTTAGAGCTTTGAATCAAATCTTTTGTTTGGGTGAAGCTCTGGGAAACTCAAACCCTAATTCAGGGTCCTCCCTAGCGAATCCGGAAATCTAAAAGGCAATTTCGAGGGGTGAAACTTTGCAGTTTTCAAATTCTGAATATACCAACTTGATCAGCTCATCAAGGCGCATATTTCTATCCTTTCAAAAGTTTGAAATTCAAAGTTTGAATTTTTGGGGTTTCTTTGACAAACACTAATCTAGCTCGAGGTCTAGTTCTTGCAAATCAAGTGGATTGGGTTAATCTTAGAAGAAGATGGATTGGTCACCTGCATAAGTGAAGAAGTTCCTGTCTCAGAGGGAGATGAGGCTAAGGCCTTCCATAAGAAGATTACAAGCAATCTTGACAGGTATCGCTTATAGGTATGTTTCATGGTTAAGTTTATCATATGTTTGTTTTCATATCATTACAGTACAATCTTGATTAATTACTAGACTTGTCGTATCACCTTAATAGAAGATATTCATTAAGTTTTTGACACTTATGAATGTACTAATGCATTGTGATGTTGTATGAGGTTTATGTTGTTCGCTAACATAAAAGGTACACCAAGAAAGACAAATCATGTTCTACTTCAAGAACATATGATCATGGTGACATGAAGATAAAGATTCATCCATTGTCATGGATCTCATAGAAGATCTACTTTCGAGGTATGTATAACTTGGTCCTACAATGGTTAACCTATGAGCCATGCAGGTTACTAGCACAAGTCATTGAAGAGAACCAGAAGACATTATGCAGTTATGTTAGACATAACTAGCTAGCATGCTAATCCAGGTATGTTTTTCCTATATCAAGCTAGAATCCCCCCTTTTGTTAGGATCTTATACTGTTGTGTTGTTGATAATGATTATTCATGAAGTCATAGGTTTGAATAGTCATGGCTATATGCATATTATGTTTCTTACCATAATTGATGATATGACTAACCAGAAGAATCATGAAGGTATAGGTTTGAGTAATCATGGGTTTATGCATTGATGATTTAACTAATCAGAAGAGTCCTAGGATCAAATAAGAATATGCATGAGTAAAAGAAGACTTCCCTGAAACCTTGAATACTAATGTTTATTATCTGTGAATGATCATGAATATACATGTTTAAGATTATTGTGTTTTGATAGTATTAAGATTATACTGATAAATGTGTGATTATGTATGAGACCTCAAGGATAACACAATGATGATACTAATAAGCATGCATAGTGATTAAGGATGGATGTAAGCTCAAGGATAGGTAATCCAGGAAGTAAAGATCAAGAGGGAGCACACTCTAGTTGTTTCTGCAAGAAAGCAAAGGAGCACACTTCAGTAGTTTCGACAAGGATGCAGATATTCAGAGGGAGTTGACCACTTCTCACAATCCACATAAGAATGGAGTTGCAAATATTTAGAGGGAGTCCACCCAGCAACCAAACAAAGATAAGTATTTGAATTGTCATTACTTGCATATTTTATTGTTTAAATAATATTGTTCAATAATGTATATACTAATGTTCCTATAATTAGGTTGTGTATTATGCATATTAGAATAGTTGCATTGATGAACAGTATACTACTAATATGCATGGGTAAGTGGCCTATGGCATTGTACAACATTCCATTGCTACTTATCTAGAATGAAACCTCTTTGCTGACATGTTGGGAGTTGTGCACACTCTTAACAACGTTCTGGTAGAGATTGGAAGGCATCTAGAAAGTTACAGGATATGGATAAATGTTGTATTGAATCATTGGCTAAGATAATTGCATGACTGTATGACATATTTCTTTATGTGTAAACTATGAGATGTTTTCTAATCATGTAATTTAACTTGTTGTGTAGGAAAGATCGTATACCATCACCTACAAAAGAAGGACTACAACATTTGTTCAAGCAACAAAATTATCCATTGAAGATATTGAAGTTCCTAGGATATGCGAAGAATGCCATGATCCGTTGATCATGAAGAACGATGTGTGGGATGCGGTCCCAACAGCTGAAGGGAAGTCTGTTGTGACTTCCAAATGGAACTATCAGATCAAGCATGCTGCAGATGGTAGAATATAAAAGTGATGAAATAGAAGATACACCAGATGGATTTCAAGACAGCCTTCTTGAATGGTGTATGTCGAGAAGCCACTTGGTTCAGAGACACATGACAGGGAGTCATATATGTGCAGAACTTTGTATGGTAGACAGCTTTCTATCCAGTTTGGGCTTTACCAAGAGTAAAGCGGATTCCAACCTTTACTATAAGGTTGAGGAATGAAATCCAGTGATACTACTTTTGTATGACCTGTTTGTAACGGGTGAGGATAGATTGATTTCTGACATGCAATGGAAGCTTGCTGCCAAGTTCAAGATGAAGAACTTGGGGATTATGCACTATTTTTTTTTTTGGCATGGATGTATGGTAGAGTGTAGATAGAATCTTCCTTGGACAAAGGAAGTATGCAGTAGAGAACCTGATGAGGTTCGGGATGATGAACTGCAAGGCTATGGCCACATCTATGACATTGAACCTAAAGCTTCTGTGTGATGCTTCATTTGATTCGGTTGATGTCACGATGTATCGTTAGATGATTGGGTCCTCTATGTACCTGACGAACACGAGACCAAATATTTGCTTTGCGGTGAACACATTGAGCCAGTTCCTGATGGATCCGAGAGATGTTCACCTGGTTGCTATAAAGCATATTCTGAGGTACCTAAAGGGTACAGTTGATTATGGGATCAAGTATGATGCGAATCAAAAGTTTAAATTGTAGGGTTATGTTGATTCAAATTGGGCAAGCAGTGCTTCAGTATGGGATCAGGTGTGATCTCTTGGTCTAGCAGGAAGCAGTCCTGTGTAGCACTGAGTACAGCTAAGGCAAAGTATGTTGCATCCTGTTCAGCTAGTTATGAGGTAGTATGGCTCCGAAAGCTACTGTCTGAGTTATTTGATCTCCCGCTAGAGGCTACTGGTATCTTTTGTGACAACCAGAGTTGTGTGAAGCTATCCGAGAACCCGGTGTTCCATGACAAGTCGAAACACATAGAGATCAAATATCACTATATCAGGGATATGGTACAGAGAGGAGCGGTGAAGCTCCTGTATGTTGTGACGGATGAGCAGATTGCAGATGTGCTGACGAAGCCATTATCCAGAGTGAAGTTCGAGTACTTCAAAGAGAGGCTTGGTGTTCTTCAGATCTACGACACTTCGAGGAAGAAGTGATGGACACATTTGATGAAGCCATTCCAAGCATGTTGGAAGGAGGATCCTTCACATGGCTGTGGATGTAAGCGCTGGATGATGAGCATCGAGATGATGTTCTAGTTTCTGCTTTGTATGATCAGTTGGATCATTTATATGTATATGTATGTACGCATCATGTTGGATGTTGGATATGATCAGTTGGATCATTTATATGTATATGAATGTACGCATCATGTTGGATGTTGGATATGATTGGTTGGATCATTTGTATGTATTTTGTATATGCATCATGTTGGATGCTTGGACCATGTATCTGTATATGTATCAGGTGGATACATTGTATGATCAAGTAGATCATGTATGTTGATATGTATCATGTATTTTTATTTGTATCGAGTGGATCATGTATGATGATATGTATCAGGTAGATACTTGGTATGCATCAAGTGGATGCATTGTATGATCAGGATGATCATGATGATGAGCTTCAGGGTGTTGCTCTAGATGATATGTATCAGGATGGTATAGTGATGATGATCAGTGTGATCATGAGCATCAGGATGATTCTTTGTGCGATGATGATTCGTTGGATCATGAGTATCAGGTTGATACTTGGAGGTCAGAGATGATATGTAGCAGGTTGTGCAAATAGCATGTAATCAGTCCTGGGAGATCTTGTTGGTCATGCTGCAGCACATAAATGTTCCTAGGATACTCTTTTCGGTATTGCTATGTAGTATGTAATCAGTCCTCAGATATCCGATAGGTTGAGCTGTGTGCTCATAATTAGTCCTGGGATGAGGTCTTACTACAGAGACATGTAATCAGTCCTGGAGATCCGAGAGGTTGAGCTGTGTGCTCGTAATTAGTCCTGGGATGATCTTTAGAGATCTTGTCGGTCATGCTGTGACACATAAATGTTCTTGGGATGCTCTTTAAAGGTTTTGTCTATCCACATGTAATCAGTCCTGGAGATCCGAGAGGTTGAGCTGTGTGCTCGTAATAAGTCCTGGGATGCTCTTTAGAGATCTTGCTAGTCGTGCTGCGGCACATAAATGTTCCTAGGATGCTCTTTAAAGGTATTGTGGAGGAGATGCATGTAATCAGTCCTAGGAGATCTTGTCGGTCATGCTTAGGCACATAAATGTTCATGGGATACTCTTTCCGGTATTGCGTCCGCACATAAAATTAGTCCTGAGAGACCACCTCTATCAGACCGTTCACACAGATGATGAAGACCTACAAGTGGTGGGCCTACATGCAGCATGAAAAAGGACTGGCCTTGTAGAACTTCCTATGACGAGTAGATTCAGAGATTGATTGAGATAGCAGCATCAGTGATGATGATGATGACTAGATGACGATTATCCAGTGACGATGATCTAGATAAGATGACTTGTGCTAGAAGACCTGTGTTGAGAAATACCTTCCTAGTTAAGAGGGAGTGTTGATGTATATGTAACTTCGCAATGTATTTCACATATATGTATATTGTATTCCTATAGAGATGTTATTATTCCTCTATACGGAAGTGTCGTCATTTATATTGTAAGTGTCGTAACTTATACTTGATGGGTTATTAGACCACCTTGTTGGGGTCGGCCCTGTATAAGTCATGTGGGTCAAAGGGTTATTAGACCACCCTATTGGGGGTCGGCCATGTGGGTTAAAGGGTTATTAGACCACCCTATTGGGGGTTGGCCATGTGGGTCAAAGGGTTATTAGACCACCCTAGTGGGGGTTGGCCCAGTCAGCATTATGTTAAGTGGTTAAGTTGAGGCCGACCTAGTTGAGTAAAGGTCAAGTCAAGTAACTGTATAAATAGAGAGTGTGTCTCTCTCATTTTACACATTCTATTTTCTCACTCACACTTTGGAGAGTGGTGCACTTGTGGAGGAGGAGGATCTGCTGCTAGGAGAAGACTATCTCTTGTATTCTGGTTGTATCATTGCTCTATCTATCTCTGAGGAAGTTATTGGGGTTTTTCACCTTTATGGTTTTCCCCAAGTAAACTATGTGTCTCTTGTGTGCTTGCATTATTGTGTCCATGATTGATATGCTATAGATTTGCTGTACATGTTGTTCTCTCAGTTAAGTTCCTAGATCAGATTGAAGTAAATTCTAAAAATTTAACATGAAGTACCTGGATCTACATTGAAAAAACTCTAGATCAAAATAAACACCAACATAAAGGAATACAGTAAAAAATTAGCTCACTCTCAAAATGAAAGCAGGACAGATAATGTGCCAAGCAGACATCAACAACTCTTTTTGGAAGAAGAATGTCACTAGAAGCAATCCAAAAGGAAGAAGCTATAATCCTTTTTCTCCTCTACAGAGCTATAGTATAGAATTTTACAGATATGGTAACCTAGGACACATAGGTAGAAATTGTAAATTAGTGATTCCTATGAAGAATGACAACACAAAATCTCATGGAAATGAGGAAAAGAAGGTTTGGAAGAAGAAGGAATATGTGGAATGTTCAGTATCTCTATGTGCAATAGAAAAACAAAATATATGGCATGTGTACGGTGGATGCTCAAAACATATGACAGGAGACCCACACACATTTATAAGCTTAAAATAAATAAAAAAGGAAAAGTCACTTTTGGAGATAATCTATCCTCTAAAATAATTGGGAAGGATACAGTGGCTCTTAGAGACAAGATGAAAGATGAAAATGTTTTTCTTGTAAAGAAATTGAAACCTAATCTTTTAAGTGTGAGCCAAACATGTGATCAAGGACACATATCTATATTCGATTCCAAGAAGTGTGAAATCAGAAGAAAAGATTCAGGAAAACTTTTTGGGACTGCTGTGAGAACTCCAAGCAATGTGCATATTCTAGAAAATGAAGAACGATGTTATATGAGTCAAATTGATGAAATTTTGCTATGGTATAGAAGGATGGGACACTTGAAATTTGAAAATATTGTAAAATTTAGTAAGAAGGGAGCTGTAATAAATTTACCAAAGATCATAAAAACACCAAACCTGGCAGGTTTGTAGACACTGTCTTCATGGCAAGCAAACAAGAACACGCTTCAAGATCAAAGAGCATACAACCTCTCAGCCATTAGAAATAATTCACACTGATCTTTGTGGATCTACAAGGACTAAAATTTTTCAAGGTGAACATTAATTCATGTTATTAACTGATGATTATGCAAGGATGACTTGGGTGGCATTTCTTAAAAAAAATCAGAAGCTTTTATGAATTTCAAAGCCTTCAAAGACCTTGTTGAAAATGAAGCAAATATCAAGATTAAGTGTCTAAGATCAGATAATGGTGGTGAGTTCACCTCAAATGAATTGAATGAGTTTTGTAAAACTCATGGAATCAAGAGGCAGTTTTAATCCCCAAGAACTCCTCAACAAAATGGAGTGGACGAGAGGAAAAATAGGACTTTCCAAGAAGTAGCTACAACTATGCTAAATGAAGAAAAAATTCTTGATGGCTATTAGAGAGAAGCAGTATATACAGCTATCTATGTACAAAACAGAGGACATATTAGAGTAAATAGTGACAAAAATCCTTATGAGCTATGGTTTGGAAGACCAGATTCAATTAAATATTTTAGAGTTTTTGGAAGTAAATGCTACATAAAAAGAGATGATAATTATCTAGGGAACTTTGACTCTAGAACATATGAAGGCATACTTCTTGGATATTCCTCCACCAAAATAGAATACAAATGTTATAATCTAAGGTTGTACAAGATCATAGAAAGTGCAAATATAACTATAGATGACACTAAACCAAGAAGGATACAAATCCAAGAAAGTGTGGATGTTAAAGAAACTAATGATGAAAAAATAGATGATGAATAAAAAGAAGAAAGTTCACAAGAAGAAGATATTCTTGAATTAGAAGAAGAAGATCAAGTAGAGAATGAAGACTCCCCCAGATCAGACACAAAAAACACCATCCAGACGGGTTCAAAAGAATCGTCCTGAAATCAAAATAACTGGTAACAAAAATTAAGGAGTTCAAACAAGGAGAAAAATGTTTTATGATGAAGAAAAAGCACTATTTTCGATAGTAGAACCCAAAAGCTTTAAAGAAGCTTGCAAAAGTGAGGATTGGATTAATGCTATGAATGATGAAATTGATCAAATAGAGAAGAACCAAACTTGGGAACTTGTCCCAAGACATAAGGACATGAATGTTATTGGAACCAAATGGCTCTTTAAAAACAAGTTCAATGAGGATGGTTGTGTGATAAGGAACAAGGCCGGATTAGTATGAAAAGGATATGCTCAACTAGAAGGTGTTGATTTTGAAGAAACCTTTGCACCTATGGCAAGACTTGAAGCCATTAGGATGTTTCTAGTTTTTGCGTGCTACAAGAACATTAAAGTGTATCAAATGGATGTAAAATCTTCATTTCTTCATGGAGAACATGAAGAAGAAGTACATGTTGAGCATCTTGGAGGTTTTCTCTTATCGAAAAATAGAGATTATGTTTGAAAACTTAAGAAGGAATTATATGGTCTTAAATAAGCACCAAGAGCATGGTTCTCAAGACTTGACAAGTATTTAAAGCAGCAAGGATATAAAAGAGGAGCCACTGACAGTAATCTATACATAAAATTTGAAAACAAAAATATGATCATTATTGTAGTCTACATAGACAATATCGTATTTGGAAGTGATCAAAAATTCTGAGTGTAAACTTTGCTTCAGAAATGAAGAAGGAATTTGAAATATCGATATTGGGGGAACTAACATTCTTTCTGGGTTTACAAGTATCTCAATCAGAAAAAGGGATCTTCGTCTCTCAAACGAAGTATATCAAAGAGATGTTGAAAAAGTTCAAAATGGAAGAATCCAAATCTGTTAGAATTCCTATGGTCACTGGTTGTAAATTGAGCAAGGATGATGAATCCTTAGAAGTAGATCATACTATGTATAGGTTAATGATTGGTAGTTTATTATATGTAACAACTACAAGACCAAATGTAATGCAGGCTGTAGGCTTGGTTGCTAGATTCCAATCATCCCCAAAAGAAACTCACACGGTTGCAGTAAAAATAATTCTTAGATATCTAAAAGGTACTATGGATTATGGATTATGGTATCCAAAAAGCAATAACTTGACTCTAAGGGCATTCACATATATGCAGATTGGGCAGGAAGTATTGATGATAGAAAAAGCACTAGTGGAGTAGCATTTTACTTAGGATATTGCTTGGTGTCATGGATAAGCAAAAAGTAGTCTTCAATTTCACTATCTATAGCAGAAGCCGAGTATATTGATGCGGAATCATGTTGTACACAAGTCATTTGGATGAAGCAAAAATTGGAAGATTTACTTGTAAAATATGAGGATCCCGTTGTTATACATTGTGCCAATACAAGTTCTATAAACATATCCAAAAATCATGTTATGCATTCTAAGAAAAAACATATTCCAATCAAATATCATTTTTGAAGAGAGAAAGTGTCACAAAAGGTTTGTTTACACAAAGGAACATATAGCTGATATTTTAACTAAACCACTGCCTAGAGAGTCACTTTCCTATCTTAGGCAAAAACTGGGAATTATCTCTCTTCATTGAGATAAATTGAAGATTGTAACCCTGACACAGAAGGGACATAGTTGACAGGGGGAGAAATGGTGAAAGGGGGAGATTTATGAATCTTTGTCATTAATGTAAAAAAGGGGGAGAAAATTTTGAAAATTTGTTGTCACCAATGACAAAGGGGGACACTGTTGAGTATGATTGTCATTGATGCCAAAATTATTCATTAATGACAAAGGATATGATGATATGGACTGTATGACGATGTGGCATGTGTGATGAGTGTGAAAATATATCCGATGGTGTTCTAGTACCTTCATGATGTCATTGTTACAATTTGACATCATTATATAAAGGTTTGACAGTTTGGTGAAACTTTGGAAATTGACTAAGTATTGGAAAATTAGTCGAAGTTGCTCTAGGAAAATGCCCACCACCTTCTGTATTTGATTGATTAATTAATTATAAGGATATAGCAATGTAGATTGTTGGTTTGTGCATCCAACCATATGATTAGTTTTCCAAAAAAATCGCTGAGGGTGAAGATATTGGCTTGCCAAAAATGCCCTCTGGCGTGATTTACACTATCCCAGTAAAATGCCCGCCAAGGAGAGAGGATGAGATTGCAGAGGATGGAATTGACATGGATGGAATCTGCATGATGTCCCCCATGTTGTGGATGCTTCATATTTCTAATATTAGTGAAAATAAAAAAATGACCTCATGATTGACTTAGGGTTTGATAAAATTATCTAAGTGTTAAATAAGGGGTTTAAGAGACCATTTGCAAATGCACTCCAGATGCTCTCTTTGTGTCAATAGATTCAACAAATGATATGAATCGGTTTTTTATTGAATTTTCCATCCAGTCATGTTCTCAGTTTTCCCTCTAGTGGTCACACGTGTGAGAAATGGACCTGCCAAGTTGAAGAACAATCATGTTTGCACAATGTATGGAAAATTCCCACACAAAGCTTTCAAATGCCTGCAAGAGCCTTACAAGATGCCTACACAAGGTTTATGAAATTCCCGCACATCACTAATCAGATCATAACAAATCTGGAAAATGCAGAGGTTAATATTCGAAGAGTTATGATTAATAAAAAGCCATGATCGAAAATTAATCAATAAACCAGGAATTAATCAACCCTCTGTGAAAGGGTGTGATGATGGAATGGATGCAATGATAAAAAGGAGACACCATTCTCAATTGGAGGGACGCGAAGGTGAATGGACACGATCGTTGGGCATGGCCCAAGTGGGTACCAATTTTGTTGAAACATGATTTTGAGCTACGCAGTGTAAAAGCACAGCAATGGGGAGAGCGCAGCTTGTTGGACATATTCCATAGTGCAGCTATGCTAATGCACATGATCCGCGCAGTAGCAACTTTTGGTAAGAAGGTAGAACAAAAGGTTGGGCAAAGAAGCGACCTATTTTTTGTAAAGAGTCAGACAAAGGAAGGAGAAAGCGACCTGTTTGGAATAGTGGCAACAAGCAGTTTAGAAGCTAGGCCACTATGTTGATAGAGACAGGAAGGCAGAAGAGGCAGAAAGAGATAGACCACGATGAAGTTGTAACTGTTTTGAGGACTGCGGTTGTCAGAGGAGCGTGCAAGCCATGAGTGGCCCTGCAGGACGGCCTGAAGCAGGTGGAGTAAGTTGTCGACGGCGACAGTCAGGCTGGCAGTTAGCCATGCCATGTTTTGGAAACCTAAGGGTTTTTGGCCTATGAATTGTAAAGACATGACCTATGGGCATGATCTATAAATAAGGAATTTTTGTATAGGGAAGGGTTACTCTTCATTTTGCTTAAGTATTGATTATTGTAGAATCTTAAGCTTAGAAAGCAATTGTAAAGGCTCTGCAGCTGAGTGCACAGAGACCTATCTGAGAGAGAAGAGAGTCTGCAGCTGAGTGCGCAGACTAAGAACAGTTGTACCCTTCCCTTAAAGAGCAATATTAACAACCATTCTTGTGGACGTAGCCTCCATCCGGGGGGTGAACCACGTTAAATCCTGTTTAGTGTGATTAAATGTGTTGTTTGCAGGTATCTGTTTGCTATATGAATGCTTGAAATTCAGTATCAGTTGTATGTTAATGCTTTTATATGTATTCACCATAGGAGAAAGATGGGAATAATATGTAAAGTGTTTCTCAATGGATGATTGATGAATGTGAGTTGTTCTAAGTAGGTAAATGTATCATTCGAGGCTAAACATGTATGCAAGTAACAAATGGTTATGAAATTATGTTAATGTGTAATATTAGGAGGGCGCAGGACTATTAGCTTGTGTGAGTACACCAAGCATAAGGATAAATAATCCCTGGTAGGAATAAAGAAATAAGTAGCAACCAAATCCTTAACACGGCTACTGTCGAAGTGGGCATGCATAAGTCTGTTGCACTGCTCCATCGAATGGGTAGGGTCAACCTACGCGATCTGTGGCTGCGTTGGGTGCACAGCTGGCTAGTTAAAGAAGTATCAACCCGCGACGAGGACAATTTTCACGTGGCCCTCAGGTTCAGCACAAGTCCATAGCATGTTGCGCAATGGTTTTTCCCTGTCAACTCATCATCTTGCTGTAGAAACCTGATTCTGCAGTAGCCCCATAGCTTCGCCTAGGGTGAGACCTCAACCTGCGTGCAGGTTGTTTCTGAAAGGGCTGATGAAAAGTGGTTTTGTTGGTTAAAGCTAAAACTGCAAAGAACCTGGGTCTACATTGGAAAACCTCTAGATCAGTTACTTACGACCAACAAATGGTTCCATTGTCGCGCTAAGAATCCATGGTGAGTTAAGGAAGTTATGAATGACGACGAATATCAATTCCCAGAAGGCTCAGACAATTGGCATCCCGAAAAGAAGGAGATATGGGATTGGTGTGACAAGACCGTGAAAGATTTTGCAAAGAAAGAGAATAGACACCCACGCTTATCCGACGTAGCGTGGTTGAACAAATACTTGTGGAGAGACATTCATGAGATATTCTGGGCTTCATTCGGAAACAAGTTACACACGTGGATCTCGTGTCTTGCAGAGAAGAAAACCTGTTTTCAAGGGGGAGTACCCACAGAGTGGACTCCAGAGCTCACAGCATAGCTCAAAGAAATAGACAGCCCACTGTTGTGAGTAGTCGACTTCTCAGTTGATAGCATACTTGAAGGATTCGTAATAGAATTTGCTGTAGACACGCTGAAGTCCTACAGTCAAGATGAAGAATATTTTTACAAAGGATTCAGAGGTAAGTACTTGAACAATCTTAGTCTATACATTAAAATGCTTTTGTCTGAAAAATGTGTTTTAAGGATGCAGTAATACTTCGAATCTGCCATGGTCAATAGCATTTTAGTGATTCTGATGAAGAAACACATAATCTAAGAAGTGGAAAGAGATATAAGTTTAATAAAGAAAAGAATTATGGAGGACCTGGACTCCGCGTAGAGACTGAACTCCCATGTGATCTTAAAAATCAGACCACCCCATCATCAGCCACTATCCACCCTACTACACCTCAGAATCCGCCGATTGCAGAAACCACGCCACCCCTAGATCAGAACCCACCAACTGCGAGCATAGCACAGCCCACCCCATAGAACGTCGATATTGCGCACACCACAAGAATAGATACTCAGGCGAGTCTGACTCAGACTATTCCGGTTCAGAATAGGCAATCTCGGAATATCCCACAGAATACCACTAGTCCGAATAGTCCCTTTATTTTCTCCACACAGATAGTCAGCAATACTCAGAGCGGTGCACAACCAGGAAGGAGAATGATAGATAATGATATAAAACTACCGATATTCAAAGGAATGGGTCTAGAAGACCCTGATCAACAGTAGTTTCTATGTGAAGCCGTATGGAGTGTCAAGCAGATCCAGGATGATGTTGTGAAGAGAGCGTAGCTCATCACCACTTTCCAAGACCGAGCCTTGCATTGGTTTATGAAGTATTCTTAGGTACAGCCGAGAACCCTAACAGAAATTAAGGTTGCGCTCGCCACAAAGTTTAAAAAGCCAAAATCAGAGTCCCAGTGCTTAATAGAATTAAAGGAAATCATGTAAAAGCCTACTGAAATGATCTGGGAATTTGACCAAAAATTTAAGACACTGTTGGATCAAGTGAGCTTTGAGATAGCTCCACAACAGCATAAGGAATGGTTCATTGCTGCGTTGCTGGCCCATATCAGAAATCCATTGATGCAGCAGAAGGTTGCGATGTAGGAAGAAGCCTTAGAGATCGCAATGAAGCTGGAGGCTTCACCAATTGGTGAGACCAGTTCTAGGATGTCTCAGATCCAGAACCAGTTGACGACCTTGACGTTAGAATTGCAAGGTATAAAAATGTTAAATTTTCAGAATTTACTTCAATCTAATCTAGGATCTTGACTGAGAGAACAACATGTATAACAAATCTACAACATATCAATCATGGACACAATAATCCAAGCACACAAAAGACACATGGTTTACTTGGGGAAACCATAAAGGTGAAAAACCCCAATAACTTCCTCAGAGATAGATAGAGCAATGATACAACCAGAATACAAGAGATAGTCTTCTCCTAGCAGCAGAGCCTCCTCCTCCACAAGTGCGCCACTCTCCCAAGTGTGAGTGAGAGAATAAAATGTGTAAAATGAGAGAGAGACACTCTCTATTTATACACTAACTTGACTTGACCTTTACTCAACTAGGTCGGCCTTAACTTAACCACTTAACATAATGCTGACTGGGCTGACCCCCACTAGGGTGGTCTAATAATCCTTTGAACCACATGGCCGACCCCCAATAGGGTGGTCTAATAACCCTTTGACCCACATGGCCGACCCCCAATAGGGTGGTCTAATAACCCTTTGACCCACATGACTTATACAGGGCTTACCCCAACAAGGTGGTCTAATAACCCATCAAGTATAAGTTACGACACTTACAATATAAATGACAACACTTCCGTATAGAGGAATAATAACATCTCTATAGGAATACAACCACTTCCGTATAGAGGAATAATAACATCTCTATAGGAATACAATATACATATTTGTGAAATACATTCCGAAATTACATATACATCAACACTCCCTCTTAACTAGGAAGGTATTTCTTGACACAGGTCTTCTAGCACAAGTCATCTTCTTTGGATCATCGTCACTGGATCATCATCCTCGAATCATCGTCATCGTCACTGCTGTTGCTATCTCAATCAATATCTGAATCTACTCGTCATAGGAAGTTCTACAGAGCCAGTCTTTTTTCATACTGGATGTAGGCCCACCACTTGCAGGTTTTCATCATCTGTGCAAACGGTCTGATAGAGGTGGCCTCTCAGGACTAATTTTATGTGCGGATGCAATACCGGAAAGAGTATCCCAGGAACATTTATGTACCTAAGCACGACCAGAAAGATCTCCTAGGACTGATTACATGCATCTCCTCCACAATACCTTTAAAGAGAATCCCAGGAACATTTATGTGCCGTAGCACGACCAGCAAGATCTCTAAAGAGCATCCCAGGACTTATTACAAGCATACAACTCAACCTCTTGGATCTCCGGGACTGATTACACGTGGATAGAAAAAACCTTTAAAGAGCATCCCAGGAACATTTATGTGCCGCAGCACGACCAGCAAGATCTCTAAAGAGCATCCCAGGACTAATTACGAGCACACAGCTCAACCTCTCGGATCTCTAGGACTGATTACATGTCTCTGTAGTAATACCACATCCTAGGCCTGATTATGAGCACACAGCTCAACCTATCGGATATCTGAGGACTAATTACATACTACATAGCAATACCGGAAAGAGTACCCTAGGAACATTTATGTGCCGCAGCATGACCGGCAAGATCTCCCAGGACTGATTACATGCTATTTGCACAACCTGCCACATATCATCTCTGACCTCCAAGTATCAACCTGATACTCATGATCCCATGGATCATCATTGCACAAAGCATCATCCTGATGCTCATGATCACATTGATCATTGTCACTATACCATCCTGATACATATCATCTGGAGCAACATCCTGAAGCTCATCATCATGATCATCCTGATCATACAATGCATCCACCTAGTGCATGCCAAGTATCTACCTGATACATATCATTATACATGATCCACTTGATCATACAATGTATCCACCTGATACAAATACAAATACATGATCCACTTGATCATATCTGATACATATCAACATACATGATCTACCTAATCATACCCAGCATCATCCTGATGCATATACAGAGTAGTAACTGGAGCATCGTCCTGATGCTCATCATCCATGATCCTCTCGATCATCATAGTATCGTCCTCTTCAGATCTTCTCATCGTCCATAAAGCACATACCAGATGCACATCATCCAGCACTTACACCACCGACATGGGAGAACACATCTACCACCATTCGGGGAAGGCTCCAGCCCTTACTTTTTCACCATGGGAGAACACATCTACCACCATGTGAAAAATGGCTCAGCAATTATATCACGACCAAGGGAGAACACATCAACCATGTCAGAAAAGCTCATGTGAATCTGCATCTTCCGGACTCATCACTTCCCTTTGGAAGGAACCTCGATCTAAAGTGCACCAAGCCTCTCTCTAAAGTACTCAAACTCCACTCTGGCCAATGGCTTGGTCAATACATCTTCAACCTGCTCATCCATCACAACATACTCTTCTTTGGCTGTACTCAGTGCTACGCAGGACTACTTCCTGCTAAGCCAAGAGATCACACTTGATCCCATACTGAAGCAGCACCCAGAAGTGCTCTTCCTATCTACAGCACTACCTACCTAATCTCAGAATATGCTTTACAGCAACCAGGTGAACATCTCTTAGATCCGTTAGGAATTGGCTCAATGTGTTCACCGCAAAACAAATATCTGGTCTCGTGTTCGTCAAGTACATAGAGGACCCAATCATCTAACGATACATCGTGACATCAACCAGATCAGATGAAGTATCACATAGAAGCTTCAAGTTTGATGCCATAGGTGTGGCCATAGCCTTGCAGTCCATCATCCCGAACCTCTTCGGAATCTCTACTGCATACTTCCCTTTGTCCAAGGAAGATTCCATATGTACTCTACCACACCTCCATACCAAGAAAATAGTGCATCATCCCCAAGTCCTTCATCTCAAACTCAACTGCAAGCTTCCGTTGTGTGTCGGCAATAAATCTATCATCTCTTGTTACAAACAGGTCATCCACATACAATAAGAGTATCCCTGGATTGCCTACCTCAACCTTGTAGTAAAGGTTGGAACCCGCTTTACTCTTGGTAAAGACCAAACTGGATAGAAAGCTGCCTATCCTACCATACCAAGTTCTGCACATATATGATTTCCTGTCATGTGTCTCAGAACCAAGTGGCTGCTCCACATACACTTCTTCTTCAACTACACCATTCAAGAAAGTTGTCTTCAAATCCATCTGGTGTATCTTCTATTTCATCACTTTTATATTTCTTTATGCTGCCATCTGCAGCATGCTTGATCTTGATAGATCCATATGGAACTCATAACAAACTTCCCTTCAGGTCTTGGGACTACATCCCAAACATCATTCTCCATGATCGACGGATCATGGCATTCTTCCCATATCCTGGGAACTTCAATATCTTCAATATATAATTTTGTTGCTGAACAAATGTTGTAGTTCTTCCTTTGTAGGTGATGGCATACGATCTTTCCTACACAACAAGTTAAATTGCATGATTAGAAAACATCTCATAGTTTTCAGAAAAAATTCTTACACATAAAGAAATATGTCATACAGTCATGCAATTATCTTAGCCAATGCTTCAATATAACATTTATCCATATCCCGTAACTTTCTAGATGCCTTCCAATCTCTACCAGAACATTGTTAAGAGTGTGCACAACTCCCAACATGTCAGCAAAGAGGTTTCATTCTAGATAAGTAGTAATGGAATGTTGTACAGTTCCATAGGCCACTTACCCATGCCTATTAGTAGTATACTATTCATCAATTGAACTATTCTAATATGCATAATACACAACCTAATTCTAGGAACATCAGTATATACATTATTGAACAGTATTATTTAAATAATAAAATATGCAAGTAATGACAATTCAAATACTTATCTTTGTTTGTTTGTTGGGTTGACTCCCTCTCAGTATTTGCTTCTTTTCTGGAACTCCATTCTTATGTGGATTGTGAGAAGTGGTCAACTCCCTCTGAATATCTGCATCCTTGCAGAAACTACTGAAGTGTGCTCCTTTGCTTTCTTGCAGGAACAACTAGAGTGCGCTCCCTCTTGATCTTTGCTTCTTGGATTACCTATCCTTGAACTTACATCCATCCTTAATCACTATGAATGCTTATTAGTATCATCATTGTGTTATCCTTGAGGTCTCATACATAATCACACATTTCTTAGTATAATATTAATACTATCAAAACACAATAATCTTAAACATGTATATTCATGATCATTCACAGATAATAAACATTAGTATTCAAGGTTTCAGGGAAGTCTTCTTTTACTCATACATATTCTTATTTGATCATAGGACTCTTCTGGTTAGTTGAATCATCAATCAAGATAAGAGATATAATATGCATAAAACCCGTGATTATTCAAACCTATACCTTCATGATTCTTCTGGTTAGTCATATCATCAATTATGGTAAGAAACATAATATGCATACAACCATGATTATTCAAACCTATGACTTCATGAATAATCATTATCAACAACACAACAATATAAGATCCTAACACAAGGTAGGATTCTAGCTTGATATAGGGAAAACATACCTGGATTAGCATGCTAGCTAGTTATGTCTAACATACCCGCATAATGTATTCTGGTTCTCTTCAGTGACTTGTGCTAGTAACCTGCATGTCTCATAAGTTAACCATTGTAGAACCAAGTTATACATACCTTGAAAGTAGATCTTCTATGTGATCCATGACAATGGATGAATCTTTGTCTTCATGTCACCAAGAGCATATGTTCTTGAAGTAGAACATGATTTGAATTTCTTGGTGTACCTTTTGTGTTAGAAAACAACATAAACCTTATACAACATCACAATGCATTAGTACAATCATAAGTGTCAAAACCTTAATCAATGAATATCTTCTATTAAGGTGATACAACAAGTCCAATAATTAATCAAGATTGTACTGTAATGATATGAAGACAAACATATGATAAACTTAACCATGAAATGTAATGTCCCCTCCTATCATACCAGCATGATAGAGAGGACGTGATGCTAGAACTGGGCAGTTAGCCCCATGAAATTTTAACTAAGCATTCACACAGTATAAAAGTACATATGGAAATGTATAATTATAAGAAAACACAACGGAAGTAAATTCATTAACAAATCCATAATACATTCACGATATTCATCAAATAAATAAATGCAAAGTTAACACAAGAGAGTACTTATCTTATAACAATAGTCCCAAGCAACTGGCTATGCAACTGCAACGTTCCACCCAACCATAGGCCAGTTGTGCTTATCAACCTCTTGATGCAACTGGCACCCCGGAGCTGGGCATGATTTCTGCAAGGAACCATGGAACAGCAGACTCACACATAGCCAAGAATACACCAAGATGAGGCAAGCAAATCTACAATTGGGTTTATCAGGCTCCTAGGAAATGGAAAGGAAGAATTGCTAAGCTAGTGAGCTCAACCACAGAGCTATGGATACCTCTACAAGATCTATTTAGCTTGGCACCCACAATTCCTACACACCCCTACTCAAGGAAGTATTCCCTTCACCAATTCACAGTCCCTTAGGCCATACCTTCCAATTCTAGAGTGTCCCAGGTGTGCATAGAAGAGTAGCCAGCCCTCTTGATCTTCTTGAGAGGTTACTCCCTCCACTAGGTTTATCAAGCCAATTCTGTCCACTACCACTCCAAGTTTCTTGCTCACAGGTTCAAATCAAAACAGGGATGCACATAACAACAGAAGTCTAAGTGTTGGGCATGAAGAAACGTTTTTACATTGAGATGCCCAAAGATGGGGTTTTCATTAGCTTTAGAAAAATGTGGGAAACACAAAAATGAAACTAGAAGATGGGGAACAACCCTGGGAAGCCAAATCCATTTTTAGAAAAACGTCCATGGACATTCTGGGGCAAAAACGGCCTCCATAACAGTCCCAAATCGTGGTCCTCCTTTCCTAGCCACTGTATAACACAAAAACGAGCTCCCAGTCATGGAAAAATGTAGGAAAATTGGAAAAAATGTGATGAGGAAAGACCCAGTAGTTCAGACTGCGTGAGAGAGGGAAGACTGTGGGTTCATAATGGCTTTGGGAACCATTTCGTGGGTGTTTTCTTGCCCAAGGAGACAAAATACCAATTCCCGGGTTGATGGCTTGCCCATACACGAAATTGGCTGTCATACCTCTTCATTCACAAGGCATTAACTGCCTTAACCAATTTCTGGAAGAATTAAATGATTGGGTCCATAACCCAAAATGGGTAGTTGGTGGTTTATGAGTTTTCTCATTAACACATGGATTAACACCATTGGCTCAAGGGTTTGACTAATTTCCCTCCCTATTCCTTGTAGAATCATGCCCCCATCTCTTTGTTGCATAGCATAGCCAGTTGTGGGTTTTTCATTAAAATTCGTATTTGCATGATGTCTTAATTATATTGTGCCTATCTAGCACAAGAACCATAGGCATCTATTTCTTTAATTGCCGATACATAAAACGCTAAATCAATGGTGGGGCCTTGGCCTTGAGCTCCTCACCATGATTCAATAACAATATTTACATCATTTACGATTTAATACAAAGGGGGTCAAAATGGGGACATTACATCAAACATACCTGTAAGCCATACCTATCAAGATTGCTTGTAATCTTCTTATGGAAGGCCTTAGCATCATCTCCCTCTGAGAAAGGAACTTCTTCACTTATGCAGGTGACCAATCCATCTTCTTCTAGGATTAACCCAATCCACTTGATTTGCAAGAACTAGACCTAGAGCTGGATTAGGGTTTGTCAAAGAAACCCCAAAAATTCAAAATTTGAATTTCAAACTTCCGAAAGGATAGAAATATGCGCCTTGATGAGCTGATCAAGTTGGTATATTCAGAATTTGAAAACTGCAAATTTCACCCCTCAAAATTGCCTTTTACATTTCTGGATTCACTGGGGAGGACCCTGAATTAGGGTTTGAGTTCCCCAAAGCTTCACCCAACCAAAAGATTTGATTCAAAACTCTAAGCTTCAATTTTTTTGAGGAGCTTCCAGCCATGGTCACAGATTTCCAAAATTCCAATTTTTGCAGAAGCCCTAATTTTCCATCTTTCCGATCAAAGTCTTGAACTCGGGTTTGATCAAGCCTGGCCTTCTGACCAACCAAAAAATCTGATCTTGGTCTCTAAATTTTGATTTTGATGAGTAGCATCCAGCCATGGTCTTCGATTACAAAAATTCCAACTTTCTCCGAAGCCCTAAATTCCGGAAGCCATGAATGAAGGTACTCAAAAATAATTCTGTTTTGACAGAAATATGTACCTAATTGTTTCTGGTGTAAATCCAAACTTTTTGATCCACAGGGTCTAAAATTTTTTCTTGAGATATCACGACCTGTTATCTTTCCATCTCGATAGGTCTGACCTCAATTGGATTCTCTAAGAGAGAGTTATGCCAAGTGTCGCAACATGACCTGTTTATGGGATAATACAGGAGATCAAACTTGTACGATGTGCCACATGTCACTGTTTCAACTTCATCCTCTGAAAAGTTTTTTTGAGATATCCCAACCTATTATCTGTCCATCCCAATAGGTCTGACCTCAATTGGATTCTCTGAGAGAGAGTTATTCCAAGTGTCGCAAGATGACCTGTTTATGGGATAATACGGGAGAGCGAACTTGTACGGAGTGACACGTGTCACTGGTTTAACTTCGGCCTCTAAAACATGTTTTTGAGATAGTACAGTCTGTGTACTACCTGTCACTTGTTACAAAATTTCATTTGGAGATTCCTAGCCCAAGTTATGACATTTTTCCCAAGGTCACCTGATTTTGACTCAGATCTGGAAGAGGCAGAAACCCTATAATGTACAAATCATAAATCACAAAGTACAACGAATTAGAGGTTTTCCTTTGGATACAAGGTACATGGGGATCTGATATCCGACATGTAAAATTTTCAGATCCGAAAACTTCCACAAAACAGATTTATAGCGAAAGTGCTACGATGACTGGTTTTTGCTATATCAAGCCCTAGCATCGTAAGTGCAACAAGTGTCATACATGCCATATCATGCCTTCTTTCAGGCTAGCTCTGATACCATGTTAAATTTTCAGAATTTACTTCAATCTGATCTATGATCTTAACTGAGAGAACAACATGTACAGCAAATCTATAGCATATCAATCATGTACACAATAATGCAAGCACACAAGAGACATAGAGTTTACTTGGGGAAAACCATAAAGGTGAAAAACCCCAATAACTTTCTTAGAGATAGATAGAGCAATGATGCAACCAGAATACAAGAGATAGTCTTCTCCTAGTAGCAGAGCCTCCTCCTCCACAAGTGCACCACTCTCCCAAGTGTGAGTGAGAGAATAGAATGTGTAAAATGAGAGAGAGACACTCTCTATTTATACACTAACTTGACTTGACCTTTACTCAACTAAGTCAGCCTTAACTTAACCACTTAACATAATGCTGACTGGGCCGACCCCCACTAGGGTGGTCTAATAACCCTTTGACCCACATGGCCGACCCCCAATAGGGTGGTATAATAATCCTTTGACCCACATGGCCGACCCCCAATAGGGTGGTCTAATAACCCTTTGACCCACATGACTTATACAGGGCCGACCCCAACAAGGTGGTCTAATAACCCATCAAGTATAAGTTACGACACTTACAATATAAATGACAGCACTTCCGTATAGAGGAATAATAACATCTCTTTAGGAATACAACCACTTCCATATAGAGGAATAATAACATCTCTATAGGAATACAATATACATATATGTGAAATACATTCCGAAGTTACATATACATCAACAGAAAAATGGAAAGGAGCAAAGATATGAACACAGACGCGAGATTTGGTGCACAGGATGTAAAGGAGAGGGCCACACTAGAGAACATTGCCCTCTATTTCAAGATTATCTTGATAGTGGTGCACCAAACCCAATAAACATGAATCACAATCGAGCACCATGGTGTGAAATCTGCAGAAGCAAAGGACACAAGCGTGAAGACTGTTATCTCATCCAGAAATACGTAAAGACACCTAAGAACTTGTACTGTAATTTCCATAAATTAGTTGGACATGACGAATCCAACTTCCAAGCATACGAGCTCATGAACAAAAGGAAGCGAGATATGGAAATGATGCGAGGTGTTGGAATGTACCGTGTCCAAGAGGAAAATCAGCCCAAACAAGAAAACGCTCCCTATGATCAGGGAGGATATCGAGGCCGTGGTGGTGGATACCGTAGGAGAGGAAGAGGCACGGCGCAGGGTAAAGGCTGTGGCCAGGTAATTTTGTTATAATTTTGGACATCCCAGTCACATATCTAGAGATTGTACGAACCCATGCACTACGTGCAATTATTGTAAATCATTTGAGCATGTTATTGAAGATTGTCCTGTGCTAGAGGTAGAAATGTAGAAACGAAGAAGGATAGAACCACCGAATCCTAACATTCAGTTGATCACAGCAGAGAGAATAAATACAGATCCAAGTGTCAATGTGGTGATGTGTAATGGCATTGATACAGGAAGAGATGGAAGTGCAGAAGCTTCGACTTCTAGAGTGCGTGATCCTAGATAGAATCCAGGTGAGCCAGTATGGATTAGAAAAGCCCCTGGAAAAACACCGGGTCTGGATTTACAGAAAAATAAGGGAGCATTTACAAAAGCACGAGATATTCTTAGAGAATCAGCACCCGAATTCACAAGAATCCTGCTACACAGCAAAACACTACACATAGAAGATATGCCAGCGGCATATGATCAGTTGAGCACCAACGTAGACATAGGTACTTCTGTTGCGCAGTTCCTACGGAGCTGTATGAAGTTATTAAATAGCGCAAATGCTTTCACGGAATTTGAAAAGTTACTGAGGAAGTATGAGCCAAACAACAAGAAAGGAGCTGTCCATGGCGCAATCCATAATATTAGGAGTCCAAAAAGAACAGGAAGGGAAATGAGACTCATTGCACAGATTGGAGACTACGAGATGGATGAGGTCATTCTTGATCTTGGATCCGAAGTAAATGTCTTGACCCAGCAAACATGGCATCAGATGGGAAAACCAAAGTTACAGTGGTCACCTCTACAGTTAAGAATGGCTAACCAAGGGATAGTTATACCCTTGGGGAGATTACCAAACACAATTGTTGACATTGATTGAGTGCACAGCTATGCCGATTTTGAAGTATTTGAAATCATGGATGATAGCCATCCTTAGCCAGCATTATTGGGTATCAATTGGGCAATGACTAACTCTACCATTATTGATTTAAAGACTATGAAAATGATATTTGGAGGCAATGATATCAAGGTCATTGCACCATTGGACCCTTCGCAGGGTGAATGATATGTTGTACCGATTCATGAGGAATCCAGAACGCAAGACTTGGACCGTATTTACAAAATGACAACTAATGTTGTCGATTATATTAATCCAACTGTGGATGGAACACTCAGTTGGTGCTACAACAGCTCTTGCGTCTCATAATCTGATGCAGGTTTGGAAAACTGGCAAAGCAAATTACATGAAGTATCTGCCAGGAAATGCGCATGGATCACAAAGTCACTCCATTGGATTGGAAAAGAGGTAACTCCAATCCCTACCTATGATGGTTTATCTAATGTTTATTGTTTTATCAAAGAGTATACTGTAGCAGTTGCGGATGAATACCGCGTCGCAGCATTAGACATGGCCCTGTGCAGAATACCTGCCAGATGGTGGGCTGCGCATAAGAAGACATTGACCACATGGGATCAGTGCAGAATTAAGATGCAAATTCGGTTTGCTGATAAGGTTACCCTACCATTCAAGAGATACAATGGACAGACGGATCCAAGAGAGCATATTCGGACCTATTCAGAAGCATGGAGGGAAAGACCACAGACAGAATGGGTGCATCTGTTTGCACACACATTGGAGGAACCGATTCCAAAGAAGTGGTACCTAAACTTGGAGCTACGCAGAGGCACGGTGGATTGGTCTATCCTAACAGCAAGATTCCAGCAAGATTTCAGTTTCGAAGATGAACATCCGAGTATTAATGGCATGCTCCAAGTTATTAAGAAAATAATCTTTAGCCCAGATGATATGCAAGGAAACATGACACTCGACGAATTCTTTTGGGAAGAACGCATACCTATGCGACTAGATAATGATGATGAGGACCCGTGCAATATACAAATACCTGAGTCAGAGGGCTCGCACGAGGTAGAAGGACCTCCGCTAGAAATTCTAGATATGACCGGACCTGTGAAAACAAGAAAAGTGAACATTGGCATGAGTGAAGAGCCAAGGTTCGTAGCTATTGGGGATTATTGGGATGACGATACAATTGAGGAGTTCGTAGGTATATTACAGGAATATCAAGAACTATCCCCAACCAAGTTCACAAAGATGAAAGGTATCTTGGGAGACTTAGGAGTGATGAAAATCCCTCTTTAGCCTGGCGCGAAGCCTATGAAACAAAGACCATATAGACTGAACCCGCGCTACAAAGAACAAGTTAAGGCAGAACTTGATAAGATGCTCGATGTAGGGATCATTGAGCCAGCTGAAGAATCCGAATGGATAAGCCTGATGGTTATCCAGGATAAGAAAACGAAGGGTGAGATCAGAATTTGTGTGGATCTCAGGAAGTAGAATGATGCTTCGATGCATGACCCATTTCCTACACCTTTTACAGATGAAGTGTTAGACAACGTTGGAGGGAATGAGGTATATTCTTTTACTGATGGATTCACTGGATATCATCAGATCAGGATTGATCAGGTAGATAGGCACAAGACTACTTTTGGGAGTCGTTCCAGTGCACAGTGATGCCTTTTGGGTTGAATAATGCACATTCCATATTTTCTAGAGTGGTAGTCGTCGCATTCAAAGACTTCATACATAAGTTCTTAGAGGTTTATTTTGATGATTGGACCATTTTTGGATTACTAAAGAACCATGCCGCGAACCTCAAGATGATGCTAGAAAAATGCAGACAGCATCAAATCTCGTTAAATCTAAAGAAGTGTGTCTTTTGTGTGCCCTATGGAATTATGTTGGGACACATTTTATGCAAACAGGGCTTGATGGTAGACCCTTCTAAGATCGCGGTCATTGTAAAATTGCCCACAACTAACTCAATTAAGTAGCTGCGCACTACACTAGGGCATACCGGCTATTATAGGAAGTTCATAAAAGGGTATGCAGATAATTGTAGCTATAGAAAAGTTACTGAAGAAAGATATACCATTCACTTGGAATGAGGACTGTGAGAAAGGCTTTGACACATTGAAAGATAAAATGGTCACTACGTCGATCCTAGTTTTCCTAGATTGTGAGAAGCCATTTCACATCCATTTCGATGCCTCATGCATAGCATTGGGCATTTTTCTTGCTCATCCAGGAGAGGGAGGTATTGATCATCCCATTGCATTTTCCAGTAGGAAGTTGTCTTTTGCCGAGAAAAATTACACCACTACTGAAAGAGAAGGACTCGCTATGGTCTACGCACTGCAGAAATTCAGACGTTACTTGCTTGGTGCTCATTTCTCCATTTTCACTGACCACTTTGCTTTGAAATACTTGGTCAATAAGCCAGTGTTAGGGGGGTGCATATGCCGATGGTTACTACTCTTTCAGGAGTACGATTTTGAAATTGTTGTTAAGACAAGTAGGTTGAATTTGGGACCTGACCATCTGTCAATAATTGAGTCAGGAGAGGAACCCACAAATCTAGAGGACAATCTTCCTAACACACAACTATTTGCTATACAAGTTGTCGATGAGTATTATAAGGACATCATTGACTTTCTGACTACTGGGTTCGCTCCCACAGAGTTTACTACGCATCAAAAGAAGCAGCTCGTCGTGCATGCAGCAGACTTCACCATAATTGCAAGTCAGCTGTACAAGTTGGGACCGGATGAAGAACTGCACAGGTGTGTATTATAACATGAGAAACCATTCATATTGGTAGAGGCACATTCAGGAGTCGCAGGAGGCCATTATGCAGGAAGAGCTACTACGCAGAAGATATTGCGCGCAGGTCTATGGTGGTCTACGATTCACAAAGATTCGAATAAACATTACCAAAGCTGCGACATGTGTCAAAGGATAGGGAAGCCATCACGCAGGGACGAAATGTCATTGAACTTGTAGTTAACTTTGGAGGCATTTGAGAAATGGTCTATTGATTTTGTGGGTCCTATCAACCCACCAGGGAAGAGAACTGGTGCGAGGTACATTATTACCGTAGCTGATTACCTCACCAAATGGGCAGAAGCAAAGCCAGTAAAAGACTGTAGCGCAGCTACAGCTACAGAGTTTATCTATGAGAACATCCAGACAAGGTTCGAATGCCCGAAGATTTTGATGAGTGATCAGGGCACTCACTTTTTGAACAGAACTATTGAATCATTGACCGAAGAATTCTACATTCACAATTAGCGCACCACGCCATATCATCCACAGGGGAATGGAACTGTTGAATCCTTTAACAAAGTGCTGGAGAATGCGCTCACCAAGATATGCAACGTTAATTGATACGATTGGGACCTGCACATCCCCTCGGTATTGTGGGCATACAGGACTACATGCAAGAAACTGATTGGCCATACCCCTTTCAGGTTGGCCTACGGACAAGAAGCAATAATTCCAATGGAGTACATCATTCCCAGCTTAAGAATAGTTGCATTTACAGGCATGGAAGACCGCGCAGTGCTAGAGGAGAGGCTACTACACTTGGTTGGTCTGGAAGAAGATTGCTTCGTCGCAAGCTTCCACCAACAAGTACAGAAGGAACGTGAAAAATCATGGCATGACTGCCACATTAAGAAAAAGTGCTTCCAGGTAGGTGATCTAGTCCTCCTCTACGACAGTAAGTTTATGAAATTTCCTGGAAAATTTAAGATGCATTGCCTTGGTCCGTATATTTTAATTCATGTTACTAATGGTGGCGCAATTCAATTAGCCACTTTAGCCGGAGACACCTTGCTTGGTTTGATCAATGGAAGCAAACTAAAGATTTACCGCAACAGCCCTGCTTCGTAAAGTCCTGTATGATCCAAGGAGGTGTACCACACAGCACTTCTGAAGCTACGCGGTGAATATATATATATATATATATATAATAATTGTTATAAACCTATCAGAGAAAGGAATAGTTGCCCCAAGATGGATGATGCAATTGAAGTCACACAGTGCAGGTAAACATAAGCATGAGAAATCTACACCACTGACAGCAGATCGGGACAAGAAAAGATAATCGCAACAGTTGTCAGCAGGGTATTAAACTGTTAATCAAAAGCACGCTGCCAGCCAGATCACACATTTATGAAAAATCCTATCCAGTCAGGCATCGTAAAGGTTCAACTGACCAGGGTCATAACAGGATTCGCCTGACAGATTTGGCAATTAAAATTTTAAACAGCTTTCAGACAGCCTAGCACTACTGGCCCACCCTGCCAATTAAAGAAAGTATACATGACACGACATAAAGAATGGCAGAAAGAGATCAATGAACTGGAGGAATCTAATCCCACAGGACTGGCAGTTGATGCCTAATCTAGCTGTTTTCGGTGCATTCAATATCGGATTAGACGCAGATATCGACGGGATTTGCTAAAGTTACTGCCACATTTATTTCCCGGGTGATTCATTAATGGCCGTAACATCCGAGCATGCACTATAAATACCCATACACTTGTCCTTATGAAAAGTTACTGTGAAATTCAAATTTTAACAAGTGTGAAGAGCTTAAGAGTTCAAGTAGCAAGAGTACTGATTTTCGTTGCATTTATGTCCGACGAGTCGAACTTATAATAGATCTGGGTGCATTCCAACGTTCTGGCATAAGCAGAGTCATGAAGCCTCCACAGAAGAAAGCCTCAGCAGAGAAGTTGGCCCCATCCTAGAGCTCGAAGCCAAGCCAGCCAAAGCAACCATAAAAGAAGGATAGGCAGCCGATGGCGGCACCGCAGAAACCAAAGGCACCAGTTACTCCGAAGTAGGTTCCGCAAGGGAACCCACCTCCACCAGTATGGGTTATTCCAAAGTATGTTATCCCCAGAAAGGCTGATGCCTTGGCACTGCAACTGCAAAAGAACGCACGTTATGAAGTTCCGATGCCGCCAATGTTAAATTTTGAGCATTAATTCACAACACTCTTGGATCTTTACTGAGAGAATAACATATACAGTATATCAATGCATAACAATCACAATAAGCATGACAAGCATCACAAGAATCAAAATAATGAGAGACAAGAGACACAGAGTTTCCGTGGGGAAAACCCTAAGGTGAAAAATCCCCAACTTCCTCAGAGATAGAGAGAGCAATGGCTCAACCAAAGTACAACCAAAATACACTTGAGATAGTCTCCTAGAGCAGATGATCCTCCTCCTCACTAGTGCACCACTTTCTAAGTGAGAGAGATATGACTTTCCGAATGATCCAAATAGAGATCTCCTGATCTCTATTTATACTTAACCTGTTTGCCGAGTGACCTTATGGGGCCGACTTGTCTATCTAGATACATCCATAATATAATATATATTTTAGGGCTGACCCCACACATGGTGGTCTAATAACCCATCGGCAAGTACACACACTTGCGACACTTGTCAATCCACATGATGACACTTCCTTATAGAGGAATAACACATCTCTTATAAGGGTACAATAAATATATATAAAATACATAGATGAAATACATTCCGAAGTTACATATACATCAACACTCCCTCTTAACTAGGAAGGTATTTCTCGACACAGTTCTGCTAGACAAGTCTTCTTCTCGGGATCATCGTCATCGATGCATCGTCATCATCATCGTCACTGCTACTACTATCTCAACCAATCTCTGACTCTACTCATCATAGGAAGTTCTATAGAGCCAGTCCTTTTTCATACTGGATGTAGGCCCACCACCTGCAGGTCTTCATCATTTGTGCAAATGGTCTAATAGAGGTGGCCTCTCAGGACTAATTTTATGTGCGGATGCAATACTAGAAAGAGTATCTCAAGAACATTTATGTGCCTAAGCACGATCGGCAAGATCTCCCAGGACTGATTACATGCATATCCTCCACAGTACCTTTAAAGAGCATTCCAGGAACATTTATGTGCCACAGCACGACCAGCAAAATCTCTAAAGAGCATCCCAGGACTTATTACGAGCACACAGTTAAAACTCTCGGATCTCCAGGACTGATTACATGTGGATAGATAAAAGAGCATCCCAGGAACATTTATGTGCCGCAGCATGACTGGCAAGATATCTAAAGAGCATCCCAGGACTAATTATGAGCACATAGCTCAACCTCTCAGATCTCCAGGAATGATTAGATCTCCAGGACTAATTATGAGCACATAGCTGCAACATACTCTACCTCAGTTGTACTCAGCGCTATGTAGGACTGCTTCCTGCTAAACCAAGAGATCACACCTGATCCCATACTGAAGCAGCACCTAGATGTACTCTTCCTATCTGCAGCACTGCCAGCCCAATCTAAATCAACATAACCCTACAGGTTAAACTTTTGATTTGCTTCATACTTGAGCCCATAATCCACTATACCCTTCAGGTACCTCAGAACATGCTTTACAGCAACCAAGTGAACACTCCTCGGATCCATCAGGAACTAGCTCAATGTGTTCACAACAAAGACAATATCTGGTCTCGTGTTCGTCAGGTACATCAAGGACCCAATCATTTGACGATACATACAGACATCAACCGGCTCAGATGAAGCATCACATAGAAGCTTTATATTCGATGCCATGGTTGTGGCCATGGCCTTGCAATCCATCATCCCAAATTTCTTCAGGATATCTACTGTGTACTTCCCTTGACCAAGGAAGATCCCACCTGAATTCTACCACACCTCCATACCTAGGAGATAATGCATCATTCCCAAAGTTCTTCATATCGAATTCAGCAGCAAGCTTCCTCTTTGTATCACACCAAGTTCTGGGAGCTTGCTACAAGCCATACGAGGCTTTCTTCAATCTGCACACATGTGACTCCCTGTCAGGTCTTGGGACTGCATCCCAAACATCTTCTTCATGATCAACGGATCATGGCATTCCATTTCTTCATCCCAGATCCTGGGAACTTCAATATCTTCAATATATATCTTTGTTGCTGGAACAAATGTTGTAGTCCTTTTGTAGGTGAAGATATACGGTCTTTCCTACAAAACAAGTTAAATTGCATGATTAGAAACATCTCATAATTTTCAAAACAAATTCTTTACACATAAAGAAATATGTCATGTAGTCATGCAATTATCTTAGCCAATGCTTCAATACAACATTTATCCATGTTCCACAACTTTCTAGATGCCTTCCAGTCTCTACCATAACATTGTTAAGAGTTTGCACTACTCCCAACATGTCAGCAAAGAGGTTTCATTCTAGATAAGTAGCACTGGAATGTTGTACAGTGCCATAGGCCACTTACCCATCACATGCATATTAGTAGTATACTGTTCATTAATCCAATCATTCTAATATGCACAATACATCTCCTAATTCTAGGAACATAAGCATAATATTATTTAAACAAACAAAATAGGCAAGAAATGATAATTGAAATACTTACTTTTGTTTGTTTGTTGGGTGGACTCCCTCTGAGTCTTTGCTTCCTGGCAGGCGCTGCTGAAGTAGCTTCTTCTACACCTTTTTGTTGTGGAATGTAGGAAGATGGTCAACTCCCTCTGAAAATCTGCATCCTTGCAGGAGCTGTTGGAGTGTGCTCCCTCTTGATCTT
This sequence comes from Larix kaempferi, assembly GCA_027924585.1. Classification (NCBI taxonomy): domain Eukaryota; kingdom Viridiplantae; phylum Streptophyta; class Pinopsida; order Pinales; family Pinaceae; genus Larix; species Larix kaempferi. The sequence continues at coordinate 467,158 of BSBM01000167.1, forward strand.
TGCTTCCTGGATTACCTGTCCTTGAACTTATATTCATCCTTGCTGACATCAATCTTCTTGAACCATGGAAAGTATATTCTGTAAGCCTTCAATCTTTCACTGTAACCCACAAAGATACCCTTCTTTCCTGAAGGATCTAGTTTGGTCCTCTTTCCCTTTGGGACATGAGTGTATCCTGGACAACCAAATATTTTGAGATGGATGACTTCAGGTTTCTTACCAGAACAGACCTCTTCTGGTGTCTTATTGTCCAATATCTTGTGGGGTGTTCTGTTCTGCACATATACAGTTGTTCTAGCTGCTTCTGCCCATAGATTTATAGGTAGATCCTGGTGATGTAGCATTGCCCTTGCTGCTTCCATGATTGTTCTGTTCTTCCTTTCTGCAACTCCATTCTGTTGAGGATTATAAGGAGCAGTCAACTCCCTCTTAATCCCTAAATCACTACAACGCTTCTTGAAGTCACCTGAGGTGAATTCTCCACCATTGTCGGATCTGAATGTTTTGATCTTCTTGTCAGTTTGATTCTCCATCAAGGTTTTGAATTCCTTGAACTTATCAAACACCTCATATTTGTTCTTCAAGAAGTATACCCAAGTCTTCCTGGAGAAGTCATCAATAAATCAAACATAGTAAACATACCCACTTAGAGAACTGGATGACATAGGACCACATACATCTGAGTGGATGATTTCCAGGATATCTTTTGCCTTGCTTTCACTGCTTGGGAAATCCTTCTTAATATTCTTACCTCTTGCACATCCTTTGGAAACACCTTCATGTTTGGTCTTGATTTCAGGAAGACCCTCTACAGCCTTGCTTGCAATTGGAAGTGCCCTATAGTGCATATGAGCAAGTCTTCTATGCCAAAGTTCACTTGGATCCATGGATTCATGCACCATGGCATGTTCAGGTTGTCCTTTTAATTTATACAAACCTCCCTCTTGCTCTCCAATCACAACCGCATCATCTATGGTATTTCCCTTTGGCCACATTAGGACTTGGCCATCCACAAATGCAACCCTCATACCTTTTGCATCCAATGCAGAGATGGAGAGTAAGTTCTTCTTGAGCCCAGGTACATAAAGGACTTCTTTCATCTTCAAATATTTTCTAGAATCTAGGTTGTAGGAGGCTTCACCACTTCCTTTGATTGGGTATTGATAATCATCCCCAAGTTTCACCTTATGGGGTGATTCATGTTCAGATAGATTCACAAACGATTCCTTAAACCCAGTCATGTGTTTGGAAGCCCCACTATCAATCAACCAATCATTACAACCATGGGAGATAGTACTTGTGAGAGCAGAGATTAGAACATACTCGTCTTCACTTGATGAGTCATCATTACTATCATCACTTTCTACCCTAGCCTTCTTCTTTGGATGTTCATCATCTTCGGCAGCATGAGCATCGTACCTTCTTTTGTTACCCTTCTTCTTCTTGCGGGAGTTGTTGTGTTTGTCCCTTTTGTTCTTGGGACATTTTGAATCAAAGTGACCCTTCTCATTACAAGTGAAACACCTTAGATCTTTCTTGTCTTTGTGAAAATGATGAGAAGATTTCTTCTTGTGATGGGATGGCTCCCTCTTGAACTTGCCCTTCTTAGTGTGAGCTGTGAGAGCTTGATCTTCATTTCCCATCTTCTCTTCTCTTGCCACAAGCCTTGCTTATTCTTGAGAACATTCCTCCCATAATCTGCTGAAGGAGATTAACTTCTTTCTGGCACAGATCCCCTGGATAAAAGAGTTCCATGACCTACGTAGGCCATTCAAAGTAGTCATAGCAATTTCACCATTCTCCACCATTTCATCTGCAGCTTCAATTTGTTCCTTGATCTGAGAGACCTTGGAGAAATAGGATTGAATGGTTTCTCCATTCAACATCTTGACCCCTTCCAATTGATTCCGCAGGGTCATCTTATGATTTATGTTCTTTCCTTCAAATAGCTTGGTCAAAGAGTCAAACATAGCCTTGGGTGTCTTTAGAGAAGACACAAGGGGTATGAGATGGTCTTTGATAGAATCAGCAATGATTCTCTTTTCCTTGACCAAGTTCTTCTTATGCAATACCTTATCCTCTTCATCCTCTGGGATAGGGATGTCTTCTTTTATATATGAGTCCAACTCATTCTCTTCCAGGATTAACCCAATCCTATACTTCCAAGCTTAGAAGTTATCAGCCCCTTCAAGCTTATCCTCAAGCTTGGTGTGGTGAGACATCTTAAAGAGTACTTCAAATGGAAATAGAAAAGATTTAGGTCTTACCACTTGAAATGCTGAAAACTGGATCTGGTCTCGGATTAGGGTTTGTTGAAAAAACCCTAAAAATTCAAAATGTGAATTTCAACTTTCTGAAAGGATAGAAAGATGCACCTTAATGAGCTGATCATTCTGGTGTATTCAGAATTTGAGATCAGCAAAGCTTTACCCTTTAGATTTGCCTTTTTGTCCTCCCGGGTTCACTAAGGAGAGCCCTGAATTAGGGTTTTAGTTTCCTGGAGATCTACCCAGCCAAAAATCTCGATCAAAAGCTCTAAACTTCGATTTTTTGCAAGGAGCTTCCATCTATGTCATCAGATTTCAAAAATTCCTATTTTTGTGGAAACCCTAAGTTTTAGGGCCAAATCTGAAAATGCTCAGAATTGAATTCTGATTGGACAGATAGATTCTCCTTGATTAGTAGAGTCAATATACTATACTGCATTTCCAAAAACTATGGAGAGAAACCCAATAAATAAGAAACTCAAGTTTCCGTCACTACAAAATGTCTTCTTCTCATGTTAGCTCTGATACCATGTTAAATTTTGAGCATTAATTCACAATACTCTTGGATCTTTACTGAGAGAATAACATATACAGTATATCAATGCATAACAATCACAATAAGCATCACAAGCATCACAAGAATCAAAAGCATGAGAGACAAGAGACACAGAGTTTCCGCGGGGAAAACCCTAAGGTGAAAAACCCCACAACTTCATCAGAGATAGAGAGAGCAATGGCTCAACCAAAGTACAACCAAAATACACTTGAGATAGTCTCCTAGAGCAAATGATCCTCCTCCTCACTAGTGTGCCACTTTCTGAGTGAGAGAGATATGACTTTCCGAATGATCCAAATAGAGATCTCCTGATCTCTATTTATACTTAACCTGTTTTCCCAGTGACCTTATGGGGCCAACTTGTCTATCTAGATACATCCATACTATAATATATATTTTAGGGCCAACCCCACACATGGTGGTCTAATAACCCATCGGCAAGTACACACACTTGCGACACTTGTCAATCCACATGACGACACTTCCTTATAGAGGAATAACACATCTCTTATAAGCGTACAATAAATATATATAAAATGCACAGATGAAATCTATTCCGAAGTTACATATACATCAATAGCCAATACCGAAGCGCATGAAATAGAGGGATGATCTACTAGGAAGGATCATGGAATGTAAGTTGACTAATTTCGATCTGCAGGATGTCGAGCGATTTCCTCATCTGTAGGTTGAGCAATATATGTGCAGTGTCGACAATTTGGCCACAAACAAGCCAGAAATTGTGCCTATGGATTGGGCAGTGCCGCTACACCAGACCGGCCTGCTTAATCTATTGTGCATCCCACATTTTGGGCGCAGCAAGGAATAAAAACCTGTGGTACGCACCCTACTTTCTTGCACACACCAGGGATATATCTGGTTAGACTTCAAAGTCAATATTACTGTGGATCTCATCGCTAAGATCATAGGGTTGATCAAGAAGGGTGACGACCCTTCTAAAGAGTTAGTGGGCAAGAAAGATGATCAAGAACTCGCTGCAAACATCAAGAGCACATTTAATTTGTCCAGAAGAACCAGGGAGTATGAAACAGACCCCATTCCAATTAGACCTCTGTCGTTCGCAATTCATCTGCTGGAAGGACGAGTTCTACAGAAATCCAGACCTATGTAAGTATCAGCTTCAGTTGTCACCTTAGCTGCAAAGGCTATGCATGGCCACGAATACAACTAGGCGAACTTCTTGTTGAATGAGTTATTACTAGACATTGAGGATGTCCAGGATAAGGGAATTCCCTTCTACTTTTACTAGCTACTGGTCCTCATCGCCTTTGTGGGATGGAGAGAACCCAACTATCAGTGTGGCCTACTAGTAGCACAGGATGATTGTCGTGCATTGCGGTTTGCAAACATGTGGTGCTCTACCACTCCGGAGAAGCAACGGGTTAATAACCTACAATTCTTCACTTTCCTCAAGCAGCTGCGCACCGTGATTGAGAAGACCCCACGCATCACGAGAGAAGTGACCACCCAGTACAAACCTCTCTTGCTTTTTGAAGTCGGGCTTCACTCAATTTTCATTCAGCTGCGCCTGAATGCCGAAAAATGGTTCGAGCGACAATACCATCTAGGAATCCCAATGATTGAGCTCATGATTGAGGAATGCCCTGCTGAATGGAAAGAGCATGCCCCAGAATCGATCATTACTCCATCAGACAAAGAAGTTGAAGAATAAGACCGCAAAGAGGATGCGGAAGTTCAAAGTGCTTCGACTTCAAAGCCTGCGCAGGAAGCAAGCGAAACAACAAAAGAGCCACAAGTTGGCGAGAAGAGGAAAGAACCGGGCACTGAAAGCCCTGAGAAGCCGCCACAAAAGAAGAAGGTTAAGGCCACGAAACCATTGTTGGAAAGAATCTTGCATGATGATGACTATCAGATGATAGTATCACGGATAGCTGCGCACCTAGAATACTTCCCTGGCTTTACAGGAAGACGGGAAGAGCCGGATCAGGTGCAGGTTCGAGACAGCATTGACAAGCTGACTAGTTTGGTCTTAAGGGTGGATCAAGTCCACCGCGACTTTATTAGAGAGACCAACTGACATGAAAAAATAGGGGAACCAAGTGACATGATGTGCAGAACACCCAACTTCACAATGCAGGCACACATCATCAAGACTGCATCTGCATCCATTCTATTTCCCACAGATGATATGACGGAAACTGTGAGACGGTTGCAGCAGTTGGATCTAAACATAGCCATGATTCCAATCGAAGGGTTGCACTATTTGCACACCCAGATCTCCCATGAGATGCATGAGAAAGACATCATTTCACACAATCAATGCCTGCAACATGAAGAAAATTACCGAAGAATACATGCAGAGTGCGAGGATAAAGAAAGAGAGCTTCAACGCACATAGGCAACACAACACAGGATCAGAGGAGCAATTTCCACTGTCTATGAGAAGCTCCCCGCAGTTGAAGAAGAACCAGAGATAGAAGCAGCCATCTTACAGATAGGTGCTACTATGACCAATTTACAGGAACAGATGAGGGACCTAGAGATCTCCCACGCAGATGAAATTGAAAGGATCAAGGCTGCTCACCAAGTAGAAATAGCTGAGCTAGCAGCACGACAGCCAGTAGACACACAGAAACAAGAAGAAGAAACAAGAACAAAATTAATAAGGGCTTCACTGCAGAGTATCTGCATAGCAGTAGCGTAGTGTCAAGTTTTTGCAAATGATGTCTCCAATGTGTGGAGCATATTACAAGAAAGTCCGGAGCTACAGAGTATCCACGAAGAAGGAAAAGAAAAGAAACAAGAATTGGATGCCATGGACGCATCCATGAAGGACTTACTGGTCCATCAGAAAAGGGAGACCTTCGATCAAACCAAGGCATTAAGGAGAGAACTAGAGACCTTAAGGATGAAGGAGGCTAAAACCTCCGCAAGAGTGAAGCCACTAATGGAAGAAGCACTCACCTTGACCGATGACATTGAAACAAAACTGCAAGAACTTTGGACATCGGAAAATAATATCAAGGAAGAAACTTCAGAACCTGCTTCACAGGAAATGCTTGATAAAGTAAAGGAGTGTGAGTAGGAAGTGAAACAGGTAGTTTCTGTTACAACATAATCTTCCACCCTGTGAGCATCAGCATTCTTTGGCCTGCAGGATCCATTTCACTGACTCAGATCCACTTTATATCCTTCAGACACTATTTTTCCCTATTTTTATTCCTACCCACTAGTTGTTCCATTACAGTAGGCATACCCGCGAGTTGCATCTCTATAGCCCGCGGGTAGCATGTAAAATGGTAAAAATCACTAGTTTATTACTTTTTACTCCCAAAAAGCAGTTATTGGGTGACCTTTGACCCTCCATTTGCCCAAAAAATGCCTCGATGTGTCCTTTCACTTACCTTTGAGAGGACTATATATTGAGCACATATGGCTTATGGATGAGAGGGGAAAAAGAAGAGCAAGAGAACTCTAGTGGATTTTTTCCCTATCTTGAGTCTACACTCATTGATCCTTGTAGTTGTGAACCCCTTATGTTCACCTTCCAAACTCCTACCATAGTTTGAGTTTTCCATTCATGGAGGATTGAAATGGTGGAGGCACAAGTGGATTGATCCAGATCTCAGTTCAGATTCGTTGCCAGCAAGAGGTCGTATCACTTTGTACTTCTTCTTGTTTATTAATAGAAATACTCATATTCTCGTCCATTAATGTTGTGAATGTCATTTATTCTACATTGGGTTGCATTTACTTATAATATCATGGACCTTTTCTATTGATGATGCTAATGTCGTTTATATATTATATGTACTTGTTGTATATTGGCTTTCAAGACTAATTGGCATATTCAAGTGCATGGATTGAAAGCTCCAACGGGGATCTACATCAAACGTTTGGATCGAGGTTGGTTACATTCTCCATTATCTTAGCATTGTCATTTTTAATAGCATAATTCTGAGAATTGAGTTAATTTCTGGTAGTCAGCTGTCTGTAGTGGTACCCCAAGCCATAGTGAGTTTTCTCCAATACAGTTGCACAGCTAAGCAAAACAGTTGAAGAATTCACTACGCAGAAAGAAGCACAGATGAAGCAACTGGACTAGAGTGGCTCGGGATGAGCCACAAGTAAGTGTTAGGGGCCTGTTGGGTGTGGCCCAAGTGGGTACCAATTTTTTTGAAATATGATTTTGAGCTGCACAATGGAAAATCACAGCAATGGGGAGAGCGCAGCTTGTTGGACATATTCAGTAGCGCAGCTATGCTGATGTGTAGGACCCACGTAACAACAAATTTTGGTAAGAAGGTAGAAGAAAAGTTCAGGCAAGGAAGCGACCTATTTTTGGTAAAGAGCCAAACGAAGGAAGGAGAAAGCGACCTATTTGGAATTGTGGCGGCAAGCAGTTGAGAAGCTAGGCCACTACGTTGACAGAGACAAGCAGGCGGAAGAGGCAAAAAGAGACAGACCACAATGCAGTTGTAACTGTTTTGAGGACTGCGGCTATCAGAGGAGTGTGCGAGCCATGAGTGGCCTTGCAGGACTGCCTGAAGCAGGCGGAGTAAGCTGTCGACGACGACAGTCAAGCTGGCAGTTAGCCATGCCATGTTTTGGAAACCTAAGGGTTTTTTCCTATGAATTGTAAAGAAATGACCTACAGGCATGATCTATAAATAAGGCATTTTTGTATAGGGAAGGGTTACTCTTCATTTTGGTTAAGTATTGATTATTGTAGAATATTAAGCTTAGAATGCAATTGTAAAGGCTCTGCAGCTGAGTGCGTAGAGACCTATCTGAGAGAGAAGAGAGTCTGCAACTAAGTCCGCACACTAAGAACGGTTGTACCCTTCCCTTAAAGAGCAATATTAACAGCCATTCTTGTGGACATAGCCTCCATCCGGGGCATGAACCATGTTAAATCCTATGTAGTGTGGTTAAATGTGTTGTTTGCAATTATCTATTTGCTATATGAATGCTTGAAATTCAGTATCAGTTGTATGTTAATGCTTTTATATGTATTCGCCATAGGAGAAAGATGGGAATAATATGTTAAGTGTTTCTCAATGGATGATTGATGAATGTGAGTTGTTCTAAGTAGGTGAATGTATCAGCCGAGGATAAACATGTATGCAAGTAACAAATGGTTATGCAATTATGTTAATGTGTAATATTAGGAGGGCGCGGGACTGTTAGCTTGTGTGAGTACACCAAGCATAAGGATAAATAATCCTTGGTAGGAATAAAGAAATAAGCACCAATTAAATCCTTAACATGGCTTCTGTCCAAGTGGGGGTGCAAGAGTCTGTTGCACTGCTCCATCGAATGGGTAGGGTCAACCCGCACGATCTATGACTGTGTTGGGTGCGTAGCTGGCGAGTTAAAGAAGTATCAACTCGCGACAAGGATAGTTGTCACACGACCCTCAGTTGCAGCACGAGTCCATAGCATGCTACGCAGTGGGATTTCCCCATCAACTCATCATCTCGCTATATAAACCTGATTCTGCAGCACCCCCATAGCTTCACCTCGGGTGAGACCTCAACCTGCGCGCAGGTTGTTGCCGAAAGGGCTGGTGAAAAGGGGTTTTGTTGGTTAAAGCTAAAACCGCAAAGAACCTGGGTCTACATTTGAAAACCTCTAGATCAGTTACTTCCGACCAACAAGGATGGATGAAAATACACAATGGTTCAATCTCATAGAAGAATATATAAACAGAAGATTGAATTGAAGGAAGAAGTTCTTTGCAGTCCAGATCGATGTAGAAGCAAGAAAAGACAGAGACCAAGAAAATGAAGAATAACGAGTGACAAAATTGATGAAATAAGAAGATCTGGAAATATTGTTGACACAACGACTATCGACAAGGGTTCACTAAACATTGTCATCAACAAACCAACCACCAAACGCCCTTATGCACTGGCCCAAAAATGCGTTAACCTTTCCAGCAACACTCGAAGAGTGAGTGAAATCTCACCCAAGCTACACAAGGGGGCTGCAGGAACGAAGTTTCCATAGTGGAGTTGAGGACATGCTTTCAACACACATCACCTTCATTGAAACTAGAGATTATATCTTTCCACAGTAAACAATTAACTCATCATTCGCACATTAGACCATTAGCAGATTCAACAGATAATAAACATTCGCAATAATATATTCAACGTACTTATTCGCATCATCAATAATCATTCAACCCACAAAGTATTAAACATATTGAAAACATTCATATTCATCGTCATACAGAGACAAAGATAGAAATGGAACCATAATATAACATTTTCATGCATTCATTAAAACCTGCGGAATGACCTTCGCAGAAATAGTCAATACATCATGTCGCGGATACAAAACAGATCAAAATAGGGAACAACTTCTTATCACTTTCTTAGATCGATCGATTCCCTTAGGCTTACAAATCTACTTCTATTTATATGCTACTATACAGTTGCAAAACGGTCCACATGACCAATCCTAACTAATTTAACTATTCTTGCACTTTGTCGAACTCCAGAATGGTCCTTCTCTCATGGATTGTCCCTTTTGCACCTATCGGCTTTAGCACTTCCTGCAGACTTATCCCGTGCCAACAGGCCCCCAACACAAGCTTGTGGCTCGCCCTCGAGCCACCTCAGCTGGACACCATTGGTGCATGCACCTATCGTCGAATGTCATCATATTCAGTTTGGAGCTGATCGACCAGTTCTTTCACTGATTGCCAGTTTATTATATGTAACAACTATAAGACCAGATGTAATGCAGGTTGTAGGATTGGTTACCAATTTCCAATCATCCCCAAAACAAACTCATGTGGCTGCAGTAAAAATAATTCTTAGATATCTAAAAGGTACTATGGATTATGGATTATGGATTATGGTATCCAAAAACCAATAACTTCACTCTAAGGTCATTCACATATATGCAGATTGGCAGGAAGTATTGATGATAGAAAAGGCACTAGTGGAGCAACATTTTACTTAGGATATTGCTTGGTGTCATGGCTAAGAAAAAATTAGTCTTCCATTTGACATCTACAGCAGAAGCTGAGTATATTGATGCGGCATCATGTTGTACACACAAGTCATTTGGATGAAGCAAACATTGGAATATTTACTTGTAAAATATGAGGATCCCGTTGTTATACATTGTGACAATACAAGTTCTATAAACATATCCAAAAATCATGTTATGCATTCTAAGACAAAACATATTCCAATCAAATATAATTTTTTAAGAGAGAAAGTGTCACAAAAGGTTTGTCGATACAAAGGAACATATAGCTGATATTTTCACTAAACCGCTGCCTAGAGAGTCATTTTCCTATCTTAGGAAAAAATTGGGAATTATCTCTCTTCATTGAGATAAATTGAAGATTGTAACCCTGTCACAAAAGGGACTTAGTTGACAGGGAGAGAAATGGTGAAAGGGGGAAATTTATGAATCTTTGTCATTAATGTCAAAAAGCGGGAGAAAATTTTGAAAATTTGTTGTCACCAATGTCAAAGGGGGAGATTGTTGAGTATGATTGTCATTGATGCCAAAAGTATTCATTAATTATAAAGGATATGATGATATGGACTATATGATGATGTGGCATGTGTGATGAGTGTGAAAATATATCCGATGGTGTTCTAGTACCTTCATGATGTCATTGTTACAATTTGACATCAGTATATACAGGTTTGATAGTTTGGTGAAACTTTGGAAATTGACTAAGTATTGGAAAATTAGTCTAAGTTGCTCTAGGCAAATGCCCACCACATTCTATATTTGATTGATTAATTAATTATGAGGATATAGAAATGTAGATTGTTGGTTTTTGCATCCAACCATATGATTACTTTTCCAAAAAAATCACTAAGGGTGAAGATATTAGCTTGCCAAAAATGCCCTTTGGCATGATTTACACTGTCCCAGTAAAATGCTCGCCAAGGAGAGAGGATGAGGTTGTAGAGGATGGAATTGACATGGATGGAATCTGCATGATGTCCCCCATGTTGTGGATGCTTCATATTTCTAATATTAGTGAAAATAAAAAATGACCTCATGATTGACTTAGGGTTTGATAAAATTGTCTAAGTGTTAAATAAGGGCTTTAAGAGGCCATTTGCAAATGCACGCTAGGTTCTCTCTTTGTGTCAATAAATTCAACAAATAATATGGAGCGGTTCTTTGTTGAATTTTCCACCCAGTCATGTTCTCAGTCTTCCCTCTAGTGGTCACACGTGTGAGAAATGGACCTGCCAAGTTGAAGAACAATCATGTTTGCACAGTGTATGGAAAATTCCCGCACAAAGATTTCAAATGCCCGTAGGACCCTAACTATATTCCTGCAAGAGCCTTACAAGATGCCTACACAAGGTTTATGAAATGCCCACACATCACTAATCAGATCATAACGAATCTAAAAAATGCAGAGGTTAATATTTGAAGAGTTATGATTAATAAAAATCCATGATCGAAAATTAATCAATAAACCAGGAATTAATTAACCCTCTATGAAAGGGTGTGATGATGGAATGGATGCAATGATAAAAAGGAGACACCATTCTCAATTGGAAGGATGCGAAGGTGAATGGACACGATGGATGAAAATACACAATGGTTCGATGTCACAGAAGAATATATAAACAGAAGATTGAAATTAAGGAAGGTCTTTCCAATCCAGATCGATGTAGCAACAAGAAAATAAAGAGACCAAGAAAATGAAGAATAACCAGTGATGAAATTGATGAAATAAGAAGATCTAGAAATATTGTTGATCCAGCGACTATCGATAGGGGTTCACTGAACACTGTCGTCAACAAACCAACCACCAAACTCCCTTACGCATCGGCCTAGATATGCGTTAACCTTTCCAGCAACACTCGCAAAGCGAGTGAAATCTCACCCGAGATACACAAGGGGGCTGCAGGAACCAAGTTTATGCAGTGGATTTGAGGACATGCTTTCAACACACATCACCTTCATAGAAACCAGAGATTGTATCTTTTCGTAGTAAACAATTAACTCATCATTTGCACATTAGACCATTCGCAAATTCAAAAGATAATAAACATTTGCAACAATATATTCAACCTACTTATTCGCATCATCAGTAATCATTCAACCCACAAAGTATTAAACATATTGCAAACATTCATATTCATCATCGCATAGAGACAAAGACAGAAATGGAACCATAATCGAACATCTTCATGCATTCATTAAAACCTACGGAATGACCTTCGCGAAAATAGTCAATACATCATGTCGCGGATACAAAACAAATCAAAAGATGGATCAACTTCTTATCACTTTCTTCGATTGATCAATGCCCGTAGGCTTACAAATATACTTCTATTTATATGCTACTATGCGATTACAAAACAGTCCACATGACCAATTCTAACTAATTTAACTATTCTTGCACTTTGTCGAACTCTAGAATGGTCCTTCTTTCACGGATTGTCCCTTTATCACCTATCGGCTTCTGCACTTCTTGCGGACTTATCTCGTGCCAACAGGCCCCAAACAAAAACTTCTGGCTCGCCCTCGAGCCACCTCAGTTGGACACCACTAGTGCATGCACCTGTCATCGAAAGTCATCATATTCAGTTTGGAGCCGATCGACCAGTTCTTTCACTGATTGGTAACAACTACAAGACCAGATGTAATGCAGGCTGTAGGCTTGGTGGCCAGTTTCCAATCATCCCCAAAAGAAACTCATGTGGCTGCAGTAAAAACAATTCTTAGATATCTAAAAGGTACTATGGATTATAGATTCTGGTATCCAAAAATAAATAACATCACTCTAAGGGCATTCACATATATGCAGATTGGGCAGGAAGTATTGATGATAGAAAAAGCACTAGTGGAGTAGCATTTTACTTAGGATATTGCTTGGTGTCATGGCTAAGCAAAAAGTAGTCTTCCATTTCACTATCTACAGCAGAAGTTGAGTATATTGATGCGGCATCATGTTGTACACAAGTCATTTGGATGAAGCAAACATTGGAAGATTTACTTGTAAAATATGAGGATCCCATTGTTATACATTGTGACAATACAAGTTCTATAAACATATCCAAAAATCATGTTATGCATTCTAAGACAAAACATATTCCAATCAAATATCATTTTTTAAGAGATAAAGTGTCACGAAAGGTTTGTTGATACAAAGGAACATATAGCTGATATTTTCACTAAACCATTGCCTAGAGAGTCATTTTCCTATCTTAGGCAAAAACTGAGAATTATCTCTCTTCATTGAGATAAATTGAAGATTGTAACCCTGTCACAAAAGGGACATAGTTGACAAGGAGAGAAATGGTGAAAGGGGGAGATTTATGAATCATTGTCATTAATGTCAAAAAGGGGGAGAAAAGTTTTAAAATTTGTTGTCACCAATGACAAAGGGGGAGACTGTTGAGTATGATTGTCATTGATGCCAAAATTATTCGTTAATGACAAAGGATATGATGATATGGAATGTATGATGATGTGGCATGTGTGATGAGTGTGAAAATATATCTGATGGTGTTCTAGAACCTTCATGATGTCATTATTACAATTTGACATCATTATATAAAGGTTTGATGGTTTGGTGAAACTTTGGAAATTGACTAAGTATTGGAAAATTAGTCTAAGTTGCTCTAGGAAAATGCCCGCCACCTTCTATATTTGATTGATTAATTAATTATGAGGATATAGGAATGTAGACTGTTGGTTTGTGCATCCAACCATATGATTAGTTTTCCAAGAAAATCACTAAGGGCGAAGATATTGGCTTGCCAAAAATGCCCTTTGGCATGATTTACACTGTCCCAGTAAAATGCCCACCAAGGAGAGAGGATGAGGTTGTAGAGGATGGAATTGACATGGATGGAATATGCATGATGTCCCCCATGCTGTGGATGCTTCATATTTCTAGTATTAATGAAAATAAAAAATGAACTCATGATTGACTTAGGGTTTGATAAAATTGTCTAAGTGTTAAATAAGGGGTTTAAGAGGCCATTTGCAAATGCCCGCCAGGTTCTCTCTTTGTGTCAATAAATTCAACAAATGATATGGATCGGTTCTTTGTTGAATTTTCCATCCAGTCATGTTCTCATTTTTCCCTCTGGTGGTCACATGTGTGAAAAATGGACCTAACAAGTTGAAGAACAATCATGTTTGCATAGAGTATGGAAAATTCCTGCACAAAGCTTTCAAATTCCCATAGGACCCTAACTATATTCCTGCAAGAGCCTTACAAGATGCCTACAGAAGGTTTATTAAATGCCCACACATCACTAATCAGATCATAATGAATCTAAAAAATGCAGAGGTTAATATTTGAAGAGTTATGATTAATAGAAATCCATGATAAAAAATTAATCAATAAACCATGAATTAATTAACCCTCTGTGAAAGGGTGTGATGATGTAATGGATGCAATGATAAAAAGGAGACACCATTCTCAATTGGAAGGACGTGAAGGTGAATGGACACGATGGATGAAAATACACAATGGTTTGAACTCACTGAAGAATATATAAACAGAAGATTGAATTGAAGGAAGAAGGTCTTTGCAGTCCAGATCGATGTAGCAATAAGAAAAGACAAAGACCAAGAAAATGAAGAATAACCAGTGACAAAATTGATGAAATAAGAAGATCTGGAAATATTGTTGACATAGTGACTATCGACAGGGGTTCACTGAACACTGTCGTCAACAAACCAACCACCAAACTCCCTTACACACCGGCCCAGATATGCGTTAACCTTTATAGCAACACTCGCAGAGCGAGTGAAATCCAACCCGAGATACACAAGGGGGCTGCAAGAACCAAGTTTCCATAGTGGAGTTAAGGACATGCTTTCAACACACATCACCTTCGTAGAAACCAGAGATAATATATTTTCGCAGTAAACAATTAACTCATCATTCACACATTAGACCATTCATAGATTCAAGATAATAAACATTTACAACAACTTATTAAATCTACTTATTCGCATCATCAGTAACCATTCAACCCATAAAGTATTAAACATATTGCAAACATTCATATTCATTGTCGCACAGAGACAAAGACATAAATGGAACCATAATCGAACATCTTCATGCATTCATTAAAACCTGTGGAATGACCTTCGCAAAAATAGTCAATACATCATTTCGCGGATACAAAACAGATCAAAAGATGGATCAACTTCTTATCACTTTCTTCGATCGATCAATTCCCTTAGGCTTACAAATCTACTTCTATTTATATGCTACTATGCGATTACAAAATGGTCCACATGATCAATTTTAACTAATTTAACTATTCTTGTGCTTTCTCAAACTCCAGAATAGTCCTTCTTTTGCGGATTGTCCCTTTCGCACCTGTCGACTTTTGCACTTCATGTGGACTTATCCTGTGCCAACAGGCCCCCAACACAAACTTGTGGCTCTCCATTTAGCCACCTCAGCTGGACACCGCTGGTGTGTAATGTCCCCATTTTGACCCCCTTTGTATTAAATCGTAAATGATGTAAATATTGTTATTTGATCATGGTGAGGAGCTCAAGGCCAAGGCCCCACCATTGATTTAGCGTTTTATGTATCGGCAATTAAAAATAGATGCCTGTGGCTCTTGTGCTAGATATGCACAATGTAAATTAAGACATCATGTAAATACAAATTTTAATGAAAAACCCACAACTGGCTACGCTATGCAACAAAGAGATGGGGGCATGATTCTACAAGGAATAGGGAGGGAAATTATTCAAAACCTTGAGATAATGGTGTTAATCCATGAGTCAATGAGAAAACCCATAAACCACCAACTACCCATTTTGGGTTATGGACCCAATCATTTAATTCTTCCAGAAATTGGTTGAGGCAGTTAATGCCTTGGGAATGAAGAGGTATGGCAGCCAATTTCGTGCATGGGAAAGCCATCAACCTAGGAATTCGTATTTTTGCTTCTGGGGCAAGAAAACACCCACGAAATGGTGCCCAAAGCCATTCTGAACAATTAGTTTTTGCTCTCTCACGCAGTCTGAACTACTGGGTCTTTCCTCATCACGTTTTTACCATTTTCCCTGCATTCTCCATGGCTGGGAGCTTGTTTTTGTGTTATACAGTGGCTGGGAGAGGAGGACCACAATTTGGGACTATTATGGAGGCCGTTTTTGCCCCAGAATTTCCATGGACATTTTTCTAAAAATGGATTTGGCTTTCCAGGGTTGTTCCCCATCTTCCAGTTTCATTTTTGGGTTTCCCACGTTTTTCTAAAGCTAATGAAAACCCCATCTTTGGGCATCTCACTGTAAAAACGTTTCTTCATGCCCAGCACTTATACTTCAGCTGTTATGTGCATCCTTATTTCTGATTTGGATACTGTAAGCAAGAGATTGGAGTGGTAGTGGACAAAGTGGGATTGATAAACCTAGTGGGGGAGATAACCTCTCAAGAAGATCGAGAGGGCTTTGGCTACTCTTCTATGCACACCCTGAGAGCACTAGATGGGGAAGGTATGGCTTGAGGGACTGTATAGCAGTGAAAAGAATACTTCCTTGTGCTGGGTGTGTAGGTATTGTGGGTGCCAAGCTAGATAGATCTTGTATGGTTACCCCTGGCTCTGTGCTTGAGCTCACTAGCTTAGCCACTCTTCCTTTCCTTTTCCTAGCAAGCCTGATAAACCCAATTGTAGATTGGATTGGCTCATCTTGGTGTATGCTTGGCTATGTGTGAGTCTATTGTTCCCTGGTTCCTTGTAGAGATCATGCCCAGCTCGGGGATGGCAGTTGTATCAAGAGGTTGATAAGCACAACTGGCCTATGGTTGGGTGGAATGTTGTAGATGCATAGCTGGTTGTTTGGGACTACTTTGTCAAGATAAGTATTCTCTTGTGTTAACTTTGCAATTATTATTTGATGAATATTTGAATGAATGATGGATGTGTTATTGAAATTAATTCCGCTGTGTTTTCTTATAATTATACACTTCCATATGTCTTTTTATATTATGTGAATGCTTATTTAATAAGTACATGGGTCTGGATGCCTGGATTTAGTGTCACATCCTCTCTATCATGCTGGTGTGATAGGAGGGGACCTTACATTTTGGTATCAGAGCTGTTGGTTGCAGCATTGGGCCTTTATGGGGCTACCTATCATAGTTGCGGAGGTAAGTATACTTCCTGCTCAGCACTGATAGATAAGAAAATTTTCAAATTTTCAAAATTTTTCTAAGTTTCTATGAGCTCTGCCGGAAATTGGGGAAGGAATTTTCTTCCGAAACTGTGGAAGGATTCTGCGAGTTGTTCCGCAACACGGAAGAATTCAGCGAACTTCTTCGAAAAAGTAGAAAAATTTTCTAAGTGTTCGACGTCGAAAGGAAATTTTCAGAAGGAATTATCTTCCAAAATTGCGGAAGGAATTCTCTTCCGAAACTGCGGAAGGATTCCGCAAGTTGTCCCACAATTGCGGAAGAGTTCGGCAAATCATTCCATAACTGCGGAAGAGTTCGGCGAATCGTTCTGCAACTGCAGAAAACTTCGGTGAATCATCCTGCAATTGTGGAAGAGTTCGTCCAATCATCTCGCAATTGTGGAAGACTTCGGTGAATCATCCCGCAACTGCGGAAGACTTCGGTGAATCGTCCCGCAATTGCAAAAGAGTTCAGCCAATCGTCCCGCAGTTGCATAAGACTTCGGCGAAACATCCCGCAACTGCGGAAGACTTCGGCGAATCGTCCCGCAACTGCGGAAGACTTTGGCAAACTGCCCCGAAACTGCGGAAGGAATTCTCTTCCGAAACTGCGGAAGAAATTCTCTTCTGAAACTGCAGGACGATTGGGTGGCAAGCCCCCTTGACCCCCTTCGTCCCCCCCCCCCCCCTCATATGTCATTGATTGTGATAAAATTCAATGATTTGACAAATTGTCAATATAATATTTTCCCACGTGCATGAAGTAATTTATGAATTTATGAGAATATAATGCAGCTAACAATTGTGTTGATGAATACATTTTGTAGACTCACAGTTACATCAGGGTAGCACTTTAGATAGTACAGTTGGAAAGTTTTGGATCTTGGTTGGGCCAAGAAAATAAACATTATGGATGATGCACAGGATCCCTATGAGCCTGAGACAGATGCCATGGGGGAGAAAATACATGTTGAAAATGCTGAAACAGATTCTAATGGGAGAAGAAATCAAGAGACTCCTCTAGGTATTGCAGCCACCATGAGAAGCCTAAGGGTGGAGTTGCAAAGCTGTAGGGAAGATAATGAAAGGATGATTAAAGCTCAGGAAGAACAAAATCAGTTGAATGCAGCCATGCTGCAGAGTTTGATAGACATCCAAAGGCAAATAAACTCTAGGCATCAGACATCAAATCCAGAAAGGGGTGGGAGTAGCTCTAGAAGGAATTCCCGTAAGAGGGCCATTAGCTCAAGAAGAGTTTCTATAGACAGAACATATACTCCAGAAATATCTTCTAATGAATCATCTGACTCTAAAGAATCCATTGAGGGTTCAAGCTCTTCATCTCACGGGAGTAAGAGGAAGAAGCACTACAAGAACAATTCACATGGGGAATTTAAGAAGGCGAAACCTCCTACATTTGATGGAGAGATAAAGTCTGGTCAAGAAGCTGAAGCTTGGCTTATTGGGATGAGAAAGTATTTCCAAGTCCAAGACTACTCGGGAAATATGAAGGCAAGGGTAGCCATCTTCAACTTGAATGGAAGAGCATCTATATGGTGGGAACACATTAGGCAAGTGAAGAAGATCAATGAAAGGAAGATCGTGTGGAATCAGTTCAAGAAATACTTCAAGCAGAAGTACCTCTCTGATAGGTACTATGATGATAAGATCAAAGAGTTCCATGAGCTAAGATTAGGACAATTGACCATGGAGGAATATGCAAATAAGTTCTTGGAGCTGCTGAGGTATGTCAAGTACATTCGAGATGATAAGGTGAAAATTCATTGTTTCCTAAGTGGACTACCCCAGTCATATAAAGATAGAATTGAGTTCGATGAACCTCGAACTCTAGAGGAGGCCATAAGAAAGGCCAAGTATTGCTTTGATAAAAACAGAAACAAACCAGAATTCCATAAGGCATGGAAGGATAGGAAAAATGAAAAGTTTGATCAAAGGAAGAAGGGGTTCAAGCCTCCTCAATTTTGAAATCAGCAAAGGCAACCATCACAGGTTGTGACTAAGCCAACTAGGATGATGGGAGACAAGCCAAGAGAACCACTTCAATGTTGGGGTTGTGGAGGAGACCACATGCTTAGGAACTGTCCACATCGGAATGGGAATGCAAATCAAATTCACAACATCCAAGGAGCTGAAACCATGGGTCATGTGACAAGGACAATCCCTAGAATCTATGCAGCTCTAGATGACCGCCAGGCAGATCATCAGTCAACTATGGTTGAAGTTGAAGGTAAGATTGCTAAGCAATATGTTTCTATTTTGATTGATCATGGATCTACTCACAGTTATGTCACTCCTAGAATTGTTGAGATTTGTGCTTTCAAGAAATTAAAGCATAGTAAATCATGGTTAGTTCAACTAGCCACTGGAACCAAGAGAAAAGTTAGTGAAATAGTAGAGAAATGTCCATTAGAGATGGATGGGCTATTCACTTATGCAGATCTGAATATTTTGCCACTTGGTTCCTATGATATTCTCATTGGAATGGATTGGTTAGAAGAACATAGGGTTAAACTTGACTGCTACAATAAGACATTTGAATGCATGGAAGAAGAAGGAAACCCAAGGGTTGTAAAAGGCATTCCAAAGGTGACTTCTGTTAGGCAGGTTACAGCCATGCAGCTGAAGAATTTCTGTAAGAAGGGATGTCAACTGTATGCAGCCCACATTTTAGAGGTAGCAGAGGATGAAACTCTTAAATTGGAGGACTATCATGTATTGCAAGAATTCAGGGATGTTTTTCCTGATGAGATTCCAGGACTCCCTCCAAAGAGAGACATTGACTTTACAATTGAACTTGTGCCAGGAGCGGCACCAGTGTCTAAGACACCCTATAGGATGAGTATACTGGAATTGCTAGAATTGAAAATGCAATTACAAGAGTTGCTAGAAAAGAAATATATTAGGCCAAGTGTGTCCCCGTGGAGAGCACTTGTTCTATTTGTGAAAAAGAAATATGGAACACTCAGGTTATGTATTGACTACAGGCAGTTGAACAAAGTCATTGTGAAGAACAAATACCCATTGCCTCAAATTGACGACCTTTTTGACCAAATGAGAGGAGCAAAGGTATTTTCAAAGATTGACTTGAGGTCTGGTTACCATCAGGTAAGAATCAAAGAAGAAGATATTCATAAGACGGCCTTTAGAATGAGGTATGGACACTATGAGTTTGTAGTGGTACCATTCGGTCTCACAAATGCACCAGCTACATTCATGTGTTTCATGAATAATGTTTTTAGCAAGTATTTGGACAAGTTTGTTCTTGTATTCCTAGATGACATTCTCATCTATTCTAAGAATGAAGAAGAGCATGAATAACATTTGAGAATGACAATGCAATTACTAAGGGAGCATAAGTTTTATGCAAAGCTAAGAAAATGTGACTTTTATAAAGATAGAATTCATTATTTGGGTCACATCATCTCCGACGAAGGAATATCTGTAGACCCTGAGAAGATTGAAACCATTATGAATTGGCCAACTCCAAAGAATGTGACTGATGTGAGATCTTTTATGGGCCTTGTTGGTTACTACAGGAGGTTTATCGAAGGATTCTCCAAGGTTGCAAACCCGATCACTTCTTTGCAAAAGAAGGGGATAAAATTTGAATTGTCACCAAGATGTGAGGAAAGTTTTCAACGGTTGAAGAATCTTCTTACAAGTGCACCAATTCTGAAAATTGCAGACCCAGAAAAAAGACTTTGTGGTGTGTACCGATGCATGCAATCAAGGACTTGGAGGATTTCTTATGCAAGAAAACCACGTAATATGCTATGAGTCAAGAAAGTTGAAGGAGCATGAGAAGAACTATGCTACTCATGATATAGAACTTGCAGCCATAGTATATGCTTTAAAGATGTGGAGGCATTACTTAATGGGAAGAAAATTTGAGTTAAGGACAGACCATTGTGGTTTGAAATACTTGTTTGATCGGCCAACTTTAAATGCTAAGCAAGCTAGATGGTTAGAATTTTTGTGTGAGTTTGATTTTGAAATCAAACACATAAAAGGGAAAGAAAACAAGGTGGCTGAAGCACTCACCAGGAAGGTACATGAAATGTATGTGGCAGCACTTAGTACTTGCCAACCAGATTTGAGGCAGCAAATTGTTAACCATATTGTTGAGGATGAAGTGTACGTGCAGATAAAGGACAAATTGCATCAGCAAGACCTTGGTAAGAAGTATGAAGGCTATCATTTGGAAGGAGACAGACTTCTTACTTATAAAAATAGAGTCTATATTCCAAATGCGACAGATTTGAGGAGGATTGTTATGGATGAAATCCATAAAGCTCCATACTCGGGTCACCCAGGATATCAGAAAACAATTGCTACAACAAGAAAATATTATTTCTGGCCAGGCATGAAGAAGGATGTCGCTGAATACATTTCTAAGTGCA
This sequence comes from Larix kaempferi, assembly GCA_027924585.1. Lineage (NCBI taxonomy): Eukaryota > Viridiplantae > Streptophyta > Pinopsida > Pinales > Pinaceae > Larix > Larix kaempferi. The sequence continues at coordinate 488,544 of BSBM01000167.1, forward strand.
TGGAATGTCAGCAGGTGAAGAGTGAACACCAACATCCAGCAGGTTTATTTCTCCTAGTGCCAATTCCAAAATGAAAATGGGAAGTAATATCCATGGACTTTATTACAGGATTGCCAATGACTGTGAGACAACATGATTCCATCATGGTTGTGGTGGACAAGTTAACAAAGGCATCACATTTTATACTGGTTAAGTCCACATATAAAGCCAATGCCATTGCAAATATTTTCATGAAGGACATTTTCAAATTACATGGGTTGCCTAAGGCAATAATTTCTGATAGGGATACCAAGTTCACTTCCAATTTTTGGAAAGGTCTCTTTGTAGATTTGGGTACACAGCTAAGCTTTAGTACCGCATACCATCCTCAAATAGATGGGAAAACCAAAAGAGTAAATCGGGTGCTTGAAGACATGCTCCGCATGTATGTAATGGACAAACCATCCAAGTGGGAGGATTATCTACACTTGGTAGAATTTGCATATAACAATGGGCAACAAGCATCATTGGGAATGAGTCCTTATGAGGCTTTGTACGGCAGAAGATGTAGGACACCAGTGACTTGGGACAATCCAGTGAACAGAATTGTACTTGGGCCATAATTGCTTCAGGAAATGGAACAAGAGGTTGCAAAGATCAGACAAAATTTAAAAACAGCCCAAGATAGACAGAAAAGCTATGCAGATAAGCATAGGATCCATAGGGAATTCAATGTTGGGGATCATGTGTATATTACAGTGAAATCAAGGAAGAGTTCCTTGAACCTTGGGAGTTGTGCCAAGCTATCACCTAGATATTGTGGGCCATTTGAAGTGCTTGAAAGAATAGGGCCAGTTGCATATAGACTTGCATTGCCTGCTAGCACTAAAGCTCATAATGTTTTTCATGTCTCTTTGCTTAAGAAATATGTACATTATCCTAACCATGTGATTAATTGGGATGTGATCTAGGTGGAACCCGAGGGAGAATTCCAAACCGATCCATTGCGCATCCTAGACAAGAAGGTAACATTGCTCCGGAACCAAGCCATCAGACAGGTAAGGGTGCAATGGAAGCACTATGGTCCCGATGAGGCTACATGGGAGCTGGAGGATGCCATGAGGGTGGCATATCCATTTTTGTTCAATTTTGATGAGCACTGAGGGCAGTGCTAATGAAAGGGGAGGGGAATGTAATGTCCCCATTTTGACCCCCTTTGTATTAAATCATAAATGATGTAAATATTGTTATTTGATCATGGCGAGGAGCTCAAGGCCAAGGAGCCACCATTGATTTAGCGTTTTATGTATCGGCAATTAAAAATAGATGCCTATGGCTCTTGTGCTAGATATGCATGTTGGGGCCAAGGTCGCAGCTATAGTAAAAGCTGCGAATTTTGGGAAAAAAGCACGAGTATGAAAGGAAAGTGCTAATTTTGGGACAAGCACTAAGTTTTGGGTAAGAAGGAGACGGTGCGCAGTACGGTGCCAGATGGATGATCTCAGCACAGAGCACGGACCGGAAATTGCGGAGCTCGCGCGCACGTCATCGAAGAATGAAGGTGGCTCAGCTACCATAATAAATAAGGTGATGGAGTAGAAGGCTTAGCTACCCTCATTTAAAGGCTTAGTACAGAAGTTATGGTTGCTCGGATCAAGGAGGAGCAACGGACCAGAGCATTGAAGGCGAAGGACGATCGCCCATACCCACAATCTGCGCCGGAATTCATGGAGCCTGCAGGAAGCGGCGACGTGACTGCAAGCGGCGCCTACAGTACACCTAGCCATGTGCGTGGTTAGGGTTTTTGGGAATCACTGTTGGGAAAGGCCCACAGTTTTGTAAAGGTGTGACCGTCATGGCTACCTATATAGATGAATCACTGTAATGGGTAGAAGGGTCTGCTTCTTCTTCTTCTTCTTGTTCTTCTTCCTCCCTTTTTGAAGAGTTAGAGAGTTAGATGCTAGACTGTTAGAGAGTCAGTCTAAAGGGATAGATCATGTGTTGATTATCCTTCACTGTAAATTCTACCTGGTGCGTAGAACTAGAGAGAGGAAATTGGATAGCCGAGGAGCTAATCCCTGAGTTGCCAGACAGTCTGTGTCGACGTCTGTGCCTTTGTAATCTCCATAGAGAGGAGACAAGCTTGAGAAAAGGGCTCCCAGCTGTGTGCGTGGAGTTTCCTGTAAGTTCTAGGCTGCAGCTGTGTGCGCAGCATATTGTATAACTCTATCATTTTCTGGTTAATCTAAGACTCCTGAGGACGTGGTTTTCCTCGAGGAGATGAGCTTCACTTATATCTTCTTGTTGTAATGTTTGTGTGAATGATAACTATTCCGAGTTCATTATTTGTGTATGCAAGACTTCTGTCTTATCTTTGTGACTGTTTGAGCGGGTTGGAAAGGTCCCTTGATAACTATAAGTATCTTAAGTACTAAAGAGGTAGTAACGCTCAGTCGCTGCGGCGAGAGCAGACTGCGTTACTGCGCTAGACGCGAAGGGCGAGGAAGTGTTTCGCGCGTTGACCCAAGAAATAGTTGCCTGCTGCGTTGGAAAGGAGAAACTGCGCAGTAGACCTGCCGAGGAAGGGACCCGCGCAGCTGCGCCGAGCGGTCTGCGGGAAGGTCCGACCGCCGATTTCGCAGGAACCATTCAAGGACAAGCTATCTCCGCGTCACCCCGGTTAAGGAAACTTGATTCCTTAACCCCCCCATAGCCACTTCGGGTGAGACCTCGAGCTGCCGCGCAGCTCGTTGCCGAGAGGGCCAGTGCGCCAAGGGGTTTTGTTGCTGCGCTTCATTAAAACCCGGGTCTGCCCAAGAAAGCAGCCAACAAATGGTTCCGTTGCCGGGACAATGAGACTTGTTATTTTGGCGACGCACGAGATAGAACAGTGCAACAAATGGTTCCGTTGCCGCGCGAATGAGACTTGTTATTTTGGCGACGCGCGAGATAGAACAGTGCAACAAATGGTTCCGTTGCCGCGCGAATGAGACTTGTTATTTTGGCGACGCGCGAGATAGAACAGTGCAACAAATGGTTCCGTTGCCGCGCGAATGAGACTTGTTCTTTCAGCAACGTATGAGATACTGTTGGAGCCAACAAATGGTTCCGTTGCCTAGTGACCAACAAATGGTTCCAAATGTGTTACTGGAACCCTACAACTAAGGAAATTGGAGACTGGTTTGATTTAAAAGCTAAAGAGTTTGCTGAACAAGAAAATAGAAGCCCTACGCTTCAAACAGAAGATTGGTTACAGAAGTATATTTATGCTGACCTTTACGAAATTTTCTTTGTTACGTTTGCATTGGAGTTACACGCTTGGATAGCCAAGTTAGCAGATTCTAGACCTACGCTGCATGTGGATCGACCCGTCACGTGGACGCCTGAGCTAGCTAGTATTGTGAAGCGGATAGACAATCCTGTGTCCCGCGCAGTAGACTTTTGGTTGAATAGTCTACTGGAAGGTTTTATTACCGAATTTGCAGTCGATACAAGAAAGAGTTTCAGTGAAGCTGAGAGGAGTTTCTTCCAAGTACACAGAGGTAAGTTCTTAAATTCTCTGAACTTATGGATTAAAATGCTTCTGTATGAAAAAGGAAAGCTATGTATTGCTTCTGATGAATAGCATAGTCAAGTAATGTCCGTAGATTCTGATAGTGATCCTGAAGTTATTGGTTGCACTCGTAGTGGAAAACGATATAAAGTAGGCCTTGACCAATATCCTTTTGAGTCTAGCCCAGACAATCGCCAAGTCCCTAGAGCAAGCCATATAGAAAGACAGGGGAGTGCTCATATCCCGTATTACCCCTTTACACCGCAAAAACCAGACGGAGCTCAGTATAATCCTACAGTAACACCTTCGAGTAGCCCACACGCTACTTCTAGTACCTCTGTACCACCTTTGGTTAACCATCCCGGAGGCACTGCTACAGTACCTCCACCTCAAACCCGTGCAAGAAGGATGGGTGATGACATGAAACTACCAACTTTTAGAGGAACGGGGATAGAGGACCCTGAGCAGCACTGGTTCTTATGTGAAGCCATTTGGACAATTAAGCAAATTAATGATGATGCTGTTAAACTGGTTCAGTTAGCAACCACACTAAGAGAAAGAGCCTTGACTTGGTTCATGAAATACTCAGCAGCACAGAATAGGACGCTTGCTGAGGTAAGAAATGCCATGATTAGAGAATTCAAGAAACCTAAGTCAGAATCACAGTGTATAACAGAGCTCAAAGACATCAAACAGTTACCTACAGAATCAGTATGGGACTTTGACCAGAAGTTCAAAGCTTTGATAGATCAAGTAAGCTTCGAGTTTGCACCACAGCAACATAAAGAATGGTTTATTGCTGCACTGCTTCCACACATTAGACTTCCTCTTATGCAACAGAATCTCAATACTCAGGAACAAGCTCTAGAAATGGCTATGAAACTAGAAGCTTCGCCAATTGCAGGAACAAGCAACGATGTTGCGCATCTACAGAACCAATTAGCAAACTTAACCTTGCAAGTGCATGATATTAAGAAAGGCAAGGAGATCAAGGAAGAAATTTGGTGTACAAAATGTAAAGCCCAAGGTCATTCAAAGGACCATTGTCCTGTTTTCATAGACTATATTGCAACTGGAGCACCTAATCCTTTACCACAGGCACAAGGGCCTTGGTGTGAAATCTGCAGAACTAGAGGTCATAGACCACAAGAATGCCACTTACTTCAGAAATATGTACAAACTCCAAAGAATCTATATTGTAATTTCTGTAAATCAGTAGGTCATGATGAGAACAATTGTAGAGCATATGATCTTATGATAGAAAGAAAGCATGATGTTTATAGGGTACAAGCAGAGACACAAGGACCTATAGCAGGTCCACCTTATGACCAATCTCGGGACGCCCGAGCAGCAAATTACAGAGGACGCGGACGCACAACAAATTTGGGTCGTGGAAGAGGACAGATCACTTGCTATAATTGCGGAGAACAAGGTCATTTTGCTAGGGATTGCCAAAATCCTACAACCCTCTGCAGATATTGTAAATCTTCTGACCATATCATCGAAGAATGCCCTCAGTTACAGGCTAAGATGCAAGCAAAGACACCACAGGTCAATCAGAATATCCAGTTGATTGGAGCCGAAAAAAGAGAACCAGACCCTACAGTTAATATAGTGACACGCAGTGGAGCTACAACTGGTGCGCAAGAGATGGGAACGGGAAAGCAAGCGACGCAATGGGTGCGCCGCGCTAACATTAAACCAGCCCCACTTAACCTACAGAAGCAAAAAGAAGCATTTAAGCAAGCTCAAGAGTATTTCTCAGATCCGAGAGCTTCAAGTTCTACCGCGATTCCGCAGAACAATAGTAGATCGCAAGTGCTAAGACAAGACAACCTGGTACAAGAACAGGCCACTACAGCTGGAAGGCCTGATGATGATAATGACGATGAGCATGCACTAGGAAGTGTTCATGCATTCCTGCGACAATGTTTAAAATTGTTGCGCAATGAAAGAGCAACTCTAGAACTCCAACACCTGTTGGATCGGTGCCAACACTCTGCTTCGACGAACACACCACAGCGTGCTGTTCACCAGATTAGGAGTCACATTAGAACTGGAAAAGAGATGAGGCTCACAGCGCAGATTGGAGCATTTGAAATGGACGAAGTCATGTTAGATTTGGGCTCAGAAGCCAATGTTCTCACTATGCAGACATGGGAACAGATGGGAAGCCCTCAGCTTACAAGATCCCCTATCCAGCTAAGACTCGCAAATCAGCAACGAGTCTCTCCATTGGGCAGATTACCCAATGTACCTATTGATATTGAAGGAGTAAGAAGCTCTGCAGATTTTGAAGTAATCAAAATTATGGATGATAGTAGACCATACCCAGCGCTGTTAGGAATAGACTGGGCACTTGATAATTTGGCTGTCATTAACCTGAAGAAAAGACAGATGACCTTTGAGGATGACCAGATCAGGGTCATCGCACCTCTTGATCCTATTCAAGGACCAAGATATATAGAACCTATTCGCGCAGAAGAGGAAGCGCGCCACATGGAAAGCTTGTATCAGATGACCACTAACCACAGTGACTATGTCAACCCCACAGCAGATGGCCATATCAGCTGGCGATGTGATAGCTCGTGCACATCAGATTCAGATGCAGGATTGGAAAATTGGCAGAATCGTCTACATGAGGTTTCTGCAAGACGTTGCGCCATGATGACTAAATCCATTCGATGGATTGGTACAGAATTAGTTGATACCCCAACTTTTGATGGCTTAATTGAAGTAACTAAATTCATACAGGAATATGAACAAAAGCTTCCAGAACCACAGCGCATCCAGGCACTGGATATAGCATTGCGCGCTACACCCGCAAGATGGTGGATTGCGCACAAGGAGAATATTCATACATGGAAAGACTGTCGCAGATTGATACTGCGCAGATTTCAGGACACCACAGCCGAAGCGCTACGCAAATATGAAGGACAGAGTGACCCCAGGTCACACATCGAAGCATGTATCCAGCAATGGTCAGATGTTCCGGAAGATGAATGGGTTCACCAATTCATCCACACATTAGATACAATTCCAAGGAATTGGTATACTGAAATAGAATTGCGCAAAGGCACTCTTACTTGGGCTCTTATGATAGAAAGTTTTCAACTTACATTCAACTTTGAATCAGAGCATCCAAGCATTGATCAGGCTCTGAAGTGTATTAAAAAGAAGGTATTTGAACCAGGTCTAGTAACAGAATATTCCCAACCAGATTGGGCTGTTCAGATGGAGCATGCCCTGGAATGTTATAACTTTACCGCCGAAGATGAGGCACTTCGCTTCACAGGAAGTCTGCTTGCAGGTAGACTTCTCACCAAGTGCCGACCAAAAGAAGTTACTGGAGCTGTCGTAGAGCTCGCTATCGCAGCTGCGGAGGGAGAACAGTACAACTGGTCTCTCTTCCTGCTGAATTCTTTTTTGGCTGATTGCCTGAATGTGCAGGACAATGCAGGCCAATCATTCCATTTTTCATGGCTTTTAATTCTATGTGCTCTCGTCGGGTGGAAGGAGCCCCCGAATACTCAGTTCCGTCCACGCCGCGCAGGAGAGGTTGCCGGCATGCGCTACATCAACCTCTGGGATTCCCCTAATCCCGCGAAGCGCAAGATGAATCGCGCTGTTTTTTGTGAGTATTACTATCTCCTCCGCGATACCATACAAGATATGCCAAGGCTGAGCGCGGAGACAGCCACATTGTATGAAGGGAAGTTGGCTTTTACTGCCGACATCCATCAACTCTACCTTCGGCCTTGCGACATTCCAGGTGATTGGGCGCTAGGTCTTTACAGGATGACCACAGAAGATGTCGAAGAAACCATTAAGTCTTGGTCAGACGAATGGAGAGCAGCAGCTGACATCGCACCTGCGATGCCACACGCCGCTGCGCAAGAAAAAGATAAGGGCAAGGAAGCCCCTGAGCAAAGAAGCGATGAAGGCTCAACAGAACCAGCCACAAAGAAGCAGAAAGTGTCGCATCCCACTGAGGCCATTCCCTCGGAGGTCGACAAATACTTGAAGGAGCAATTTCGTGAGATGAGGAACATGCATGCTCACATCCGAGGTGCTCTAGACTTACAATTTGTAGAACTCAAAGGTCTCGCAGGAAGGATTGCGCAGACCCATGCGCCAGCATCCACTTCGCAGGCGCCACAAGAAATCCCAACTGCCGAGCGAGTTGAAGAACTCACAGAAAGGCACACTGTCGTGCATATTCCGCCTACCAGCATGACACTTCCAGATCCCCTAGCTGAACTGCAGGTAAGCACATTTGGACCTGTGGAAATTAATTTGTCTATGATTCCTATAGAAACTCTACAGCTAGTACAGGAGAAAGTTTCTCTTGAATTGAGAGCTAGAGAGCTCTCTACTTTCCAGGCAAACCAACGACTGCAATCGCAGGAGATAGAGCTGAAGGAAAGTCATAAAAACATCTCTGCGAAGCTTGCACTCTATGAGGCGCAAGACACCGGCATCAGAAACGCAATAGAAGAGATTGCTCAGGAACTGCCGGCTTGCGAGATTCAACCAGACCTCCCTCTGGTTGCAAAAGTGCAAATTATTGGCGAAAGGGCGAAAACCCTGGAGCAAGAAATAGCTGCTATGGCAGAAGGCCATAAAACCCAGATCGCTGAGCTAGAAGCTCGCGTTGCTGCGCATCTTACAGATGATGCGCAGGTACAGTTTGAAGCATTGAGCAGAGCTTCCACACGAATGAAAGGTCGAGTACAGGAAGCCAAGAACCTGATGAACCAGGCTATGGAAGCTTGGACAGAGCTTGTGAACCTCCCTTTTAAAGTAGGACTATCACAACAGGTGCAAGCTGCAGAACAGTCCCTCACTGTTCTGAATGAAGAAGCCAAGTCCTTAACAGGCTTGCCAAAGATGAAGAAAATGGGCGAAGTGCGCAAAATGCAGCAGCAACTGCACAAGCTCAGAACTGAAGATGAGAAGCTCACCAACAGCATTCAGCCATTCATGGATGAGTATGCTGAAATTGTTGGCCAGATTGAGACAAAAATCAAAGAAATTGCCGAGTCTCAAGAGATCATTGATACACTCACTAAAGAAGAAACGACCGCAGAAACAGTACAAACAGCCGATCAGTGTATTGAGGAATTGGACTCCGCTATTGTGAAATGGCAGAAAACATTCGCGGAGACTCAAGCAAACGCAGATGCGCAAATTCAAAGACCACGCGCTAGTGCGAGTGGCTCGAGGGCGAGCCACAAGTGAGTGTTGGGGGCCTGTTGGGGCCAAGGTCGCAGCTATAGTAAAAGCTGCGAATTTTGGGAAAAAAGCACGAGTATGAAAGGAAAGTGCTAATTTTGGGACAAGCACTAAGTTTTGGGTAAGAAGGAGACGGTGCGCAGTACGGTGCCAGATGGATGATCTCAGCACAGAGCACGGACCGGAAATTGCGGAGCTCGCGCGCACGTCATCGAAGAATGAAGGTGGCTCAGCTACCATAATAAATAAGGTGATGGAGTAGAAGGCTTAGCTACCCTCATTTAAAGGCTTAGTACAGAAGTTATGGTTGCTCGGATCAAGGAGGAGCAACGGACCAGAGCATTGAAGGCGAAGGACGATCGCCCATACCCACAATCTGCGCCGGAATTCATGGAGCCTGCAGGAAGCGGCGACGTGACTGCAAGCGGCGCCTACAGTACACCTAGCCATGTGCGTGGTTAGGGTTTTTGGGAATCACTGTTGGGAAAGGCCCACAGTTTTGTAAAGGTGTGACCGTCATGGCTACCTATATAGATGAATCACTGTAATGGGTAGAAGGGTCTGCTTCTTCTTCTTCTTCTTGTTCTTCTTCCTCCCTTTTTGAAGAGTTAGAGAGTTAGATGCTAGACTGTTAGAGAGTCAGTCTAAAGGGATAGATCATGTGTTGATTATCCTTCACTGTAAATTCTACCTGGTGCGTAGAACTAGAGAGAGGAAATTGGATAGCCGAGGAGCTAATCCCTGAGTTGCCAGACAGTCTGTGTCGACGTCTGTGCCTTTGTAATCTCCATAGAGAGGAGACAAGCTTGAGAAAAGGGCTCCCAGCTGTGTGCGTGGAGTTTCCTGTAAGTTCTAGGCTGCAGCTGTGTGCGCAGCATATTGTATAACTCTATCATTTTCTGGTTAATCTAAGACTCCTGAGGACGTGGTTTTCCTCGAGGAGATGAGCTTCACTTATATCTTCTTGTTGTAATGTTTGTGTGAATGATAACTATTCCGAGTTCATTATTTGTGTATGCAAGACTTCTGTCTTATCTTTGTGACTGTTTGAGCGGGTTGGAAAGGTCCCTTGATAACTATAAGTATCTTAAGTACTAAAGAGGTAGTAACGCTCAGTCGCTGCGGCGAGAGCAGACTGCGTTACTGCGCTAGACGCGAAGGGCGAGGAAGTGTTTCGCGCGTTGACCCAAGAAATAGTTGCCTGCTGCGTTGGAAAGGAGAAACTGCGCAGTAGACCTGCCGAGGAAGGGACCCGCGCAGCTGCGCCGAGCGGTCTGCGGGAAGGTCCGACCGCCGATTTCGCAGGAACCATTCAAGGACAAGCTATCTCCGCGTCACCCCGGTTAAGGAAACTTGATTCCTTAACCCCCCCATAGCCACTTCGGGTGAGACCTCGAGCTGCCGCGCAGCTCGTTGCCGAGAGGGCCAGTGCGCCAAGGGGTTTTGTTGCTGCGCTTCATTAAAACCCGGGTCTGCCCAAGAAAGCAGCCAACAATGCACAATGTAAATTAAGACATCATGTAAATACGAATTTTAATGAAAAACCCACAACTAGCTATGCTATGCAACAAAGAGATGGGGGCATGATTCTACAAGGAATAGGGAGGGAAATTATTCAAAACCTTGAGCCAATGGTGTTAATCCATGAGTCAATGAGAAAACCCATAGACCACCAACTACCCATTTTGGGTTATGGACACAATCATTTAATTCTTCCAAAAATTGGTTGAGGCAGTTAATGCCTTGGGAATGAAGAGGTATGGCAGCCAATTTCGTGCATGGGCAAGCCATCAACCTGGGAATTCATATTTTTGCTTCTGGGGCAAGAAAACACCCATGAAATGGTGCCCAAAGCCATTCTGAACAGTTAGTTTTTGCTCTCTCACGCAGTCTGAACTACTGGGTCTTTCCTCATCACGTTTTTACCATTTTCCCTGCATTCTCCATGGCTAGGAGCTCGTTTTTGTGTTATACAGTGGCTGGGAGAGGAGGACCATGATTTGGGACTATTATGGAGGTCGTTTTCGCCCCAGAATGTCCATGGACGTTTTTCTAAAAACAGATTTGGCTTTCCAAGGTTGTTCCCCATCTTCCAGTTTCATTTTTGGGTTTCCCACGTTTTTCTGAAGCTAATGAAAACCCCATCTTTGGGCATCTCACTGTAAAAACATTTCTTCATGCCCAGCACTTATACTTCAGCTGTTATGTGCATCCTTGTTTCTGATTTGGAGACTGTAAGCAAGAGATTGGAGTCATAGTGGACAGAGTGGGCTTGATAAACCTAGTAAGGGAGATAACCTCTCAAGAAGATCGAGAGGGATTTGGCTACTATTCTATGCACACCCTGAGAGCATTAGATGGGGAAGGTATGGCTTGAGGGACTGTATAGCAGTGAAAAGAATACTTCCTTGTGCTGGGTGTGTAGGTATTTTGGGTGCCAAGCTAGATAGATCTTGTATGGTTACCCCTGGCTCCGTGCTTGAGCTCACTAGCTTAGCCACTCTTCCTTTCCTTTTCCTAGCAAGCCTGATAAACCCAATTGTAGATTGGATTGGCTCATCGTGATGTATGTTTAGCTATGTGTGAGTCTGTTGTTCCCTAGTTCCTTGTAGAGATCATGCCCAGCTCGGGGGTGGCAGTTGTATCAAGAGGTTGATAAGCACAGCTGGCCTATGGTTGGGTGGAACGTTGGATATGCATAGCTAGTTGTTTGGGACTACTTTGTCAAGATAAGTATTCTCTTGTGTTAACTTTGCAATTATTATTTGATGAATATTTGAATGAATGATGGATGTGTTATTGAAACTAATTCTGTTGTGTTTTCTTATAATTATACACTTCCATATGTATTTTTATATTATGTGAATGCTTATTTAATAAGTACATGGGGCTAGATGCCCGGATTTAGTGTCACGTCCTCTCTATCATGATGGTGTGATAGGAGGGGACCTTACATGGTGCATGCACTTGTTGTCGAAAATAGTCATATTCAGTTTGGAGTTGATCAACCAGTTCTTTCACTGATGCTCAAAGTTGTGCACATTCTTTTACCTACTCCTCCATTGGGTGTTTGCAACCCTTCTGTCACACTACCTCCAGTTGCACCTTAGCTTGTTTCATGACCTCTACTACCTGTGTTATGAGGACTTTGGCTTTCATTTGGAGCTCGTCCAGTTGTGTGGCCCTTCGTTTTTGTCTTTCATGGGCCTTTGTTACACGTTGTTGCATACTTTTCAAATCTGCTACCTTTGTCATTCGCACCATTAGGGCCATCGCTTTGAGCAATCTCTTAAAGGTCTCTAACTGTGCTTCCACCTCACTGAGTTGTCCCTTCAGCATGTCCAGCTGGTCATCCTCAACTACATGGCCCCAAAACTCTGTGATGCCTTCTGCGACTACCTATGCCACCTGTTCCATCTCCTGGATCTCTGTTACTGCATCCTCGATCACCATCTGCCAATTCTGAATCTGTTCCGGCGGTTTGTTGGGTGTCTTTCTAGCCAAGAGCTCTGCATGTTCATTCCTTAGCTCAATGAGGGCCACCCATAACATAACAGCTTATGCTTCTGGGTCTACCTCTGGATCTAGCGCTATTGCTTCTAATGCCTTTGCAAGCGCTCGTTCTAATTTGGCTTGTTCCTCTACATCCTTCCTTTCTATAGCCAGTGTTGCGGCTCGCTCATCTTGGAGACGATGTGCCTCTGTTACTTTTGGTGTGCAGTTGTTTCTTATACGCGACCACCTTGTTGTGCATCGCAACCTCACGGTCATGGATTCCCACACTTACTATTGCTTGGGTTCAGTGTAATGTCAACATCAGAAGTAGGTTGAAATCTAGTATAACCTAGTCGGCCTTCCGTATCCCAGAATCCAAAGCCTCATCATCTATTCTTATGGCAAGGGATTCTCTTTGGACTATACACAGTTGGTTTCCGACTTCTATCTCTATGTTGGGTGTCAATCGATTCTGTCGAATATCCCCATGTGGTACGCTTGTATTAATGATTGTGTTCACCATTGTATTGAGTAGCTCACCTATCTGCTGGAATTGCTCGGCTGAATACTATGTAACCTTATCGTGGTTGCTTTCCACTACGTCTGTAATGCTCACCATAAGGCTGTTGATCTGTTGCACGGTGAGTCCTTCCCACGTGCTTTCGCCAGTGCAGTCCATCCTTTTCTTCGACCTTAGCTCATCCTGTTGCGGCTCAAAATCCGAATCTATCAGGGTGTTTGTTTTGGAGGCTCCGTCATGGATGGATTCCTCCAACTGATCCTCCACCAGGTTATCTTGTCTTGCACCTTGTTTTTTACTATTGAAAACTTCCTCTTCCATGGTCAGGCTCAGTCGACCTACTTCCTGCCTATTCGCTATGTCCTTCTCATCGGTTGGAACCTTCCATGCGTCTGACCATCTTCCAATGATGGCGTCCAACTCCTCCTCGGTAAGCTTGTACTGCATTGGTATCCACTACTTTGTTGGGTCCTTTTGGGCTTGAATAAATATTGTTTTAGGTTCAACCGATAGCCATGAAATCAATCAGTACTCTGTCGCAGCTTGCTCTATTATCCGCGGTATCAGCTATGCATCTATCTGCATTCTTTCAAGCAACACGTAAAACTGCAAAATGTTATCTATGTGGCACTCCTTATCATCTGTCACCCATAAGTTCTGGTACCGCGCTCCCTTACATACCTGGGATTCTACTGTGTCCATTACCTGGTAGTCCTTGGGTTCCCTCCAACTTGCTAATGTGACCAACACTAGGAGCCAGGAGTATGTAAATTCCTTTTCGTGCTTCTGCGCATCGGTTGCATCTTTAATCAGTTCATGTAGCAAAAATTTGGACCAATTCAATTTCTCTCCTTTGGCATAGAGTTCTGTGATGGCGAGGATACCCGAGTTACATTCCATGGGTCTGTTCTTTTGCACTACCTTAACTATAAGTATATTTGCTGCAACCCTGACGGCTTGGTTCTTGATGGTATGGATTAAGTACCCTCTGGAATTCTTGTCCACACTATACTTCATCTGCAAGCTTTCAGCAAGCTTCTTGTCGTTATCCTTCCCCTAGAATAATTGGGACGGGTCGGCCCCATCTTTAGGCAACCCGGTGATTCTTGCAATCAAGCCAATGGTGACAGGAATCCGCTTGTGCTGCCATAGGCACCCTCCATGGAAACACGCTAGCAATTGCTTGACACATGCATTGGCCTATGCTAATTTCCCAAAGTGCAGCATGTGGGTGATGCCTAATAGCCCCGACTACTCTAATCATGTCTCCCATCCTACAAGTTCCTTCGTGGTTGGGCCCCCTTTGTGGGGGACGTCAATGTAACTGTAACATCTGCGGAAAAGAACCAGAAATTCATAAAAATAAAAATAAAATTTTTGGGGTGCATAACTGGAAAGTAAATTATATCTTGAATGTCCTAATTACGCATGTTAAAGTATTTTGATGTCAACTTCTGTACTGATGTTTCTTTCGGTATAGGGGTTCTTTGAGAAGAGATCTCGGGGCTTACTTAGCTTGCAAAGCTAATACTGCACTTGATACTTTGAACAGATCCGTCAACGGAGTAAGGGCTTTCGTCATTTATGGTATGATTTCTTATCGACCTTCAGTTTAGTTACTCAAGCTTAGAATATGTTGTGATTGTCAAGTCTTCGTCTAGGTATCCTAAGGTACTAGAGCCCATTTTAATTCTAAAGGGTCTATGAGATATATTAAGCACCCTTGAAAAACATGAATTTGATACTACATGCATAATGAAAATATCACAAAGGTCATTACACTTATTATTTCTTTTATGAGTTCATTATCTTCGAATTTGAATGTCGATGGGAAAAACTATTAATAGCATTGCTATAATCCTATCCTATGGTCCACACACCTAAACACTCAAATGATTTTGAGCAGGTTAAGGTACTATGCTAAGTCCACAAATCAGGCCCTAGCTGGGGTTTGGGAAACCAAGAAATGTTTACGATGGGGAAGTGATGGGAAACGTCTTTTAAATTCAACACACGGGTCTTGGCATTTATGATGACTGGAGAATTGATGGTGCTGATCTTCATGCAGATTCAAATTGGTTGTGGGTGTGAGTAGAATCTTGAGGTCTTGATTACAACTTTCTGGACTGTCTAAGTCACATTAATGCTCTCGGCCACATGGCTCCTTCGAACCCTAACTCCCTTATCAAAGTGTTTCTTATCATTTTTGTTGTTTGGATGTTGAGGTCTGTTTCCTTTGGCTCTCTGGTTCTCAGTGGGCTCGGCCGTCGGCCTCTGCTTCAGCCTTTATCTTGGGTCTCATCATGCTTGTGAAGGATTTATGAAAAAACTCCTACCAGGTGAAAATATTTGTAACCTATCAACACTTCGAGGTTTTTATGTCGTCGTTTGCATGCATCTAAACTGGTTACTAACTGGTTCTTGGTTTTCTGGTGGCAGCAAGCTCCATATACCAAGGAAGGAGGAGAGGTTTTGATGAAAAGAAGAAGGGAACTCGACCTTGGTAAGCCCCCGGTCCCCCATGGGAGATATTGGTATTTGCAACCCGCAGTTAACATGGGTTAAAGGAAGACAGTCTTTACGTTGACTGTTCTAGGGCGAGTTAGATGTATGGGTCTGTTGCAGCCTTTGGTAGTTATGCTGGAATCCACATCTTTGTAAAATTTTAACATGCATTTAGGTTGGTGTTATTCATACGAACTTGGATAATTCTTGAAGTTTTAAGAGGGTTTAGTTGCAGTCCTTAAATGAATAGTTTCAATGTGAATATACTCATCCCATTCTTGGAATGGACCTTGGATTGTTTATGATGGATATTTAAATGGTATGTTTCGT
Organism: Larix kaempferi; assembly: GCA_027924585.1. Taxonomy (NCBI): domain Eukaryota; kingdom Viridiplantae; phylum Streptophyta; class Pinopsida; order Pinales; family Pinaceae; genus Larix; species Larix kaempferi. The sequence goes on from BSBM01000167.1 coordinate 504,161, forward strand.
TGGTTTGTTATTTTGTTGATGGTCCCTTGCAGCCAGTTTGGGAAATGCAAATGATGACTGCCAAGAACTTATAGTGCTTTCCTTGTTGATTAACTGTGAAATTTTGGCCATGTAAGAGTTTCGATTGTTTGGCTTGCGTGAAAAGGTAGTTGAACACTCTAGTTTCCTATACGATGATAAACTATATAATATGGGATTGTGTAAATAAAAGGTTATATGGATGAAATATGTAGTGGCTTAATGCTGTCATGAGATTTGGTAGGGAATTTTTTTAAGAAGTTAGAACTTCTGACTATGTATGGTTACGCTTTTTAGAAGAGAAAACATCATTTGGATGTCGTTGTTGATGTGAACCTATGGGGACTCGATCCTGAGCCTGAGATGTATAACATCAGTCTAAAATCATAGAAGCTAGGTTAGGTTATTTTGATGTTTAGCTAACCTGATTCGAAAATCCTTTTATAAAAACTATGATTGTAAACATGTTTATGGAAGGAGTTTTCTTTTCGACAATCCTATGTTCCAGCTTATGTTGTAATACTTTCATTTCTAGGGTTTAAAGCAAATTGTAGTGCTCTTGCTTTTATGTTTGGATGTAAGTGTATCCACCTGTACATGGAACTAACAAAATTTAAATGTTGAACTACTGACTGCAACAGTCGTGTGTGCTTACCTATCATGAGTTGCATGAGATGGCTCGGCTTATTTGTTGTTATCTGAAATATACTTGTTCTTTTTAAAAGAATTTGGTCGTCTTAAAGCATTAGTATTTTTGGAGATACCAGAACAAAAATTTGTTTGTCCTATAAAGGTTAAATTAAAAATGCAAGAAAAGCCGACCTTCCCTAGAACACAGAAAGGTCCTCTGAATGACTAACATAGGGGTTAGGGCAATGGAAACTAAAATATAACTAGTTTTTAATCCTGAACTGTATATTTCATTTCCTCGATATTTAACAAATCTCAAGTGATCAGTTGTTTTGAAAAGAATGTTTTATATAAATACTGAAATGAAATAATACCAATTCTTATTTGTGCATCTGTAATTTATTACATCTGTTCTTAAATTCTACCCTGTACTAGAGTACACCACCTTCGGGTGGAAGGAAAAATACAGAGGTAATTATTTTCATTTTTAACCAGTCAATCCTAATTCAAAGATCAACTTAATTATAAACCATTTCATCAAAAATAATAATAAGTAGAGTAAGAAATAGAAGAAACCTGAACAACAAAACTGGGAAAACATCCATAGGCGACCGTCCCTCCCAACCTATTCCTCAAGCACTCAGTGGAATGCTTGGGACCCCCGAGCCCATTCACTGAACCACCAGGACGAAGACACTAAATAGGAGTAGGATACCTTTCTTTTTCAAAGACTCAGTAGTCCTTAAGGCCTGCCATCCTTCCTTACTTTGTACTCAACTCATGGACAGACTCACTCTAGAAATAATTAGCTAGCTACCCCTCATAGAATTTCCTTGTGTGCTCAAACTATGATAGTTTTCCAGCCATCCCAAGGGAAAAGAATAATCATGAGCCTCCCTCTCCATTCGATGGATTTCATAGCTTTTTCCTAGGTCTTTGGTCAGTTATATCATTTATTGAGCCACTTGCTCAAATCGTCCACCTTTGGAGAGTCATGACCATAAATATAGTGTAGTTGCCTCTTGCAACAGCTAGTAAGTGATTCCAGATGCTGCCACTTGTCTCCTTGTCTCCTAAGCAATTTCATTCCTCCTAGTGGGTTAGTGAATACTCTTCAACAGTCCCCTATGAATTAGTGTCTCCACTTTTAAATTTATTAAAAATAAAAATAGTTAATTATAGTCATCCTTGACCACCTTCGTCTTAAAAACATTATAATAAAATTAGATCAATGTTCTTCTCAAAATAAAATGTTTTTCAGTTCTAGGGTTGTTACAAACACCCCCTCTTAAGCTCAACATCATCCTCGATGTTGCTTAAGGGTCTTCTGAGTCTTCCTGGAATGGAATTGGGTATGCTGCTCACACATGACTCTCCAATTCCCAGGTTGCTTCCTCTATACTAAGGTGCTTCCATTGCACCTTTACCTACCCAATGGTGCGATTCCGAAGTGAAATTTCCCTCATGTCAAGGATACTATCCGGTTCCACCAAAAAATCTCCTTCGGGTTCCACCTGTATGCCATTCCAGTTAATCACATGAGTAGCATCATGTATGTATATTTTTAAAATGGAAATATGAAATACATTATGCACTTTAAGGTTAGGTGGTAGGGCCAGCTGATATGTCACTGGTCCGACCCTCGATAATATTTTGAACGGTCCACAGTACTTGGGTGCCAACTTGGCACAGCTCCCTAGTTTAAAAGAACTTTTCGGGGATTCAACTTTATAAATACATGTTCACCAACTTGGAACTTTTGTTAAGTCCTCTTATGATATGCCTGGCTTTCCTACTGGTCTTGCGCAATTTTTAAATTACTCTGCACTTATTTCACTGTTAGTTCCATCTCTTTTATCAATTATGGTCCTAATATCAATCTATTAACCGGGTTGCTCCACGAAACGGGAGTGTTACATTTACGACCATACATTATTTTAAAAGGGCTCATTTTGGTTGAGGTTTGATAGTGATTATTATAAGCAAATTCAACAGGATGTAAGTATTCTTCCCACTTCTTGGGTTGATCGCTAACATACATTCTAAGCATATCTTCTAATATGTGGTTCACTCTTTCGGTCTTCCCATCCATTTGTGGATGATAGGTTGTACTGAAATTGATTTTAGTATCCAAACACTTAAATAAAGATTTCCAAAAATTACCAGTAAACTTCGAGTCACGGTCAGAAATTATTACTTTGGGTATCCCGTGTAATCTAAGAATTTCTTTCATGAAAATATCAGCAATATTTGCAGCTTTATGAGTAGTCTTAACTAGTATAAAACGAACTGCTTTTGTAATCTTGTCTACTACTATTACAACAAGTTGTATATTGGCTATCAAGACTAATTCATAGGTTCAAGTGCATATAATATATAAACGATATTAACATCATCAATAGCAATGGTCCATTATATTATAAGTAAATGAAACCCAATGTAATATAACAACATTCACAACCTTAATGGACGAGAATATGAGTATTTATATTAATAAATAATAAGAAGTACAATGTGAAACAACCTCTTGTCGACAACCAATCTGAACCAAGGTCTGGGTCTCTCCACTTGTGCCTCCACCACTTCAATCCTCCATGGAATGGAAAATTGAAACTATGATAGGAGTTTGGAAGGTGAACATAAAGGGTTGACAACTACAAGGATCAATGAGTGTAGACTCAAGATAGGGTAAAAATCCACTAGAGTTCTCTTGCTCTCTCCTTTTCTCCTCCCATCCATATGCCATATGTGCTTAATATATAGTCCTCCCAAAGGTAAGTGAAAGGACACATCGAGGCGTTTCGGGGCAAATGGAGGGCCAAAGGTCACCCTAAGACCACTTTTTGGGAGTAAAAAATAATTAACTAGTGATTTTTACCATTTTACATGCTACCCATGGGCTATAGTGATGCAACTCGCGGGTACACACACTAAAGTAATACAACTAGCGTACAGGGGAAAAAATAGGGAAATAGTGTGTCTGAAGGATAGAAAGTGGATCCGAGTCAGTAAAATGGATCCTGCAGGCCAAAGAGTGTTGATGCTCACAAGGTGGAAAATTACGTTGTAACAACTACCACCATTATCGAGTCATTTTGTTTTTGATTCTTTGGTAACCCTGTTATAAATTCAATGCTAATCACCTCCCATTTCCAATATGGGATCGGTAATGGCTGCAATAAACCAGCTGGGTGTTGATGTGCAACTTTAACTTGCTGGAACTTAATACATCTAGCTATAAATTCTGCAACTTCATTTTTCATATTCGGCCAGAAATATTCTTTTCGCAACATTGTGATGGTCTTTTGATAACCGGGGTGTCCAGAATATGGACTGTTGTGTAGTTCATTTAAGATCAACAACTTAGTACTGATACATTTGGCACATATAATCTGTCCTTGTATAAAATTAAGCCATTTTCCTTTAAACTGTAATCTGAAATTATATTTCCAGATTCATTTTCTAAAATTTTCTCATATAACTTCTGATAATTTTCATCCAATTTAATTCCTTCTTGATGCCGATTCTCCAAATCTGTTTCATAAGTGCTTATTGCTGCTACGTAATTTAATTTATAAATTCTATTTAGTGCATCTTCAACCTTGTTTTCTTTACCCTTTATATGTTGGATCTCAAAATCGTACTCGCTAAGGAAAGCTAACCATCTAGCTTTCCTAGCATTCAGATTTTGTTGATCTAGCAGATATTTTAAGCCCTAATTATCTATCATTAAGGTAAACTTTCTACCAATCAGATGATGGCGCCACATTTTTAGAGCATGTATTATGGCTGCCAGCTCTAAATCATAGGTAGCATAGTTTTGTTCATGAATTTTCAATTTTCTTGACTCATAAGCTATTGCATGTCCTACTTGAGTTAAGACTCCGCCGAGACCCTTGTTACATGCATCAGTGCATATAGCAAAGTCCTTGTTAGGGTCTGCGATTTTTAAGATTGGTGCAGTTGTTAATAATTCTTTTAACTTTTTAAAACTTTCCTCGCACTTCTGATCCCACACAAACTTCTTCCCCTTTTGTTGTAACGAGGTGATGGGATGTGCAATCCTTGAAAATCCTTCAATGAAAGTCTGGTAGTAACCGGTAATCCCCATGAATGACCTCACATCGGTTACATCCTTCAGGATAGGTCACTCATTTATTGCTTTTATCTTTTCTGGGTCAACCGCTATCCCATCCTTGGAAATCACGTGACCTAGATATTGTATTTTATCTTTATAGAAGTCACATTTACTGAATTTAGCATAAAGTTGGTTGTTAGACCCAGGAATTGAGGCACTCACAGAGGTATTCCAGATTCGTCATTAGCGTAGTACCCCATATCATCCACAGGCGAATGGCACTGTAGAGGCTTTCAATAAAATTCTGGAGAACGCATTGACTAAGGTCTGCAATGTGAATAGAGATGATTGACATCTGCGCATCTCTTCTGTATTATGGGCATACAGGATGACCTGTAAGAAATTGACGGGACATACACCTTTTCGGTTGGCTTATGGGCAGGAAGCTATTATGCCAATGGAATATATTGTCCCCAGTTTAAGGATCACTGCGTTCACAGGAATGGCAGACTGCGCAGCATTAGAAGAAAGGTTGCTACACCTTGTTGGGTTGGAGGAAGATTGTTTCATTGTCGGCTTCCGCCAGCAAGCTCAGAAAAACTGAGAGAAAGCTTGGCATGATCGCCATATAAAGAACAAGTACTTTCAGATAGGTGACCTAGTCCTCCCATATGACAACAAATTCATGAAATTTCCTGGTAAATTTAAGATGCATTGGCTTGGTCCATATACTATAATATATGTTACTAACACTGGTGCAATCCAGTTAGCCAATTTAGCTGGCGATACTTTACCCACTTTGATAAATGGAAGCATGCTAAAGTTGTATCATGACAGCCCTGCTTCGCAGCATCCTGAAGGATAAGAAGAGAAAGAGATTTCCAAGTGTCAGGTACAGTTGAAATTGGACACTGGAAATGTCAAAGAGTTTGTACATGTATATTAATAGAGCAATGTGTGGACCGCGCAGCACTGCTGAAGCTGCGTGGGAGAAAAAAAAAAGAGAAGTAAGAAAAGAAAAAGGAAGCACGCAGTTGAAATTTTTTTGGCACTGCGAAGTAACTATGTAGGATCGCACATGACTTGCCGCGCAGCTCAGTGCAACACTCAGAAAATATAGTCATTATATTGTCGTTGGAATAATAGCTGTTAGGTGACCGTTGCAAGGAACTGCTCGAGCGTTTAAGGGAAATATAGTCGTTCTGAACATGCTGACGACGGATGAGACGGAAGGATCCGTTCAAATTGGCCAATGGGCAACTCATTAAATGCTCATATAGCCATTGGGAGGCATGGGGAGGACCTAGCTATGCCTATAAATAACACCGCTACAGGACTCACGGGAATTACTCAGCACTTAGAATTTTATTGCAATCACTCCCTGAGCTAATATCCCTCTATCATCTGAGTATCACAGCCGTTAGCTAACCAGTTAATGTCTGAACCCTCCTATAGAGAAGAAGAGTTGACCATTGAAGAAGCACTTGGAGTCTTTCAGTACGGGGGAATTGCAGAGTTAATGAAAACCCTTGACAAGAAGGTTGTAATTGAGCCAGGTCAAGCCTCCAGAAGATCACCTCGTCATACTCCAGTCATGCAGGACAAAGGGAAAGATGAAGGGAAAGACGTAACTGCACCACGAAGCAAGACCCTAAAGATAGGCCAAATAGCACAAAAATCGCCAGTCTTCCAGAAAGAACCATTGAAGCTGACACCAGAGTATATATCACCACGGGCGTTGAATGCCGCAGTTTTTAAATTGCTCAAGACCGCTAAATATGAGATCCCATTATCACCGATCTCAAAACATGTAGAGGTTTCCAAGAACCAGCTCGGAAAGATTCCAGACTGCAAGTGGGAAGATTTTGACCTCTTAGGCGTGCAAAAAGAAGAGCCCCACGCGCCTAAGTACCCACAGTTCCAACCTGACCAATACACGTGCTGGAAGAAGGATGCCAAGGGCTCACTTAACTTGGTTGCTGAAAGCTGGCTGACACCGGTAGTTCAGTCAGGATTGTTGAACCTCCTCAGATTGCCACATTTTGATTGCTCACTGGAAGTTAATGCCATGGTTCGCACACTGATGGTGTGAATCCACCAGGGATACCTGTGGCTAGACAAAAATATTGATGTCAACATTGCCTTGATCCACCGCATAACAGGTCTCAGCAAACATGGCAAGGATCCCAAGCAGTTCTTCCAAGGGAAGAGCAAGGAAAAAGAAGCTGTCGAGAAAATGAAGAAAATCCAGGCATTGGTCAAGGGGAAAAGAGGTTTTCCCACAGAAGACATTGAGGACAGAGCGACAAAATTTGTCACCCAGTTACTCACAGGAAAAATCCTCAAAACAACTAGGCCTCCGGAGGTGCCTGCAGGCGCAGTATTACTTGGTGCCACAACGGCTGAAGGCACCAAGTTCAATTGGTGTCAATTTCTTCTGAATGAGTTCTTGGATGAACTCAATGATATCCAGGTAAACGGTGGACAGTTCTACTTCACTTGGCTGATCATCCTCATCGCCTTTTGCAGATGGAAGGAGCCAAGGGACTATATGGGTGTCAACATAGAAACCAATGATCCCAGAGGATTTCGGTATGCCAACCTCTAGGAAAATGTCATCGCAGAGTGACAGCAAGCGACAGCTGAGGTTTTCTATCAATATTACACTTAGCTGCGCGATGCGATTATCAATACACCCCGCATCACAAAGCAGGTAACAACGAAGTACATTCGCATTCTTGACTTCAGCGTAGACATGCGATGTATCTTCATTTCACCCAAGGGAAGAATGAAGAAGCCAGAATGGTTCCCAGGAAACTACCATATGTATGAGGAGGACATCGAAGCCCTAATGAAGGATTGGCCTGCCAACTTCCATGTGGAATTCATGGATGTTGAGACAGACTCTGACAAAGATGAGCCAATCCCGTTGGCATGCCCGATTGTTGAAGAAACAGGCAAGCGGAAAGAGCCAGAAAATCCGCAGAAGACAAAGGTGCGGAAGAAGATGAAGGCCACAAAGACCCCATCTGAGGCAGTCCTAAATGAAGATGATTACGAGATGATAGCAGAAACAGTTCCAGATCAGATGAAGGAGCTCATGGCGGATAAGGATAAAAAGGATAAGGTTATCCAAGATGACCTGCAAAAGACACGCCTCGCAATGCAAGGCCTTATGAAGAAAATGGACGATGTCCAGAAAAGCCTAACCTTGCCGCGTGACACAGGAGCTGAAGAGAGGTCAATAGGAACCTCACAGCAAATGCCGCACCAGCTAGCTATAATGCTACCGTCAAAGACCAAAATTGTCCATGTGGACCCACTAGCTGTTGCATTGCCAATGGAAAAACAAATCATGTTGGACACGAAGGGTGTCGAGCAGGTAGAGCTCGACTTAGAAAAAATACCCCTACCAGGCTTGCACTTCATCCACACACAGATCGTGGAGGAGATGCATGAATGGACAGTGGAGTCAATGAAGTAACAAGCGGAGCTCACAGCAGCAAACAGGCAGCTCGAGCTGCGCGCAGACATGCAGCTGCGCGATTGATAGGACCGCCGGAAGAATTTGGAGAATACCATATCCACTGTTGCCCAGGAGATTGAAGGTATAGAACTCAAGGATGATCCTGTAGACATAGTTCTGAGGATCGGAGATAAGGTGAGATCCTTGAAGTCGGAGATGCAAGATAAAGAAATTTTTTATGAGGCCGATATTGCCTCGTTGAAGGAAAAAATGAACATACAGGCGCCATTAACTGAGCAGCAGTTGAGAGAGCAAGACGTCAATACCACCGCGTATAACATAACGAGTGGCATGGCTCAGTGCCAAGATCTATTGGAACAAGTTTCCAAGGAATTCACTGCCCTTGAAGAGGATTAGGGGCTACTGTAGGTAAAGACCACGGTAAAAGAAAAACAGACCGTGCTAGAAAAGTTGGACGTAGAGCTCAAGGCTCTGCCACCTAGGGAGAGGTTGTCCAGGTATAAGGAAGTGTTAGGCTTGAAGAAGCAAGTCCATGCATTAAGAGAGAAGGAGACCGAGATGGAAAATCAGTCACAACAACTCCTGGAGGATGTGACAGCAGTGTCACAGCATATAGAGGACAAGCTGAAGGAAATGCACGACAACCAAGAGCAGGTACAGGGACAGATTGGAGAAGAGATAACTCCAACGCTGCTTGAAATAGATCAACAAGTTGAGCAGGATACCAAAAAAGCAGTAGAGCAGTTGCTCGGTGTATATAATGAGTTCGTGGCCAAACTAGTTCCACCGGTCGCAGAGCAGAGTGAGACAACTGAAGCAGGAAGTGGCTCGGGGACGAGCCACATGTAAGTGTTAGGGGCATGTTGGGCCCAGGTTGAGACAAAGTTTTGGAAACACCTTTTTGTTATAAGCAGAGAAAGATGAGCTAAGCGAAGCTCAGAAATATAATTTTGTCTAAGTGTTAAAGACGCTGTGGAGATGTGCGTAGCATCCTATTTTTTATCAGGCTGCGAAGCTGTGCGCAGCATCTAAATTTTGGAAGCACCACAAAGACCAATGCTGCGAAGTAGTCAGGACACGTGGAGCCAGCAAAGTAGAGTGTTGGACAGGGATCAGGCGTAGGTATAGGATGGACCGGTAATGGTCTATTTTTGGAAAGATGCTCCAAGAGTGCCGAGCGGCGCGCACGAGCAAATCAGGTAGGTGGCCAATGCACGAGTTTGTTGAGAAAAGCGGCGTCTTGGCATGCTTGGTGGGCGAACCGTTAGAGAGAAATGGTTCGACGGAAGCATCTTGTTGGCACGCGTGTGATAGGAAGGCCGATAGCGATAGATTGAAGACGTGGCAAACCGCCATGATGAAGCAGACGCTACTAGATGCCAGCAAGTCGGTTTAGGGAAACCAGCGCAGTTTGTAAACCCTAAGAGTTTTTGGGTTTAGGTCTTTGACTTTGTAAATACATGACCTTAGAGGCATGATCTATTTAAGAAGACAATTTTGTATGGGATGGGGTGCCAATTGTTGTTCTAAGTTACATTTTGGAGTTACACTCTTAGTTTTAGTTGTTACACTTGTGAAATTTCTCTGAACTAAGAAGATTGTAAAGGCTCTGTAGCTATGTGCGCAGAGACCTATCTGAGAAGAAGGAGAGTCTGCAGCTGAGTGCGCAGACTAAGAACGGTTGTCCCCATCCCTTTCTAAAGAAATATATTAGCAACCATTCTTGTGGATGTAGCTTCCCACCTGGGGAAGTGAACCACGTCAAATCTCTTGTTGTGCGATTGTGCTTATGAATGAATGCTTACTTGTGTTTTCTATCAATGAATGTCTAAATGTCTCCTTGCATACTGTTATGAGAGAGCTTTTATATGCATTTTCCATTAAGAGAAGTATGGAAATGCTATGTTAAGTTTCGCATGAATAGTTGAATGGTGAACATTTATCTTGTGTATGAAGGCAGTAAATCAATCAATCCATTAAGTATGTTCTTACGTGCAGTAAAGGAATGTATAACAGTGGATTAGATCAATCGGTTATGTTTGAATCTTCATATCCTGAGTTAATGAATGAAGGTTAGAAGGCTAGATAGTTAAGCGTCTGAATGAATGGATGAGTGATATTCATTTTAGTACCTTAAGCACTTTCAAGATAATCCCAGTATAGGATAAAGTTGGATGGTTCGCAACTTCGGTAGAAGCCCCGCAGTAGAAGAACACAGTGGCACGGACCATAGTGTTTCCCATCGCTGCGCAGTCTCACCTCACAGCACATAACATCTGTTGTGTTGCGTAGGATGCCCGTCCAAGCAGCTCATCACTTACTGTGGAAATCTGATTCTGTAGTACCCCATTAGATACACCTTGGGTGAGACCTCATCCTGCTTGCAGGTTGTTGCCGAAAGGGCCGGTGCGAAGGGGTTTTGTTGGTCAAAGGGGAAACCGCAAAGAACCTGGGTCTTATTGAAAACCTCTGGGTCAATTATAGCCAACATTGGTGCTCTCTCAGAACTTGTAAGATTATCCTTAAGCGTTCATCGTGTTCTTCCCTGGCCTTGGAGTAGACTAAAATGTCGTCAATGAAGACAATTACAAATTTGTCTAAATATTTGTGCAACACATTATTCATTAAACACATAAAGACTGTCGGAGCGTTGGTTATCCCAAAGGGCATAACCGCAAATTCATAATTCCCATAACGGGTTCTGAATGCAGTTTTAAAGATGTCTTATTCTTTACTTATGACTTGATGATATCCTGATCTCAAGTCGATCTTAGAAAATATCGATGCCCCATGTACTTGATCGAACAGGTCTTCAATGCGGGGTAACGGATATCGATTTTTAATTGTCATCTTATTTAACTGATGGTAGTCGATGCATAAACGCAACGTACCATCTTTCTTCTTAACAAAGATTAAAGGTGCTCCCCAAGGAGACACACTGGGTCTGATATAATTTTTATCGATTAATTCTTTTAATTGTGACTTAAGTTCATTAAGCTGAAGGATATTCATCCTGTAGGGAGCCTTAGAGTTAGGTATAGCACTGGAAACTAATTTGATAGTGAAGTCCGGGTCTCTTTTCGGAGGTAATCCTGGAATTTATTTCAGGAATACATCTGAAAAGTCCTTTAGGACCGGTATATCTTCAAGTCTGACTTTATCTTCCTTAGTCGTTCGTTCTTCATTGACTACATTTATAGCAAACATCTTGCATCCTTTTCGTGCTGTTCTTTTTAATTGTAATGCAGAAATATTCCTAACATAAACCTTTCTCGGTATGCCTTTAATTAAAACAGTCTGTCCTTCAGCATTTATATATGTAAAAGTATTTTCAAAGCAATTTAATACTACTTTATGTCTTTCTAGCCAATCCATACCAATCAGAACATCATAGGACCCTAAAGGTAATACATTTAATTTTACCGGAGTCTTAGATTGATTCATCAATAGCTCACATTCATTTACAAAATTATTCACCCTCCTTTTTGTTCCGGTATCTAATTGAACTAAGCAAGGATTTTCAAATTTCTCAACCGACAATTTACATTTTTCTACTATGGTAGGAAAAACATAACTTAAACTAGCACTTGAATCAATTAGAATAGAGATGGGTTTATCTAAGATCATATCTTCTACTTCGACCATAGATGTCTGATGATCTTCCTGTCAGTTATCCAATCATGCGTTGATCCTATGCACTTCATTTGCCAAATCTCCAATGGTTGGTTTTGCTTGTACTGTGTGTACATTGCTAAGGTTTCTCCTTTTGTTGGGACAGTTGGATGCATAATGTGGTCCTTGCCATTCTCAGCACTTTACTGGTGCTTTTTGTTCAACAAATTTTATCAGTCCATTGGTAACTTCTTTGTTCTTTATTGTTGGTGCATTTGACTGAACATTAGACCTTGCATTAGAAAAAATTGGTTGTGCAAAAGGCCTTGCTATTGAAAATTTATGTGATGCACTTCCTTTAAAATTTGGTTTAGAAACATTTCGTGAATTACCAATCTTACAATTATTATTAAAATTCCTTTTTTGTTGTTCATAATAGTGTGTCTTTTTATCTTTCCAATTTGATATTTTATCCTTCCTCTTCTCTTGTTCATAACAAAAGTTAGCTTTTCTCATCACTACCTTGATATTTTTAGGATTATCATATTCAATTTGATCCTTAATATGGTATGGCAAACACATCAAAAACCTATGTATTTTAGGCTTCTCCTCAACTTTATACGACACATACCTTAACAGACTTAGAAATTTACTACTTAGTTCCTTCATGATCATTGAGCCCAATTTTAAGTTATAAAATTCTTTAGCCTTTTCTTCAAAATATTGTTTAGATAGAAACTTCTTTTTGAAATATCTTTTAAAGGTATTCCAGGATACATTCTTCTCTTTGATACTTTTTACTCTTTTAATATCCTGCCACCATATGTCTGCTTTTCCAATTAAGTTGTAGATAGCCATTTTAGCTTTTAGTTTGTCGGAATAATTGTAAATCTGGAAATACTTCTTCATTCCAGATAGCCATGCTTCCGCTTTTTCACCCTTCTCAACTTCTCCATCGAATGTTGGAGGTTTTATATTTTTTTAAATTCCCCAAATATTTCATCATAAGGTTTATTGCTTTTATTTTTGCGTCACTATTCATTATCACTACTATCGCTAGAGCTTTTATATTTTCTCCTTCGTGGCTTAAACTCATTATCGGAAGAAGAAAAACTTCCTTCATCTGATGATTCCATCTGCATGTTCTTATGTGTAGATATTTTATCTTCTGTTTCAGTTTTAAGTTTTCTTCTTTGTTTTTGTTCTTCGTTACTAGTCTTGCTTAAAATTTTATGGTTTAGTTCCTCTTGTGCTCTTAATATTCTTTCATTTTCTGCCTTTACTAGTTGTAGTTCTGTTCTCAATTCTCTCACAGATTTTAATAATTTAGTTCGATTATCGTTTTCTAATTCTACCCAGATTTTATCATCATTTAGAAAGCTAGGTGCATGACCACGATGTGGCCCAGTCTCAACAGATCCTTTTGCCCCTTCCATTTCTTGTTAAGAATAGAAAATTCTGATATGCTGTAACAAAATAATTCAACACAAGTTAGAATTCTATTTTTCTGTTTTCGAGTTGGATGCGTGATTTGAGCCTTCTTCCAGGCCTAGATTTTGAACCTTGCTCTGATACAACCTGTAGCATCTCTGGAAAAGAACTAGAAATTCATAAAAAAATTAAAAAAATTGGGGTGCATAATTGGAAAGTAAATTATATCTTGAATGTCCTAATTACGCGTGTTAAAGTATTTTGATGTCAACTGTCGTACTTATGTTTCTTTCTATATAGGGGTTCTTTGAGAAGAGATCCCAAGGCTTACTTAGCTTGCAAAGCTAATGCTACACTTGATACTTTGAACAGATCTGTTAACGGAGTAAGGGCTTTCGTCATTTATGGTATGATTTCTTATCGACCTTCAGTTTAGTTACTCAAGCTTAGAAGATGTTTTGATTTTCAAGTCTCCATTTAGGTATCCTAAGGTACTACACCCCGTTTGAATTCTAAAGGGTCTATGAGATATATTAAGCACCCTTGAAAAACATGAATTTGATACTACATGCATAATGAAAATATCACAAAGGTCATTACACTTATTATTTCTTTTATGAGTTCGCTATCTTAGAATTTGAATGTCGATGGGAAAAACTATTAATAGCATTGCTATAATCCTATCCTATGGTCCACACACCTAAACACTCTAATGATTTTGAACAAGTTAAGGTACTATGCTAAGTCCACAAATCGGGCCCTAGCTGGGGTTTGAGAAACCAAGAAATGTTTACGATGGGGAAGTGATGGGAAAAGTCTTTTCAATTCAACACACGGGTCTTGGCATTTATGATGACTGGAGAATTGATGGTGTTGATCTTCATACAGATTCGAATTGGTTGTGGGTGCGAGTAGAATATTGAGGTCTTGATTACAACTGTATGGACTGTCTGAGTCACATTAATGCTCTCAGCCACATGGCTCCTTCAAACCCTAACTCCCTTATAAAATTGTTTCTTGTCATTTTTGTTGTTTGGATGTTGAGGTCTATTTCCTCTGGCACTCTGGTTCTCGGTGGGCTTGGCCCTCAACCTTGGCTTCAGCCTTTTGCTTGGGTCTCATCATGCTCATGAAGGATTTGTTAAAAACTCGTGCCAGGTAAAAATATTCGTAACCTATCAACACTTCAAGGTTTTTATGTCGTCATTTGCATGCATCTAAATTGGTTACTAACCTGTTCTTGGTTTTCTTGTGGCAGCAAGCTCTAGGTACCAAGGAAGGAGGAGAGATTTTGATGAAAAGAAGAAGGGAACTCGACCCTGGTAAGACCCTGGTCCCCATGGGAGATCTCGGTATTTGCAACCCGCAGTTAACATGGGTTAAAGGAAGACAGTATTTACGTTGACCGTTCTGGGGTGAGTTAGATGTATGGGTCTGTCGCAGCCTTTGGTAGTTATGTTGGAGTCCACATCTTTGTAAAAGGTTAACATGCATTTAGGTTGGGGTTATTCATACGAACTTGTATAATTCTTGAAGTTTTAAGAGGGTTTAGTCTCAGTCCTTAAATGAAGAGTTTCATTATGAATATACTCATCCCATTCTTGGAATGCACCTTGGATTGTTTATGATGGATATTTAAATGGTATGTTTCGTCAGTTGGTTATTTTGTTGATGGTCCCTTGCAGCCAGTTTGGGAAATGCAAATGGCGACTTCCAAGAACTTACAGAGCTTTCCTTGTTGACTAACTGTGAAATTTTTGTCGTGTAAGAGTTTCGATTGTTTGGCTTGCATGAAAAGGTAGTTGAACACTCCAGTTTCCTATACGATGATAAACTGTATAATATGGGACTGTGTAAATAAAATGTTATATGGATGAAATATGTAGTGGCTTAAAGCTATCATGAGATCTGGTGGTAGGGAATGTTTTTAAGAAGTTAGAACTTCTGACTACGTATGGTTACACTTTTTAGAAGAGAAAACATCATTTGGATGCAGCTAATGATGTGAACCCGTGGGGACTCGATCTCGAGCCTGAGATGTATAGCATCACTGTAAAATGATAGAAGATAGGTTAGGTTATTTCGATGTTTAGCTAACCTGTTTCGAAACTCCTTTTATAAAAACTGTGATTGTAAACATGTTTATGGGAAGAAGTTTTCTTTTCGACATTCCTACGTTCCATCTTATGTTGTAATACTTTTGATTTCTAGGGTTTAAAGCAAATTTCCATGCTCTTGGTTTTATGTTTGGATGTAAGGGTATCCACCTATCCATGGACCAAACAAAATTTAAATGTTGAAATACTGAGTGCAACAGTCGTGTATGCTTTCCTGTCATGAGTTGCATGAGATGTCTCGACATGTTTGCTCTTATCTAAAATTATACTTGTTCTTTTTAAAAGAATTTGGTCGTGTTAAAGAATTAGAGTTTTTGGAGATACCAAAACAAAAATTTCTTTGTCCTTTAAAGGTTAAATATAAAATGCAAGAAAAGCCGACCTTCCCTAGAACATAGAAAGGTCCTCTGAATGACTAAAATAGGGGTTAGGTCAATGGAAAACTGAAATATAACTGGTTTTTAATCCTGAACTATATATTTCATTTCCTTGATATTTAACAAATCTCAAGTGATCAAATTTTTTGAAAAGAATGTTTTATATAAATACTGAAATGAAATAATACCAATTCTTATTTATGCATCTGTAATTTATTACATCTATTCTTAAATTCTTCCCTGTACTAGAGTACACCACCTTCGGGTGGAAGGAAAAATACAGAGGTAATTATTTTCATTTTTAACTAGTCAATCCTAATTCAAAGATCAGCTTAATTATAAACCATTTCATCAAAAATAATAATAAGTGGAGTAAGAAATAGAAGAAACCTGAACAACAAAACTGGGCAAACATCCATAGGCGATCGTTCCTCCCAACCTATTCCTCAAGCACTCAGCGGAATGCTAGGGACCCCCAAGCCTGTTCACTGAACCATCAGGACGAAAACATCGAATAGGAGTAGGAGACCTTTCTTTTTCAAAGACTCAGCAGTCCTTAAGGCCTGCCATCCTTCCTTACTTTGTACTCAACTCATGGACAGACTCACTCTGGAAATCATTAGTTAGCTACCCCTCATCGAATTTCCTTGTGTTCTCAAACTATGATAGTTTTCCAGACAACCCAAGGGAAAATAATAATTGTGAGGCTCCTACTCCATTCAATGGCTTTCATAGATTTTGCCTAGGTCTTTGGTCAGTTATATCATTTATTGAGCCACTTGCTCAGCTCCACCACCTTTGGAGATTCATGACCATACATATAGGGTAGTTGCCTCCTGCAACAGCTAGTAAGTGATTCCAGATGCTGCCACTTGTCTCCTTGTCTCCTAAGAAGTTTTATTCCTCCTAGTGGGTCAGTGAACACTCTTCAACAGTCCTCTATGGATGGGTGTCTCCACTTTTAAATTTATAAAAATAAAAATAGTTAATTACAGTCTTCCTTGACCACCTTGGTCTTCAAAACTTTATAATAAAATTAGATCAATGTTTTTCTCAAAATAAAATGTTTTTCAGTTCTAGGGTTGTTACAGTAACCCTCAGTGCTTTATGGGAATGTCGCAAGGTCGTGGTCACTATACGTCAACTTCTGCAAATTGGGAACAATGTTTCCAACCTCAAGAACTCCCTACAGTACCAACGTCATCATAATAGTGTACCTTTCTTGTTTATCCAGATTTTTGGTGCCACTTTCCGACGTGGCAGAACATACTCTAAAACCCTAGGGCCATGATGCCCTGCTTATAGGACTTCTGGGCCGGAAGTACCTACGCCTTCGGTGGTGAACCATGTTGAAGCCCGAGTTCCTTTCTTCACTGCGCGGCTGGTGTCTGGGGATTGATTCGCGCCCCTCTTCTTCTTGAGTGGTATTCCGGACCTAACTTCCAGTTGTTCCTGCATAATTGGCGTCGAATCAGGTCGCTCTGTGTTGGTGCTTGAAACATGAACCTCCATACATCTCTACGACCTCTTGCTTAATCACACAATTCCTTCCCGATGCCTCTTTTCTGTATTTATAGCGTTGGTTGGCCACATCCAACCGATTTTGGACCATGATTACCAAATCCGACGGTGATTTTCCAAATCTACCACGTGTATTGGATATTAATTGTCGATTTCTCGTTTTTGCCGCTGTCCGTTGTGGTGTAATTATTGCATTTATGGCGGGATTTGACTTATTCGCACCACGTCTGGGATACTGTGATTCCTCTATCGACTAGTGTTGTTTCTATCGATCAATACTTGCTTGTCGACAGATGCCTATGGCTATTTTTTTTTTTGTCGTTGATTAGCAGTGCAGCCACTGCCACATTGTCGCGGTGTCGCACATTGTTCATGTTTTCCCAGAGCTTGTGGCTGTCACCAACTCCTTACAACTTTGTTGGTGTGGTGTCATGTACTTTCTGAACTCATCCCTTACTGGCTCTTTACTTCTCGCGTCCAGCGTTCTCCTATTCTTGTCCTATATTGTCTCCGTGTGCCTTGGATTCAATTGGTAGGGTTGCAAACATTCACATTCATCGTCGCACAACAACAAAGACAGAAATTGAACCATAATCGAACATCTTCATGCATTCATTAAAACCTCTGGAATGACCTTCGCAGAAATAGTCAATACATCATGTCGCTGATACAAAACAGATCAAAAGATGCATCAACTTCTTATCACTTTCTTCGATTGATCGATGCCCTTAGGCTTACAAATCTACTCCTATTTATATGCTACTATGCAGTTACAAAATGGTCCACATGACCAATTCTAACTAATTTAACTATTCTTGCGCTTTCTCAAACTCTGCGAATGGTCCTTCTTTCTCGGATTGTCCTTTTTGCACCTGTCGGATTCTGCACTTCTTGCGGACTTATCTCATGCCAACAAATCTGATAAAATCAAATTAGTTTGGTAGGGTGGTGCTAGGGTAGGTTGCACGCCTGCAGGGGGTTGTAGCCTCCTTATAGTAGTGGCTGGAAAACAGGGGTGTTGTGGCATCCTTATCTATTGGTGCAGATAGAAAACTGGGGTGTTGGTGCATCCTTTTTGCAGTAGCCGAAAAACAATTTTGTAAAAGTCATCTTATTAATGAGTTTGATTTGGTGGTTTTCTCTTTGAGGTTTACATGATAAAATTATGTGTTCTTACTTGGTCGATTCATTGTTTATCTTGTTTTAATACTAATTGTTTTAGGAAAAAGAAGGCAATACCAATTCATGCCCCCTCTCAGTATTGCTTAATAAACCAACAAAGATAACTGAAGGATGATGTTGCAAAGGCACTTGAAAGTTGAAGATAAAATTTTGAAGAGCACGAACATAGAGGATGGTGTTATTTCTAAGGGGGGGGATGTAATATCCCCTCTGCTACCTTGATCCTCCTTCAACTGAAATATAAATAAAAAGGTATAAGGTACAAGATCTTGGCGAGAAGCTCAAGGTATGCCTTATCGGTAAAGCACTGTAAGTATTATTGTGAATTTCCTAAGTTGTAATTTGAGTTTGTAGATTTAGGATACTGAAGGGCTTGACTCAACTAAAATGATATGGGTTGCGAATCCACTAGGGGAGAGGTTGAATTACCTAGAAGCCATGAGTTTAATGACATATTTCATTCTAAAAAAAAGCAACTATCTGTTGTAAGCTATTATTGGGCTCCTATGACTTAGTTATTGGCCTAAAGCTAATTACTTTTAAATGAACATAAATAAAACTAAGTGACGTCCTTAGATATATTAGCGTCGACAAGAGTGCCAACGTAAGTTCCTAAATAGAAAGAGGCTAAGGTTTTCCAATGTTGACATTGAGTATAAGGTGGAATTCTATATGTTTTATTATTGTAAATGAATTTTGCAAATATATATATGAAGATATTTATATTTATTGCAATAAATAAACCCATTATTGAAAAATATATAACAATTATAATAATCATACAAATCGGGTAAAATATCACATATTTATATATACATGTAAAAAAAAGGATTAAGCATGATAAAAAGGAGACTATTTTAAGATACGAACAGTAAATATTAAGTAACTGCTCATGGGAGTAGTTAGTGTTTTTGTCACCAAGGAATGCGGTAGCCTCATTGGAAAGAAAATGAATCTAAGCCTCACCATGGAGGAAGTCAATAGAATTAATCTCGAGCCTCACCATGGAGGAAGTCATGAACCCATTTTAGCGGAATGCATCATGTCAAAGGAGGAGATGGTCCCTCCAATATTATAGCTCTGAACCCAGTGAGTTTTTTTCCTTTCAATTAGTCATCTTGTTGCCAAATGTAAATGTGCAATTTTTTCATTGTAAAATTGCAATTGCAAGCCCCTTTATATTAATGCATGTCGTTTAAGTTTCAACGTCAAAAAAACACGCGATAAATTTTAAGTAAGCATGATATACTAAATGTATCATAACTTATATTTACTTGAGGAGGGTTTGAAGCAAGGGTTGCCAATGGCGGTGCGAGGGTTGCCACTAGTGCTGTGTGGACGGTCTCAGGTGATAGGTGGTTCCGGAATACTGTGAATAGGCGATAATGTTATGGTACCTAGGCTGTCATTGAAAACGACTTGATTTAAAAGGTATATTTTCCCTGTTTCGGCCGGAGATAACATTTTTCTGATCTCTAGAACTATCACTCCGGTGCAGTCGGTATCGAAGTGTGGACCACTTTACTATCTAGATGCCATTCTGGTTGCCGTTTGTTTTTTATTATTGATTTTCCCCTTGTTATATCCGCCACCGTTGTTTCCCCTGTTTGATGCTGCCGTCGCGGTTCTTGACACTGTGGATAACATCTGACAAAAGAACCTGTTGAGGCTGTTATATTTATCGGTGTTGTGTGTTTGGTTGGCTGCCAGAATGGGGGATAATATGCCGGTGCCCATTGTCCCGGCAGATAACAACTTGAATGTATCTGATTTCATGATAGAAGAAGCTGGTTTATTTAAACCGGACTCATACTTCAAAAACCAGCTTAAAGGAAAACAAGCACTAAACCTATCTAGCCGACAGATGGTGCCTTGTGTCAAGGCGCATAGGGGACATGTGGCTGGGGGGTGGACACCTGCTGAAACTATGGGTTCGGACCCTTCTGTCGGAAGTGCTCGGGATTTACCTGGTTTGGATAACAACGACAAAATTGGGACATCTTCACGCGCGGCTTGTAGGTTGAATGGTAAATACTTCCGCAGGCCTGGTGAGTCCTGGTTAACTGTTGGTAGAGATATAGGGCTCGAAGAAGTTGTGGAATTTAATATGACCGTGCTGGTTGGCAAGTTTTCATACCATGCTATGAACCGGTGGGACATTGTTAAATGGGTTACGGAGAAGTGGAATCCCATCCTGAAATACACTCAACAAATATTTGCATTGGCATGCAGCTGGTATGGCTTCAAATTCGAGCAGGAGGCACACTGTTCCCTCATTTTGGAGAGACTATGGCTTTATGGTTCGGGTAGCTTAATGTTGCAATAATGGCAAACAAATTTTGATCCCGAAACAGCTTCGGTCCATCTCCGACACTTGTGGGTTCTGCTTCCTAGCCTTCCATTGGCACTCTGGAACCATGGGGCTTTCGAGGCCATTGGAAATTGCCTTGGCTGGTTTTTACATGTTGAGGAGGAGCATCTTAATGGTTTCGACCATCGTATGGGTCGGATGCTTGTGGAGGTGGACATTTCTTTGGGCCTTATTGATGTGCTTAACATCAACTGGCGTGGCCGTAAGCTCTCTCAGATCATAGATTACTGGGGCATCCCATTTCATTGTTCAAACTGCAAAGAGGTTGGGCACTTGTGGCGGCAATGCAAAGCTCCAGCTTCTTCTGGTCGTCTTAAAGATGGAGGGTTGTTCTGGTCTTCTGATGATGGCAGTGACATCGAGTTGGATTCATTGGGCTCGCTGAATGGCTACTCCAACAGGGTTCCTACTCTTGATGCTCCGGACTCGGCATTGTTCCATAAGTTAGAATCACAAGACCCTAACTTCTTCCATTCACTGAATGAGTTGGATATTTCATTTATAAATGCATTAGATTTAAACTATGGAAATAATGGAAACTACATGAGCTGTCATCACCACATGGCATCAAACTCCTCTGGGTCTAAACCGGTTTCAAAGGAATCTTCTGGGAATGATGACCCTATTTCCGAGAATGAACCGATTGAGAAAATGAATGTGCTTTGCCCTGTCGATTCCTCCCTGGTCAAATCTGGTTCCCTGGGGCTTCATCTTTCAGTTTCCCCGACTGTTATTTTATCTAGCGATTCTGAGATTCCTATCCTGGCACGGGTTGTATGTGGGGGTGGGGTTGATGAGACAAACCCTGATGGGTCCTTTTATGTGGCTGATGAAGTGAGGGAGGGGCCCGTTTCACGGAATCCTGTGGATCTGTCGGGAACAGATGGTCCGACTAGGGGACCAGACATATCTATGGATCCTGGTGAGAAAACTTTACTTATCCCATCTTACTCTGAAATGGTGAAGAAGACGCCTATCCCTACCTACTACAAAAATCGGATGATTGATGCGACTGAGCCAACTAGTGGGGATTTGGGGGGTTTGTTGGATTTGAAGACCTCTGTTCAGGATGGGGACATTAACAATACCTCTGTGATTCCCCCTGGAACAATGGGGGATATATGTGTTCAAAAGGGGGCACATAGGGGCGGATTGGCCCCATATTTCTCTCCTCTTAAAATGAGGAGTGCCAGGAAAAACAAGAAGGTCACCCTGGGGGGGATAGAGGATGGCCGATGCAATGTGGACTCCCCCAACACTTCTGATACCCGGGCTCTTAGAGGAATGAAATCCCTAGCAAGGGTTCGCAAATGATTTTTTTCTCTTTAAATATCAGGGGTGTGGGGGGTCTACCCAAACAATTGGCCCTCAAGCGAGTCCTACATATTACCAACCCAGATTTGGTACTTCTTCAGGAAACAATGGTGTGCGGGGAGAAGGCCCGCATTTTTTTTAATAAAGTTAAGCTTGGTTGGATGGTTTGCACTGTGGATGTTGTTGGTCTTTCTGGTGGTCTCTTAGTTGCTTGGAACCCTTTGGTTTTGAGACTAAATCCATCTATTATCTCTCTGGGTATTTTTCTCTCTGGCAATATTAGGGGGTCGGAGAAAAACATAAATATTATTAATTGGTATGGGCCTTATTGTGACCAGGTGGCATTCTGGGATATGGCTGTCTCGGGTCATCTGTTGGAATTGGAAAATTTAGTTCTAGCTGGGGACTTAAATTTCACTTGGGGGGATGGGGAGTTTTGGGGCACTTTGGCTAGGAGGGATCCCCTGGGAACTTATTTTAGTAATCTCTTCATGAAATTCTCCCTTGTTGATGTGGCTCCATGGCCAATGGCTCCAACTTGGACTAATGGTAGATTGGGGGAAATGTTGATTCAGAAATGAATTGATCATTTCTTTATATCGGAATCCCTTCTGGATTGCTTCCAGAATTACAGGTCTTGGATTCATCAAATAAAAATCAATGATCATCTTCCTATTATATTGCAGTTTGATGTGGAGGCCTCACATCAACCCTTCCCATTCAAATTCAACTCCACATGGCTTTCGGATGATGAATATACTTCGGGTGTGCGGACTAAATGGCTGCAGATTGATGTTTCGGGGGAACGTTCTGCAATGGAAAAGCTGGCGGTGAAGCTCAAGGCTATTAAAGATTATACTATTTTGTGGGAAAAGAATAAAAAAGCTTTGATGGGAATATAACTGGCTGAGATTGAAAAGGAATTGAAGACATTGATGCAGAGATCCGTTGGTTCTGGACTATGCCCTGGGGATGCGACAAAACGCTCTTCAATGGAGAGTCGTGAATTAAATATTCTTCTTATTCAGGAGGAAACATGGCAGCTGAAGAGCCAAGCCATATGGCTCAAAGCTGGAGACCAGAACACTAAATTTTTCCATCATTATGCGGATTCTAGAAGGATGCAAAATGCTATTTGGGATCTTAATGATCACCTGGGTAGGTGGATCTGGGGGGAGGAGGAATTGATGAATGAGGCTGCTCGTCACTTTCAGGAATACTACTGTGACCCCAAAAACACATCTCTGGCAGAACAATTTAAGATTATTATGGAGTATCCTCGAATGTTTGATGATATGGAGGGGGACAATATATATATGGATGTTACTTTGGGGGATGTGGAAAACACATTGCGAGGGTTTGCTAAAGATAAATCACCCGGTCCGGATGGGTGGTCGGTGGAACTATTTATCCATTTTTTTGATATTATCAGGGAGGATATCCGACTAGCTGTGGATGAGTCTTGGAGATTAGGCACGGTCTCTGGGGCATTAAACTCAACTTATTTGGCTCTCATTCCGAAAACATCACATCCGAACAATTATAATGAATTCAGGCCTATTGCCCTCTGCAATTTAGTCTACAAGATTATTTCTAAGATTATTGCAGATCGGATCAAACCATTTCTTTCCAGACACATTTCTTTGGAGCAGTATGGGTTTCTGCAAGGCCGTCAGATCCATGATGCGGTGGGGGTAACACAGGGGTAAGGGTATCCTTGCTGAGTGGATTCAATATAAGAGGATTCTTGACTTGTTCTACTCGGTATCTGGTATGATCATCAGTTATATAAAATCTCAATTTTTGAAACATTCCCTATTGATAGATGTGGAATGCTCGATTAGCTCTGTCCTTCCTTTAAAATTCAAGGAGTTGGATGCTGGAACGAAATATCTTGGTTTTTTCATAAAGCCTGCTAATTACCTGAAGAATGATTGTACATGGCTCGTTAGACGATTCGAAGGGCATATAAGTCACTGGAGCTATCGAAATTTATCCTTGGGAGGCAGACTTACATTGGAAAAAGTTGTCTTGCAGAACTTAGGGGTTTATTGGTTTTCACTGTGTAAAATCCCTAGATCCATCCTTTGCCTTATTCAACGGAAGCTGTTCAGCTTCTTATGGTTGGGTGGTGGAGCACATGAAAAATTTCATCTTATAAAATGGTTTGTTTTGGCCCGGCCCTGGAAATTGGGGGGGTGGAATATAAAGGACCTGGATCTTTTTGTAAAGGCCCTGCATGCAAAAAGTCTATGGCGTGCTCTCTTCGATAATTCTGTTTGGGGCAGAATTATTCGAGCTAAGTACCTAAAAAATACCTCTATTGCAAACTGGCTTAGATTGGACCGGCCTACTACAATGGGTGTGTCAAATTTCTGGAATGACCTGATGGGTTCTTTCAAGGTTATCTCACAATGGATTGCTTGGATTCCTGGCATTGGTCGTGATATTAAACTAAGGCTTGATCCGATCTTGGGAGGGCCTACGGGGCATATCCTATCGTTAGAATTAAGGCATCATCTCAGATCAAATGGCTATTGCACTCTGGCTCATGCGGTCGGTCAGTATAAGGATGGTCGGCCACTTTGGATCTCGGCTACATAGCTAGGCTTAACTGGTACTTTGAGTAACGAATGGGAAGGATATATCAGGTCATTTTATCAATCAAACTTACAATTATCAGATTCTGCTGACCGATTAGCTTGGTCGTGGGATGTGGCTTGTGGAAATGTCTCAGCTAAATTGGCGTATGATGCAATGTTTGTCGAGTCCCATTCGAAGGTTCGCTGGTGGGAAAAAATTATCTGGAAGCTAGTCATTCCCCTAACGATTAAGTGTTTTATCTGGCTTGCGATGTATAATAGGATACTTACTTGGGACAACTTATGTCGTCGAGGTTTCATTGGACCGGGATGGTGTCCTCTATGCTGCACACTAGAGGAGTCTGTTGATCACCTGTTTTCTTCCTGTCCTTTCATCAGGGACCTTTGGGAACTTATTGCATATAAGGCTAGTGTTCATTTTCGATGGGGATATCATACTCTCTGTGATGTTCTGGAGGCTTGGTCTCGTCTTTCCTCTGGTTGTGCGGAGCTCCCATACTTTATGATATGGGAGGTATGGAAAGCTCGCAATTCTAGAATTTTTGAAGACTTGACTCCACACCGTGCTACGATATGCTATAGAACCATTGCTGCACACAAGGAATATATAACTACCTATGGAGCTGTTGATGGCAGGAAGGCTCGAAATCAGAAATACCGATTGACTCCTCCAATCCTGGTTTTTCCTTGTGGTTTCTTTGATGGGGCTGCTATGTGTCGGAATGGAGTGGGTGGGGCGGGGGAAACTATTCACATTTCCAACACTGTCTCGATTCATATTTGGTTAAATCTAGGAAATGGATCCAATACAAGGAGTGAGATATGTGCCCTTTGGCTCTTACTATTTTGGGCCCATCGGAGAAAGATCTCTTCCCTTGTAATTTTTGGTGACTCTTTATCTGTAATCTCATGGGATAGGGGCTCTTCACCCCTCAATGTTCTACAACTTACTCAATGGATGGAAGCGGCTCGAAAGCTCATTCTTGAATTTGAGCACATTCATTTTGATCATATTTTCAGAGAGGTGAATATGGAGGCGGATATGCTCTCAAAGCGGGCTCTTAATTCTCAGGTAGGGGTCATCATGTGGCAGGAATGGCAGGATGATATACTTTTTACACATGGTTCTTATCAGTTACATTGGACATGATGATTATAGCTTTTACTGTTATCGCTCTTTTATTTTCCTTTCTAGTATTATGTGGCATTATTAATCTTATATGACTTATAGTTTCATGTGCAGATCCTTAAACTATTCTGCGTCCAACTACTTGTTGGGCAAAAATTATTCTCACATACTTTTTGCGGCCTATATTACAGCCTCATGCAGATGCTGCATGGTATTTTCAGATCGGACACATAACTTCATGTTGTTATTTTTGGTTTGCATAACTACTACTCTTCAGATGGTGGTACCATTGGGGAATGGTATTGGCGGTTGTCTATATTTTTGGACCTTTTTTGATTTGTACATATTTGATGATGTGGCAAATAGTCATTGTTATGCTTCAAGCCGTATTTCTGTATTTCCTTATGGATGATTTTGGGACATGTGGCACTTGTAATTGTCATCTTCTGAACTTGTTTGTCGACACATGCTGCTACTGTGGCCGGGTTATCCCCGGTCCTTCATATGACAGGGTTTGTATGTCGTTGTTTGGTCTGGCAGTTGGACATATTTTACTATTTCGTATATTAATAATAAGTTGAATTTTTCTATGAAAAAAAAGCATGATATACTAATTGCATGTTATATCCCACTTTTCAGTATGTGGCTCTAAGTAATTAACTTTAAAAGTTGTTTCTAAAATAATTTCAAAAATATTAAATTGATAAAATACTTCAAAAAATCATACCTAAAAGAAAAAAATCCATTTATGTTGAACAAATCATACCTAAAAGAAAAAAATCCATTTATGTTGAACATGTTTTTAAATTGATTTATACTAAACATTTAAAATGAAAAAAAAATCCGTATAGGTTAAGATGTAACTATATAATTCCACATATCCATATAGGTGAAGATGTAATTATATAATTCGACAATTCCACATGTTTTTGAATTAATTTATAATTGGGTGAAGTTAAGTATGTAAAGTTTCAATGATTTATCTGGATTCCCTAAATGTTTGAGTCTAAATAAATTTAAAATAGAAAAATATCTAAATTTCATAATTAAATTTTTAAAATATTTTTAAAAAATTATAATTAGAATTCCAATCCAATTATCAAAAAAATATAAACTTTGATAGCTTACAATTTAGTTTAGCATTTAGTTTAGTTGTAGAAGGGCCATATTCGATACTTTCCGGGCTTTTAATACTTTTGTTCATCTTTATTTATTATAGAGCCTAAATATATGTGTTTTACTCATTGGTAATAATCAATGTTGATCCATCTTAAACTCGGATCTATCAAGCATTGAGAGGGATCCAATTTCTTAAGGTATCATTTTTTTTTAAATTTAAACTCAAGAAATTTGATCTCTCTTGGTTTATACATCTGGGTTTAGATTTTGAGTTTTTATTTTATAGATGAGCATCGATTTTTTAATTATTTTCATAATTTTTTATTTTATGAGCTAACATAGATTTTTATTAAATACTTTTCATAATTTTTTATTTTATGAACCGACATGAATTTTTTAATTAGTTTATTAGCTAGGAATGTTACAACATCTTCCCCATACTAAGTTGTAGAGCACCTCGCTCCTCTTGGTGAAATAATCTTTGTAAGTGTCATTATATTATTATAGATTCAAATATTAATTAACTTTTGAGCACAATAAAAATGTTATGTTTTATTATTGATAATAATAATCTTTGTAAATGTCATTATATTATTAGAAGTTTAAATATTAATTAATTTTTGAGTTCAATAAATATGTTAATTTATTGTTTTTTTGAAAATGATTGAGCTTAATAAAGTCTTATGTTTTTTTAAGTTTAAATAATAATTAAATTTTGAAATTGAATAAATTTGTGTTCAAAATAGCACAAGTTTAAAAGGGTTCATTTTCATCTTTAATAGCATCACAACTTTATAATTTTATTTTTTTCTATGAAAATTTATTATTTTACATTTATATACATAAAACTCGCTTTTATTATAAAATATAAGTTTGATTTTGATTAAAATATAAACAAAATGTATACACTATACTATTGTTCAATTTTATTTTTCTATTAATTTTGTTTTCCTTTAACTCTACTCATTCTTATTAATAAAAACATTGAAATATTAATTATGGTGACGATTTGTTGGACCAAGGGAAATGACATCCCGTCAATAAAAAGTGAATATAAAAATATTACAAATTTTTCGCCAAATGTGTTTTTTAAACAAATCTAATAAAGACTTGTTCTTTATGTTATTATATTATGTTGCACAGTTTAATCATTTTTTAAATACATTTTTTAACAATAACGACGATGATGTGCATGTATACATAGTTTATACACTAGAAGAAATAATTAATCTAGATAATATTTGTTTTAATGACCATTCATAAATAATTTAACCATTTGAGTAATACTTCTTTTAATAACTTTAAAACGAAACAAGTTTTGCAATACTCTTCAAAAGCTTTAAAGCTTTACATTGCAATTGTAACAGTTAGTGATGAAATTCTACACATGTATTCAATAACATCTCATGAAGGTTCTAACAAACATGCAAACATTTCTAGATTATGTAATATTGAACATTAATCATTTTCCCAATTTTTCCAATCATACAACAGTAAATAATCCTACATCATAGTAACTTTAACATGGGTATGGTTAACATTACTTTGTCCTTATTGTTGTAGCATTATTTATTGTTGTATGTTTTTAACATGGGTATGGTTAGCACTACTTTGTTCTTACTGTTGTAGCATTATTTACCGTTGTATGTTTTTAACATGGGTATGGTTAGCACTACTTTGTCCAAAACTAAAGGATAAAGTTATTGATCTAAAGGTCAAGTTTACAAAATTCCCAAAGAGGAAAATTTACTTTCTTTTATTATATTGTAGTTTTTTCTTGCAAAGACAAATTACAATGCAAATAGAACAAGTGGCAATATCCTAGACATTGTTTGTTACATTAATTGTTTCACATAAGAGAGAAAAGATATAATTTGTTTTATTTTCAAATTTACGTAACATCAATTAAATAAATTAATTTAAAAGAAGTATATGTAAGAGTAATTTGATCATTTTAAGAGAGCTATGCGTAAAAGTAATTTGATATTGAGTAAAAAGTTTTAAATAATGAGTTTTAATGTAGTGAAATAAATTAAAATATTAAAACATATCCCACATTTTAAGTAAATTAAAGGTTCTCATTTTAAATATTATTAAATTGCTTAAATTCTTCTCATAATTTTAAAAAATTAATATTATGATAAAAAAAATGTATTAAATAAATGCTGAAAAAGTATTGTAATTATTTGTCATACATAAGTGGAAATATTATGATAAAAAATGTATTAAATAAATGCTAAAAAAGTATTGTAATTCTTCTTCATGCATAAGTGGAAATCTGATTGCTTACATGTTGTTCATAATTATGTTAAAGTTAATGGAGACATTATGATAAAATTCTATCATGGACACCCACTCCAATCTAGCCATTACAAGCAAAGAAATATGAGTAAGGTCTTGATGAAGAAAAATGTCTTTCCTTTAATTTTGTAAATGAGAATGAAAAATATGACTATTTTGTTGGGTTCAACTACTAACAATTTAGGTTCACCAAATCATAGATTTTAATTTAAATAATTGTAGTAGAATATATTTGAATTATTATAAAAATTGGTAATAATAATAATTCAACAAATTTATAATAATAAGAAATAAAAGATCACTGTAAGCGGAAAATCATTGATGAGATATCAGTCATAAGACTTGAGTGTAACCAGCATAAATTCAAATCCTAAGCTCTATCAAGCACCAAGAGGGATCAAATCTCCGAAGGTGCAAACCTCTCCTTATAGCTCCTTATAGCCACCTAATCCTAAATTCTAAAGTCTCTAGTTTAAGTCTCATAATTACTTCTTACTTTGTATTATTCTTTTTTGTTTATGTCGAACATAATATTTATTACTTTTTACTTTGTATTATTCTTTTTTGTTTACTTTGTATTATTTTGTTACTAGAAAAACAGTCTTTTTACTTTGAATTATTCTTTTTGCTTTTTACTTTGAATTATTTTTTTTGTTTATGACTGACATAATATTTATCACCTAATCCTAACCTCTAAAGTCTCTAATTTAAGTCTCATATTTACTTTTTACTTTGTATTATTCTTTTTTGTTTACATGGCCGACATAATATTTATTACTTTTTACTTTGTATTATTCTTTTTTGTTTACTTTGTATTATTTTGTTACTAGACAACGACAAACTCGACAAACACTCACATGTTACAAGATCTTCCTCATACTGGGTTGTAGAGTGCCTCTCGACGCAATGAAATAGTATAGGCAACAAGTCATGATAATGAAGTAGTATAGTGAACTCCCTTGGCTTAGCAAACTTTTCTCGTAGATTTGTGTTAGTATTCAGCCACATTACTTGGCCGATTAATCAATTGATGGAAAAAGTTGGAAAGACAACATTCAAATGGACAACAACACACCAAATCTTGTGAACAACTTAAGGACAAGCTTTGTACACCTCCAATGCTCATTCTACCTTATTGACATCAGCCATTTTAAATAGAGGGAAAGGAATATGTTGAACAACATCGATTCCTCTATGAATATATCCGGAGAGCCAAGGGAACTACTAATGTTACCAAGTTGGTTGAGTTTCAAACAACTCTCTGAGGGAGAGACAACATTAGCAATTAAGAACACGGAAGAGACACACCCAGGGAATCAGAACACATGAGCCCGAAAATACTACTAGAAGGAAGTGGGAAAGGGAATTTGACTACCGGTGGCACAGACGTACGCTTAACTATCACATAAAGAAACAAACAACACAGGTTTTACCTTATAGCATACAGAGAGACCGGAGCACCAAAGTGGTTGAGAAATGCGGTTCCCTAATAATGAGAATCCGCTTAGGAGGTTTTGGTTTGGAGGACAACAAAAGGAAGTTGGTTCTTAAATGAGAAGGTTGATCAGGACCTTACTGGTTAGCTGGGTTTATCCAGGACCTGATAATGCCTAAAGTTGTGATAAGTCAATTAAATGTTAAGTTAAAGTGTTATTAATTTTTTTATAAATACCTAATAAAATATATATTAAACTTATTGTAATATAAAATTTATTTTATTTTCTATTTCAAACCTTACACTTTAATTTGTATTCAAACTTATATTTTACAACACATTTTCAATATGAATGTCGTATATAAATAACAATATATATATACACATACATATATATAATATATAATATAATATTAAACATATCAATGTGATTTAGTTTGCTTTTTCAATTCATAATGTAATATAAATTTTATTTTCTTTCTTACTTCCCACCAAACACTTTATTTTTCATTCAAACTTATAACGTACACATATCATTAAAATTTATTTTCTTTCTAACTTCAAAAGTAACACTCGTTATTTTTCAAACCTACTACACATTATTTATACATGAAATCTTTGAACCTTGCGCAAGAGAGAGTTTGAGTTTTCCATATCCAGCGAAGTAGTGAGTGGCTTTAGCACCAGGAAATGTATTTTGTCAAATTCCTGATTGTTATTTTTAGAATGTTTTTACGCGGTTTTTACACGTGTTTACTAATCCATTGTTATGTTTTTCTTAACATTGAACATCCATGCGTCTCAATGTTTAAATTTCTCAAGTCATGAATTTATTATTTTTAGACAGCGGTTTCCTAAATAATGAAAATTCAATTGTAAAAGTTGTGTTAGATTTTTTAATACACTATGTATTAAGTTAAAAAATGGTGGTATAAATTGAATCATGAGAGTTTTCTGTAACAACTTTTGAATTGAAATGATGGTTAGCTTCAATTGTTTCATGAAGTAAAGGAGAGCCATAATTCATGAGGGAGGAATGATTAGTATATTCCCCACCCCATCTTATATGGGATAGATTTATCATAACTTATCTACCACACTACCTCATTGCACTCAAGTCCCACTACAATATTAATTATTATCCACTTCCATTTGTACCATGATTTCATTATCATATTTTCCACTTCCATTTGAAAAATAAGGTTCATATATTTTTATTTAGAAAAAAACAATTCATATTTATTATAATTATGAACTTGCTGAATTATTATTATTATTAAATTCTTAGTAGTTCAGTACAATAAACTACACCTTAGCCTATTGACGGTTCAACTGCATTAAATGGCCTATATCAGATTGAGCCTCCCAACTACGGGATGTAGACCCAATTAACTAATAAAATAAATTCTCTCATTTAAATATCATCAAATTACTTAAATCTTTTTCATGATTCTAAAAATTTAGTATTTTGATTTTAAAAAGTATATCAAATTATAACCAACAAATAATTGTAATTGTTCTTTATGAACAAGTGGATGTCTCCATGTCCACATGTTATTCATAATAATGTTATGTGGGTGTGTGCAAGAAGATGAGGGTCACTTTAGATGCAATCCTACTTTTTCAAAACTCGCTTCTGATACATGAAAACATAACGCGTTTCTGATACTTAGCACTTGCCATGTTAAAACCCGAGCCTGACATGTCATTAGACATGTAGGTTAGGTAAAGAAAACGCGTACGCGTTCTATAACTACAAAACGCGTACGCGTTATAGAACTACAAAACGCGTACGCGTTATGTAGTTACAAAACGCGTACACGTTATGTAGTTACATAACGCGTACGCGTTTTGTAAATCTAAAATCAATTTAGACCTTTAGACCCTCTTCTAAACATTAATCCTTAAGTGCATAAGTGCACAAGATGAGGAGGAGGAGGAGGGTGATGACAATGAAGATGATCATGATGCAGATGAAGATGATAAAGATGATGATGTTGATGAAGATGAAGATGAAGATGATGGTGATGACGATGAAGATGATGATGAGGGTGATGAGGATGATGATGATGGTGATGAAGAAGATGACGATGATGGAGATGTTGATGGGGAAGGGGGAGATGTCGATGATGAAGAGGAGGATATAAGATGATGATGATGATGATGGTGGTGGAGATGTTGATGATGATGATGACGATGATGATGATGAAGATGTTGATGGTGATGGTGATGAAGATGATGATGATGAAGAAGATGATGATGATGTAGATGTTGATGAGGAACCTAGAGATGACAATGATGATGAAGATGTTGAGGATGATGATGATAGTGATGATGATGAAGACGTTGATGATGATGGTGATGGTGATGAAGATGATGATGATGATGAAGAAGATGATGATGATGGAGATGTTGATGAAGAAGGGGGAGATGATGATGATGATGATGAAGATGATGATGATGGAGATATTGATGA
Source organism: Larix kaempferi (assembly GCA_027924585.1). Taxonomy (NCBI): domain Eukaryota; kingdom Viridiplantae; phylum Streptophyta; class Pinopsida; order Pinales; family Pinaceae; genus Larix; species Larix kaempferi. Next base: position 537,362 of record BSBM01000167.1, read on the forward strand.
GGAAGGGGGAGATGACAATGATGATTAAGATGTTGTTGATGATGATAATGGTGACGATGATGAATATGTTGATGACGATGGTGATGAAGATGGTGATGAAGATGATAATGATGATGTTAATGAAGAAGATGATGATGAT